>PYAF01003963.1:1442738-1494646 GCA_007407185.1 Glycine tomentella
AAGTAAATAAAAAATATTAATAATCACAAATATACTTTATTATTTTAAAACTTACAAAAAAAATTACAACAAAACTTATCCAAACCTATAATTTGACTAAATCAATTATCAAATATGTCTTATTTTACATATAAAAATGTTATTATAAATTTATTATTTGTGTAAATCCATTTTATTATATATTAGCCTTATAAATTTCTATAAAAAAATCCATATAAATCACTTAGAATAAACTAGAATACTACAATTTAAATATTTTACATAAGAAAAATATTACGTAATTTACATAGGAAATGAACATTACACATTTTAATTATTACAGAACAATTTAATTATTTTTTCACCAAAAAATTAATTATTGTCTTATTAAAATTAAATATTTTCTCAAAATAGAATGTTAGTGTGAATCATTACAAATTCACTTCAGATTTACTTACCGAACATACACAAATCTTGATAAGCTCTTGAACACTGAGTTCCCTAAAACAATAATTCTAAATCCTACAATATCCTCTTACTAATTCCCTACTTCCTTTGTATGACAAATATTAAATACATTTCATATTTTTAAGACATTAAATACATTTGTTTTTCATTTACAACTCTCTTAAGGTAATATGAAGATTTGTAAGAGAAAATGGACGAAAAGGATATAGCATTACTTATTCCCTAAATCGGTTTATTATGAACAGGGTTATTTGCCTCGTTCGTACTAGAGTTCCCACATATCTTTATCCCTAACTTAAGATACAGGTTTGGACCACCTCACCTGGAAATAAAGTAACAGGAAAAGTCAGTCACCCCCTAAAACTTCAATTGCATGATTGGTGACAAGTCCTTCCATGAAGTGTTGGAATTATGCCAACACTTTAATTTTTCCTCTCTTTTCTACCACACCTTACTTTTCTGGAAACACTTTGTAAGTTCACAATCCCTTTTGGTTATATTGCAATCCTTTCCAGACTGTCCAACAAAATCTTTCTTGGTGAAACATGTGTACCAATGCAATTGTTCTACTCATTTTCTCACAAGGGGACCACAAAGAAATCTGAAAGTGGAAAACCCATGGTTGCTGAATGCCAGATCGTCTTAGCTTATCAAAATCAATGGTTAAGCTCAATTTAACAAACCCCTACCTCCTTTTTGTTTCCCTTAGGTATCCAATTTCAGAGGGAATTATGTTGGAGATACAATTAAAAACTAAACGTAAACATCTCTCTTCGTAGAGATTTAAACCTTAATTTGCCACATGATTATAAATCAGTCCTCTACTAGACCCAATTCGTGTTAGTCCCCACCCACACACTCCAACTACCATCACTACTATTAGATTTGCATAAACCAAGCAATAAGTACATAAGCCCCCGAGCACGAACACATTCTTATCCATTGGTTCTAAATTAGGTACTTGGTTGGAAGGTTGGAGGTGAGGTTGAGTTTCATGCAATTGGATAATAAAGACATGACATTAGGCTCAGGAAGTTTAGAGGAAATTCATGAACCACGTAACATTTAAAGAATAAGGCCCAAGTTTGGCATAGCTTATTTTTGAAAAAAAAAAAATATCTCTTGAGAGTTTGTAAAAATAAGTGGTTATTTCTTTAAAATAAGTTAAAACCAACCATGCTCAGAAACAGACTAGATAAGCCTCATAGCCTAAGTGCCTCAAGAAAGACTTCCAGAAAACAATGCCATTTTCCACCCAGTTGATACTGCCACCGCAAGGTTTCTCACTAAATAGTCAGCTCAAAGCATCTTACTTTGGCTTGTCCTTTAAGGATACAAGTGATTTGAGCACTCCAGGACTTATCTTGTCTGCAAGAACACCTGCCTCTGATATAATGTAAGATTTTTCCTTCACAATGCTCTGTAGTCTCTTTGCCTCAAAGTCAAGCTGTGTTTGATCTGTACATAATTACATGATCAGTAAAAAGGAGATATCAACTAATTGTTATCAGAAATTAGTTTTTCAATAAAGCAAGAACTCATAGCATAGCTATTTTCAAACTGAGGACAGTCCCAATAATAATAACAATGATCATTAAAGAATAGGAATGCAGATAGTCAGTCTCGTCAGAACTTCTACCCAAACTATAAAGTTGGTGCATAATAATGATCATCCATACTAAATCATTTGCTTATCTAAGTACATATTCTTTGTTCTAGCCTTCCAGGATGAAAAATAAATTATAAAAATCATCAGAAAGTTACTCTGTCAACGATTCAGATTTAGTTCTATATAAGGCCACATTTAGGTAAAATTACATTCATTTCAGTGTAGCAGGGTTTGCAATCACAAAAAAATTGCCTATCACAATCAGGTAGAACAAATAAATAGTATGACAGGCAATTTAAATATCTTCAAAAGATTTACAAACAAGAAAAGAGAACAGTCAAAAGCACCAGGGAGACATGGTTGCATTGCATGTCGTTTCTCACATCAAATAGCAAAATTGTTTATAACCCAGACTCCAAACTTCTCATTTGATCCACTATAATATGGAAAACATATAAGAGGGGGAAAATATTTATCTCACAAGTATTCCCATTGCAATGTAGAAAATATGGTAGGATTTAGGGGGTTATGGCCAAACATTACTACCATAGAATGACCCAACAAATACAGAAGTAATAAGCAATAGCTAAGCAAGCATTATGCCCCAGCACATGAAAAAAAATAACCAACATGGGTAAACATTTAAATACATTTTCTTGCTTTTTTTTTTCAAATTAGTATTGTTTTCAATCTTTAGATGATATGATGGGCAGCAAAGAAAAAACCTGTTTCCAATATAGTATGAGCAGCATGAAATGGAATTATGGCAAACAGATCAGTTCCTGGAAACATCATCCACGTCTGCTCACAAGAGTCATGTTTGCCACAGGTGGTGCAAACCTCTTGCACCAAAGGTCTTGAGCTGGTCCCTGCAACTCCCTTCATTATTGATTCAAAAGGAGATGGAACACTGCTCTTTGTTGTTCGAGCCCGTTTCCTTAATGCAGTAAGTGCTTCTCTATTCCCATTTCTCAATCTATCGTTCTCAACAAGCTGTATTTTTACCAAAAGGGACAATTGCATGGCCACTTAATTTCATAGAAAAGCTATTAAAAACATCCAGTAGGAAAAAGGCTTTATTGGCATAATGAACAAAAGATTTTTTCATTGATACTATGGCATTGAATTGATTGCTCTTGAGGGCATAACATATTAATAAGGAAATTACTTTGGGATTAAGTAATAATTACTTTGTGCATCCAAACTGAATACATCAGTCATTTGGCATTTTGGTTGGTTCTTTGTAGCTTTTGGTGTGGAGTTGATTGAGTTCTGGCTTGATTTATTGTTATTAATCCTAGATAGAAACACAGGGCAGCATACACCAAAAATGCCATAGTAAAATAGTTGATAGTAGGATGGGTACTATACCAAAGATAATGGGGAAACAATAAAAAGATGTCACACCAAAGACATCTAATCTAAGAGTACTATCTACCACGGACAAAGCCAAAGTTTCATAGCTTAGGAGTGTTAGTTGCCCAACTACTTTGGTTGATAGGTCAAGGTTAAATAGTTTTTGTCATTCAAGGCCGAGTTTAAATAAGGTTTTTTGAAAGAAAAAAAAAAAAAACTATTATAATTTAGTTTTTCAAAATCTAGTAAGCTACTCTTTCTAACTTTATAGAGAGGCACTAGAACAGGGGTTTTTTTTTTAGACTATATCTTTAAAAAAAAAATATAATTACCGTAAAATCTTTAAACAACAATTCAGCCATTTTCCCACTAGGTTGGGTTGGCTACATACATTGATCAAACAATGCTATGTTTTGCCGTAAATCTTGGTTGATATAGACAAAAAGTTGACCTTTGAATCTTCATTAGTTGTTTTGCCTGTAGTTTTTCTGCCTCCCTCTGCTTCTAGTGCTTAGGCTACCGTCCATTTAATCTGCTTTACTTACGGGAGGGTTCTACAGATCTTCTCCATATATACCCAAACCACCTACATGTATACTTACCGGGATTTAAAAAAATATATATTTTCAAATTACAAAACATTTTTACATTCAAAATGCACCATTTTCTTAAAAAGAGTACAAATGAATGGTTTGTAAGTTTGGGTTTCCTTTCCAGACAAGCTGAAAGCTTAGCAAGCTTTCATCATGGAGGGAGGAGGGGGAGGGATAAAGAACAAAGAGTAGTTAAATTAAAAGTACTAGCAGGGATTGTAATTAAATACATATAATTCGAGGTGAAGGGCATAAGAGTCTTGTGCAAAAGTGCAAGTGAGCCATTCTAAGTAATTTGCTTAGTCCCTCTCCTCCCCCAACTTCCCCAGCTGTCTCCCCTAAAAAATCTTATCATTCAAGAAAGGTGACAACAGTCACCATACTAGTTTCTTTGACACATTACAATGATTTGTGAATGGATTTAGCATACTAAGGAGGTTATATTCACATTTTAAAATGTTAAGAAACATTGGTGTTTTTTTATAGTTGAATTAAATGTTTTCACAGGATTTAGATTTGGTCCATTCAAGTTATTAAACTTAAATTGTATGATAAAAAGGGGAAAATGCAACTTAACATAAGGTTTGGGTCATGTGCGACTCAGTCACTGAACTTTAAAAAGGTGTAATTCGACTCTTAAGGTTTTCAGCATGTGCAGAATAACTCCTCTGTTAATTTTCCATCAAAATTTGACAGATTCAGTCACACATATAGTATGTGATGTGACTAATATGTTTCCAACATTAACCCTAGAAAAAAAATACAAATTGGCACCCTAAAGTTTGAATCATGTGTGACTTAGCAGAAATACACCATTTTAAAGTCATAATTAAGATTGAGTTACATGATTCAAACTTCAAGGTGCCAATTTACATTTTTCCTTGGGTAATTTTGAAAACAAATTAGTCACAAGTTAGCTGCGAGTTTGTCAAATTTTCATGGAAAAATTATCAGAGGTTGTTTTGAACCCATTGAAAACCTTAAGGGTCAAAATACACCTTTTTAATGTTAGGAGACTAAGTTGTACAGGACACAAATCTCAAGGTGCTAATTCATACTTTTCCTTGATTAACACGCTACAAAACTATTTCACCTTGAAAACATTAGACATCATTGAAATGTGAAGAACTGCGTAACAGACTCTTGTTATATTGATTCACTAATGAAATGAGCAGGATATTTTCACCATAAAAACAGGTGTACAAGAAATATATTGGAAGAACATAGGCGTTAAGGAATGGAAAAGTGGAGATATTAGATGAGAGGAAGGTGTCTCAAATTCAGCCTTATCATGCTCCCAAGAGAAAATTTGAATGCAGCAATAGATTCAAACACACATAGTTCATACCAACCAAGCAAAAAGTTACAGCTGAACCAAATAATAATTATAAACTTGAACATGTGCTTTCTAGTTAAGACACCAAGTTATTGTCCTCAATGTAGCAACAAAAGCTAGAAATTGCTCTGTTTTAATGAATTTTATTACTTATCATGTTTCCAAGTCTTTGTAAAAGCATTAATCACCATCAATTTGAATTACCTGATGTCGGGCTAAAAGAAGATGCTCAGCTTCCACTTCCAGTTCTGTTAATTTCTTTTGGAACTGTTTCATGTTCTCATCCATATTTGAAGAAAAGAAACTCCTGTAAAACTGTAAAGAAAATATTATCTAGAGAAATTTGCACAAAGTATTGTCAGCAACAACAAGCATTCAGTTGAATCCAAATGGAAAAATAATGCTATTTGTTTAGATATGAACTAAGAAAAGGACAAGGGAGGGAGGGAAAGGTTGTGGGTTCGATTACCTCCACTAACAAAAAACTAACAATTCACAACTAACATTTGCTGATCCAAAAAAAAATGAACTATGAAATGTAACTGAAAACCAAATATGAGGATGAAGGAATATTCTACAAACCAGTGTTATTTACAATTCATTGATTTCTGCTTATGTTGGAGCTTAAAACCTAATATTTGCACCTTCAATTTCAAAGCCCTTATCTTTAGATAAAATAAAACTATGCAACAACAGGCAAATATTTGTTAGTTTTGAATTAACAAGAATTTGGAAATAATTATGTAAACATAATACTGGTTATAAAAATGAAAAAAGATAGGGTTGGCAGAGTGGGTCAGCCAACCAAAAACAGGTCAGGCTGGCCCTAGCCCACCAAAAAATGGGCCGGGGCGGGCCAGGCTGGCCTACTTTTGCAAATGGGCTGGGAATGCTAGCCCGCCGCACTTTAAGATGGGTTGGTGGGCCAGCCCACCTAAAAATAAAAAAGTTAATTTTTTTTAAAAAGACAAATTATAAAAGGGAAGCCATACTACTATTCAACATGAAATTTTGTTAGACTTTTATTTAAAAGTTTCTTTCTGCCACCCACACTTACGTTGCTGACTTTCAAATTTCCAATTCCATCTAACTTGGACCTAGTCTAGTAGACTTTAAAAGGGAAGCCTATACTACAAAATCTCTCTTCCTAAAACCTTGTTAAATCCATCAACACTTATGGAGGTTCAAGTATTGATCTGTATTCACTTTATGAGAACTGCAATTGCCTTATAATTCCTGTTAAAACTTTGAGTTAAGACTTAAACACTGAGGAATAAATCTTTAACTTTTCTCCCAATTTCCTAGAGAGTATACAGTTTTATATATACTTCTTAATCCTAGAGTTTTGCTCACATTTGCATCAATCATTTTATAATTAACAACTTAGAAAATTAGGTGTTAGATAACTTAGAAACTAACACTCCATACTATACTTTCCAGGGCTTCTAGTGCAGTAAACGAAAGCAAATAACAGGGACAGAAATCACAGAATCATATTTATACATTGTGCAGCTCACACCGTTCTTGCAGCAATTAGGAATCAAAACGAGATAAGCAATGTTGCTATGAGTGTATAAACAACCCACTAATTCAAATCATTATATACCATGATGAAAACCACATAAAAATCATGTTCATATGATGCTAAACAGCTATCATAGACCTACCATACTCGAATCTCTACAAAAATCGCATAGAGCTTCACATGTTCATCACACTATACAGCAGCTGTACCACTCTTCATAATTAAAACTAGAAATAAACCAAGAAACTAGATCTTTGTAAAAGATGGCTAATCCCTCACAGCATTCTTCAATCATCACAAGCATTTCCAAACAGACCAAAAATCAATTTACAGAGAACCACAGTGTTCATCCTATTAATGCTAGCATATTAGAAATTAGAAGGAAGGAGAAAAGATATAAACCCCCTTACAGACAAAGCGTTAATGAGGAAGAACTCAAAAGGTGGAGAAGGACTTGTTCCAAGTTCTGCAGCTAGCACAAGGAGAGTGGTGCGAAACGGAACAGATCGGCACGGAACGGAGCAGAGCAGCGTGGAAATAATTACAAGGTATGTAAGTTCATCTTTTTTTTTTATGCTTCTTCCTTTGACTTCAATACTAAATTATCGAAATATGTGTAGAGTTACCCCTCCTAATTTTAGAGTTAATTTAGTCATTTCTTAACTCTGAAAAACACAAACTTAATCATTTGTTGATTTTGGGATTCTGCAGTATGTTGCTACTTTGTGTGAACAATTGGAACAATTGGCCGAAGAAAGGACACCACAAGAATGTAAGTATATCCTCGCTTCGGAGACCAAGAATGTGATGAAAGTATGGAACTGCTTAAACTCTCCTTAAGAAACCAACACTAGACTTGCAACTTGACTAAGATTTAAAATGAACACAATTTAACTTGTCTCTTGGACTCCCAGTGTCTCAGCTAGATAACTTGTGTTGAGCAAATCTAATCAAGAACCTGTTGGTGGACCATAAGCAAGTTTGCAAATTGCAACTCAACACTTTTCCCCAATCAGTTGGTCTTTCCTCCCAGTAAATTTAAAGCCCAAGGTGACACTTCTGTGACCTTGGCTATCATGATATGGTTGTCTTCTTCTCTTCTCAATTTTGAATGAAGAGTATTTGCCTTTGTGACTGTACTATGTTAAGTGTTCATCAAATTCTCTCTTAACACGATATTGAATTTTTCCTTTCAACATTACATTTTTCTTTTCTTTTTGAAATAGGCAGGGAATAAGCTGTTAGGGAAGGATGGCCCTTCAAAATGGGCCCCTATATTGTTGATTATACCAAGACTTACCATGGCATAAGTCGTATGAAAGAGGGTTCTTTCTCCCAGAGGAAAATCCTGGGTTAATATTTATAGTCAGCTTTTGTAAAATAACAATGATTTGTGCAGTGTGTGGGCATTTTCATGGACC
The DNA here is from genome assembly GCA_007407185.1 of Glycine tomentella. Lineage (NCBI taxonomy): Eukaryota > Viridiplantae > Streptophyta > Magnoliopsida > Fabales > Fabaceae > Glycine > Glycine tomentella. Next base: position 1,451,026 of record PYAF01003963.1, read on the forward strand.
CTAAAAACAGGTGTGGGTGTTTCCATGGCAGAGATACAAATATACAAGGGAGGGAGAGTGAACAAATAAAAAATTATTATGCACACATAAAAAATGAACAAATCTGCAAGTCAATACTGGAAATGTTAAAAAGCCACGACAACGGAGTTAGCATTATGAAAGCCAAATATTTTCCTCCTCAAACATTTGAGACTGAAGGTTTAAACTACTTATGTGGTCCATTAGACTATTCATTATCAAAAACATGTCTGTCATTCTGCTGTTTGACTTATCTTGTGCTTCAAATCTATGGACTTTGCTTTTTACTTCAACCCAACTACAACCAGGATTTGGTTTTAGACCTTTGTCTTTCATTAATTTTCGCACTCTTGCTACCTTATTCCACCAACCAAGTCTTGCATATAGATTTGCTAGCTGTTGAAGTGTTGCTGAGCACCCCGGTTGCATCAATAACCTATTCTCTGCTGCTTCGATGCCAATTGGAACACTTCCATATAGCCTAGAGGAAGAAAGCAGTGAACCCCATATTACAGCATTGGGAAAAATAGGCATATTTTGGATGAAATCACGAGCCTCCAGAAGTAAACCAGGCCAACCAAGAAGATCTACAATGCAAGAATAATGATCTAGCTCAGGCTGCACACCATGCTCAACCATGGAATTAAAGTAAACTTGACCTTCTTTGACGAGACCTCCATGTCGACACGAGGATAAAACACTAATAGGAACTGGATCAGAGGAAAACGCAAGAATGGAAAATCGAATGAATTTCTATTCAACTGGAGAAAAACTCTTGCAGTTACAAGGTGCTCTTCGAGGGAACACAACCTCCTAGTGTCACTCTTTTCGTACCCTCTCCTTCTCTCTTCTCTCCTTTTATACATTGGCTGAGTTAGTTAATTTTAACTGACTCCTATTCTGTTATTTCAACAGCTATTCCTATTTACACCTCCTAGAGTACATTTGACCCCATCTACCTCTATCAATACCCTCCCCTTGAAGCTGGACCTTGTCCTCAAGGTCCAATTCTGGAAAGACCTTCTTCATTTCTTCAGCCAATTCCCAGCTGTTCTCATGGTGAGGTAGACCTTGTCATTTAATCAGTACTTCTTGCTGCTCCTTTTCATTTTGTCTCTGCTGCATAATCCTTTCTGATTCCATCTGAAGTTCCCACTGCTCATTCATTACTGCTGACGATGGCTGTGGAGAGCAGTTTGCTTTCACTGATTTCTTAAGCAAGGATACATGAAAAACAGGGTGAATTTTACTTTCAGCAGGAAGTTCCAACTTGTAGGCCACTGCACCTATCTTCTGGATGACTTTATAGGGTCCATAGAATCTAGGACTCAATTTTTCATTTGGTTTCTTGGCCAAGGATTTCATTCTATAGGGCTGTATCCTGAGAAAAACCCAATCTCCAATTTCAAAATTCAACTCCCTCCTATGCTTATTAGCATGCTTCTTCATTTGGTCTTGTGATCTCAACAGATTTTCTCTCAATTCCTGTAACAGCTCATCTCTGTCCTTGCATAGTTGATTAACTTCTTCCAACTTAGAAGGGATATCAGCTCCTTTAATCAATAAGGGAGGCTTCTGTCCATAGAGTGCTTCAAAAGTAGACATTTTGGAAGAAATGTTATAGTTAGTATTAAACCAAAACTCTGCCCAAACCAAATGAGCTGGCCACTGCTTTGGTTTGCTGCCTGTCATACACCTCAAATAGACCTCCAAACACCTATTCACTACCTCTGTCTGCCCATCTGTTTGTGGATGGTATGCAGAACTCATTTTTAGTTCAGTTCTAGCCTTTTTAAACAGTTCCTTCCAAAATAAACTCATAAACAGCCTATCTCTGCCAGAAACTATAGAATTAATTAGGAAAGCCATGCAGTTTCACCACTCCTTGAATGAATAACTCAGCTACTTCTTTAGCTGTGTATGGATGACACAAGGCCAAAAAGTGTGCATATTTGGTCAGCCTATCTACTATTACTAGAATAGTGTCTTTTCCTTGTGCTTTTGGTAATCCTCCAATAAAATCCATGGATATATCCGACCATACCTTGGTTGGAATAGGTAATGGTTGAAGTAATCCAGCTGGAGATAAAGTGCTGCTCTTATTCTTCTGGCATGTATCACATTCAGCCACATACTCCTTAATATCTTTCTTCATCCCTTGCCAAAAAACCACATCAGTCACCCTTTTATATATTCTAAAAAATCCAGAATACCCTCCTATATGAGAATTATGCAATTCCTTCAAAATTAGAGGAATTCTAGCAGAATTCTTGCGTAACACTAATCTGCCTTTGTAGTACAATCTTCCTCCTTTCACTTCATAGCCAGGTTTTTCCACTGTCTTGGTAACAATTCCTTGAAAAAGCTCATACAATGGCTGATCTGCTTTCAATTCTTCTTCCCAATCTGTCCACTCCTCTTCTTGTACCAAGGAAATAGCAGAAAAATGAAATTGTCTTGACAAAGCATCAGCCACAATGTTTTCTTTCCCAGGCCTATACTGAATCTCAAAATTGTATCCTATCAGTTTTGCAGCCCATTTAAATTGTTCCTCAGTCAACAATTTTTTATCATTTAAAAACTTCAAACTTTGTTAATCAGTCCTTATAACAAACTTTCCTCCCAACAAGTAATGTCTCCATCTTTTCACAGCTAAAACCACTGCCATCAACTCCCTTTCATAGACTGATTTAAGCTGTCCCCTACCCGATAAAGCCATGCTCCAAAATGCCAAAGGCCTGCCCTCCTGTAACAATACAGCTCCTAATCCCACTCCTGATGCATCAGTCTCCAGCACAAATGGTTTAGAAAAATCAGGAACCATTAACACAGGTAATTTACTCATCATATCTTTCAGCTTCTCAAATGATTTCTCAGCCTCCTTAGTCCACTTAAATGCATCTTTTTTCAATAAAGCATTCAATGGCTGTGCCCATTTCCCATAATCCTTCACAAATCTTCTATAGTATCCTGTCAACCCTAGAAATCCCCTCAAACTCTTAATGTCCTTAGGTATAGGCCATTTGCTCATAGCTGCCAATTTTTTTGGATCTGCCCGTACTCCTCCTGAAATCAAATGGCCCAAATATTCCAAAGATTGCTGGGCCCAAGTACATTTCTTTACATTCACATGCAACTCTTGTTGCTGTAATATCTGTAAAACTGCCTGCAGGTGCAGTTTGTGTTCATCCAAATTGTTGCTGTAAACTAGAATATCATAAAAAAAAAAACTAATAAAAACTGCCTCAACAAAGGCCTCAGCACTTCATTCATCAATGCTTGAAATGTTAAAGGAGCATTAGTCAACCCAAAGGGCATTACTAAGAATTCATAATGCCCTTCATGTGTTCTAAAGGCTGTCTTATGAACATCCTCATCATTCATTCTAATTTGATGATAACCAGCTCTTAAATCTAGCTTAGAAAACCATTGTGCACCTCCAATTTCATCTAATAATTCTTCAATGACAGGAATAGGAAACCTATCCAGAACAGTGATTTTATTTAATTGCCTATAATCCACACAAATCTACAGCTATTATCTTTTTTCTTTACCAAAATAACAGGGCTTGCAAAAGGACTAGTGCTGGCCCTAATAATTCCAGCCTTCAACATTTCTCCCACCAATCTCTCAATTTCATCTGTTTGATAATGTGGATATTTATAAGGTCTGCAATTAGGGATTCTATTACCAGGCAGCAATGTGATAGCATGATCTCTTTCCCTATGAGGAGGCAATTCTGTTGGCTCAGTAAAAACTCCTTCAAACTGCTTCAGGATCTGCTGAATATCTGCAGGTACTGCTGCTGTTTCCTCTGTTCTTTCTGCTTTCATCACATCCACCAAGAACCTCTGATCATCTTCCCCCAAACTCCTATTGATCAATTTCAAACTAACAGCAGTCTTAACCAATTCTGGTTCAGCCTTTAACTCCAATTCCTTATCTTGAACCTTCACAATCATTGACATTTTCTCAAAATTTGCCTTAACTTCCCCCAATCCAGCCAACCATTCCATTCCCAATACCAACTCAGCTCCCCCTAATTCAAACAAATAACAATTTTGAACCAATTTTAACCCTTGCAGTTCTATGGTTAAATCTCTGCACATCCCCTTGCACCTCACCTTATGTCCATCCCCAACTTCCACAAAATATGGCTGTGTAGGAGTCACTTCCAGTTGCAATTCCCTCACCACTGTCATTGATATAAAATTGTGAGTTGCACCACAATCTATCAACACCACTACCTTCCTTCCCTTTACCTCTCCCCACATCTTAAGAGATTTTTTATGCGTAAATCCCTGAATACTGTACAAAGAAAGCTGGTACAGTTCTTCTTTCTTTTCAGTTTCTTCCCTTTCAACTTCATCTACATCACTCCCTTCCTCATCCTCCTCCATGATCATGATCATTTTTTTTTTTTTTTGATCGGCCCATGATCATGATCCTTAATTGCTTGTTTTTACATACATGATTCACATGGTATTTTTCATTACAAGTGAAGCATTCCCCTTTTCTCATTTTTTCACTTACCTCCATAGGAGACAACCTTTGCACTGGCTTCCTCCTATTCCATCCTTCTCCTCCACCTTTCATTTCTCCTCCAGCTTTCACCACTGCTGTTTGTTCACCTCCTCTAACTCCTCCTGGTCCTGGCTGCCATTCTCTTCCAGTTCTTGCTCCAAAGAAAGTGGGTCTTTGAAAAGAATTGTTCACTTTCCCATTCCTTGGTATATTGCTCAAAACCCGATTCTTTTCCTCAATCTGCCGAGCCTTAATCATGGTGTCCATCAAGGATTTTGGCTCATGTATTCTCACCTCTGTTCCTATTTCTTCCCTTAATCCTTTCAAAAAAATTTCCTTAAGAAATTTTTCATCCAATCCTCTTCCAGCTCCCATCTGTTTCTCAAATTGCCCAATATATTCCTGCACACTATATTCCTGCTTCAAAGCCAACAGGGCCTGAAAAGGACTTGCAATTCCTGCCCCCTTAAATCGCTGCACCACCTCCATCTTGAATCCCTCCCAAGACCAATTCTTGCACCAATCTTCCCACCATTGAAACCACGATAAAGCTTCTCCTTCCAGAGCTACCAAGACCACGTCCAATTTCTCTTCTTCCCTCACCTCCTGTAATCGGAAATATCTCTCAATTCTCGCGACCCATCCCACCGGATCGTCGCCGGCAAACACAGGCAACTCTAATTGCCTCCAGTTGGTGTCACTTCACCGACTCCCACCTTACTCTTTCCTTTCTTCTCCTTCACGTGACCCCCATCCTCCCTCGGAATTTTCCAGCGTCGCCGCCAACCGTTGAAGCAGGTTCTCCATCGAACCTAGTCGGCTCTCGATTGCGACCTGGTTCAGGTGGCTACTCTCACGGGATTCCTCCATCGCACGCTCCAAAGCCTCAATTCTAGCTTCCATCTTCTTCGTTCCCATCTACCGCACAAAGCCCCAAGATTGGAGCTCTGTTACCAGTTAATAGGAACTGGATCAGAGGAAAATGCAAGAATGGAAAATTGAATGAATTTCTATTCAACTGGAGAAAAACTCCTGCAGTTACAAGGTGCTCTTCGAGGGAACACAACCTCTTAGTGTCACTCTTTTCGTACCCTCTCCTTCTCTCTTCTCTCTTCTCTCCTTTTATACATTGGCTGAGTTAGTTAATTTTAACTAACTCCTATCCTGTTATTTCAACAGCTATTCCTATTTACACCTCCTAGAGAACATTTGACCCCATCTACTTCTATCAAACACCAAGGTAAGTAACAGCATCAGGATTAACACCTTGCTTTATCATCTCTTCAAAGTGATTAATTGCCTCTTGTGCAAGCCCATGTTGTGCATAGCCACTGATCATGGTGTTCCACGTGACAACATCCCTGCTCACCATATTTTTAAATATGTACAAGGCATCATCAATTGCTCCACATTTGGAATACATGGAAATGAGAGCATTATCAATGTGGAGGTAAGAATGAAAGCCCATTCGAATTATTTGACAATGAGCACATCTCCCATGTCCCAGTGCTCCACTGCCCATACAAGCACTCAGAAGACTGGTGTACATGAAATAATTTGGTCTCAAATCTGAACCCCTCATTTGTTGGAAGAGCTCCAAGCACATGTCAACATGCCCTTCTTGTGCAAACCCAACAATAATTGCTGTCCACGAAACTACGTTTCTGACAGGCATTTCTTCAAACACACAGCATGCATCACCCAACAAGGCAGACCTGCTGTACACACTTATCAAAGAACTTCCAACATAAACGCTGGCAACAAACCCAGTTGTTATTGCTAGGCAGTGATACTGAATTCCTCCCCAAAGGTCACGCTTGGAACCACATGAACACACAGCTTGTGACAAGAAGAACACATCAACTCCGAACCCTTGTTCCATATGTAGAACAGAGGACTCAATAGTTATTTCAGTTTTAGTCCCATTAGTAGCTGAATTGTGACCAAGAGGAATTGTTACATTGTTTTCAAACATGTCATCAATAAGCCTAAGATGACTTTGATGACTCTCAACAGTAGTACCACGTTTTTTGGAGGATACAAGGTTAAGGACCCTCTATGCAATAGCTAAGCCTTTGCTTGATCTCGTGGTTGAAGAAGATATGTGGGAAGAGAAAAAAAGCCTAAAAATTTGATTTTTAAGACAAAATGTTGGCTTTCTAGTGAGGAATGCATTCATTGCTTGATTCCTGCTGGTCGAGAAGAACATGACAGTATGGGACTAAACCTAAAATTCAGAAAATACGAACAGTATCAAGCAACCTCTTTAAGTTTACTTCTGTTTTACTGATTCCCATGCCTACAGTGTTCAGTAATTATACAAATTATCCATAAATCAAACATCATTAGGCAAAGAAATAGATGTAATTAAGTAAAGCTTATCTGGTCAAGCTACCCAAATTATAAACAAAAATCCAACACCCTAAATATCAATGAATCTATTTCAACAACTTTAATTTGACATCTATAAATTCTAAAAAATAAAACAAGTTTCAACGATAAACATAATGAAATGAAATGAGTACTTTCTGATTCGTGCCTGAAGCAATAAAATTAGTAATGCTCTAACAGAAGGAACTAGAACTAATAACCATCAGAACGGCGACGGTCGGGTGGCTAGCGCCATAGTTTTAAATAGCGAGTAGCGGCCGGTAGCAGCTGACCCCAAAAACGCTAAAGCGGTAAAGCGGGTAGCGGTAACGCCGCTACTGTGAAGTGCAGAAAATTATTTATAATAAATTATGCCACATATATAAATGCTATAAGATAAGAAATCACCCAAAATAAGAGGAAATGAGGGATGAAAAGTATAACACAAGTTCAATTTTTAATTAAAAAATGATCAAGAAGGAGTAAAAAAAGCAAAAAGGGGGGTACAGGTAGCAAAATGGTACCTTTAGCCCAAATTAATGTAACCTAATTATATAACCTATGAACTTGTGCCTCCCTTCTCCATTTTTGCTTTCTGTACTGCAGCATTGCAGCTGCGGCTGCTGCGCCTGTCGTCGGAGGAGGAGGATGCCGGCGGTGAGGCTTCGCCGGAGTCCATGGCACAGGGTAGTGCGACGTCGGAGGACATGAACTGCGGCTGCTGCACCTGTTGAAGAAGGAGGAGTCGACGGTGTAGTTGCCGTTGTGGAAGGTGTGAAGCTTGCTTCCAGTCCTTCAATGGCAGTCACCCTCAGGTTGCAGAGGATTGCGAGGATTGAGCCTCGTGCGGTGCCGTTTCGTGGTAACGGAAGCGTGAAGGACTGCGTGTTGGTGGAGCATCACGCCGCAAGAGCTACCCAACGCCGCCACCAACCGCTACCGGAAACCGTCGCGTTGCGGCACGGAAGTAGCGGCTGGGTGCCGCAACCCGCGAATGATGCGTGATAGCGCACTATAGCGCTGCTTTTTTAATCTATGGCTAGCGCGACAACCAGCGGCGGGAGGACGACCGAGCTTCGACGGTGGTCAAAGGTTTGCGGGCAGTGAGTACGGACTCATAATCTGGTTTCTCTATTTCAGACTGAGTTTGAGATCTCGTGATTTCGTGCCTAAGCCTCAATTCCTTTTTATTTTTTTATTTTTTTGTATCTTTTTTTACATCGATTTCAATACAATCAATGAAAAATAACATTGTTTATTTTATAGAAATATACATTTTTATATTAATTTCAAATACAATCAACGTAGAAAGATAATTTTAAGTTGGTTATTAATACAATGGATGCAAAAGGTTTATTTATCACCTACTGTGTCAAACCTAACCAGCAACTGTAGAAATTAGAATTGTATGAAATCTTATTTGAATAATAATTTTAGCACAAATTATTATCACTTAGGCACTACTCTAGTGAGATACCTTGAAGGTTCAACACCCAGAGTGCTAGCTACTAATAGGCAGATAGCCTGTCAGGAAGAACAAAATCAAGAGAATGTTGTTAAGGAATACACAAACACATGACTGTTTCAATAATAAGTTAATAACACAACTTATAATGATGTGCAACGGTAAACAGTTCATTATAAGGTGAAAGAATGATCATTAATTCATATAGAGCATATTTCAATAAATTAAAAAAAAAAAAAATTCAAGTGAGTAGCTAAAAGAGCAAAATGAGGATGGATGATGGATCAAAGTGCCACCTGGTCAAGCCAAACAGTCACACTAGTGTACCCGATAGGATTACAAAGAAATTAAATCTTATTAAGAGAGGCATAACAAAAATACTATTCAGTCTAAATATGAATGAATCTCAATTTTCTATTAAGTTGAAATCCCGAACCTGTCAGAGACAAAGGAATTGAAGGAAATAAAAAGTGCAGTTAAATTTTACATAGCTTTAGCTTAGCATGGCAGATGAAGAGAAGAGAAGACTGAACCTTGTGAATCAAGCTCATCCAGTGCAGAAGAAGAGCGTAAGCTAGTTAATAGCAAAAGAACAGATGCCAAATGTTCCAAAGACTGAAACTTATTTAAAAGGTTTCTAAAAAAAGTTTCTAGTTTAGATTTGTAACTTTATTAAATTATTGTTCTTCCAGTGATATAATAGTAGCAATATAGGGAAAATTAAAACAAAATAACTTATATGGAAAAGAATAAATTGAAAAGAGAAAGCCTACTGCATTAATGAGACCTCCATTATAAGACAGGCACACTTACTAAGAAGAACACAGGACATGACATAGAACTAGCAGAGCTTTGAACTTCACGCTTGGTAGTTTAGAGTGTGGTTTTAATATAAAGATTAATTAAGTAACCATGTCTTAAACTCTAATAAACTAGTAGCCACTTAAGAGGAGGAAGTTTTTTATCACCAGAGCACTGCAAAGTGCTAACCCAATAACTTAAATTCTTATATTGTCTGACCAAGCTAAACTATATGTTTTGAGGATTCAGGTTCCTTATTTTGTGGTATTGTACATAAAATATGAAGTAATTAGTAAAAGATGGGAGCAAAATGGGAGAAAGGAGACAGCAAAGAGTGGTCAGCTCAAAATACAAAACCAACAAAAGAATTCAAATCTGTGATGTCATTAAATCAGTATCAGCATTGCAGAATATGCCATTGCCAAATTCCCAGCAACAGCTTGCAAAATATTTGAAGCATATTGAATCTGTCAAACATGGAAGAACCTACTACCATCTATATCATCCCCAAACAATCATGCAATTTTTTTGCTAGAGTTCTTGACTAAGGGGAAACAATTTAGGAAATGACAACAGTATGCTGAAACAAGCAAATAAATAATATGTAATGTGGTCATGAAGAGGAAATTCATCTAATGTCTGGATACCACTTCCATCATAAATCTCATCCTCATCTATGCGCTAAATACTTGAATATTCACTCTAACTACCCGTAAAATCAACAATCCCATAATTACCAGCCACAATGTAACTCATTCAGCAGAGACCAGAGAGCTAAAATCAACTTCTGTCTTCAGTACTACTAGCCCTAACAGAAATGATCCAAACTTCTATGCAAATTGAAGGGCTTTGAAACCACACTTGGTTGACACTTGACAATCAACAATAATAATTAGATAGTAAACCCACACTTGGGAGTAAAAAAAATTAGCTAATAAGTAACAATGTTACTTCACACTCAGACCTACAAGTAAAAAAAAAAGCGATACCCTGACTAATCCCACAACAGCAGTTACCAAGAGATGAAATTAATGATAGCAGGCGTAGCTCAAGGCATAAGAAGACATAAGCCACAAATCAAGATCAACAGTTTTGACCAGAAAGAAAATGCTGTTGTTCTTGTTCACACCTGTTCTATTCAAGTTGACACCAAATGAACCCGTGGAGCGCCGGAGCGGGGAGCGGGGACCGGGGAAGGAGACGCTGAGACTGCGGGTGTTGTTTTCAGTTTTCAGACTCTCTCCCTGCAATCTCAATCTGCCTCTCAATTCTTATCTTCATTTTAATATTCATTTTCTGATTGGCCCGGTGGACTACCCGACTTTGGGTTTAATTAATTGGATTGACAGTGTAAATCTAATATACTTTTTCTTTAGTGGGGTTAAATAGGCTGGTCTACTGGACCAGGCCCATTTTGCTATCCATAAAAAAAGATAATAATGTTGATGGTAGATAGCAAGTCACAACACCGAAACAAGAAAATCCCATTAAACTCACTGAAGGAGGTCATCAAAAGGTTGGATCGTGCCCACTGTGTCGTCTCGTCAGTGAGCCAGGGCCTCAGGGGTGCACTTTGAGTCAGTGGCGCCACCGTGACAGATGGTTGCACCGGTGAGGGAGCCTGTCAAGAGACGCAATGTGAGTGAAACGTAGCGTAACGGACCCACAACAGTGTTCTCGCTGAAAGCCTCAAACTTTTATTCCTTTTTTTTTTGTTCTTTGTCTTTTTTCCTAGCTAAAACCTTTTCATGTTCTTCAACATCCTTGTTGTTTTCTATTTTTTTCTGTCTTTTTATGTTTCTTAATTTTTTTCTTTTTATGTTTCTTTTTATCTTTTCTTTTTATGTTTTTATTTTTTTCCCTGTTTTTTCTTTTTTTATTTACACTTCTTTTTACTAACATAGCACAATTATTATACTATGATTGTAAAAAATATTGGGTGAATTTGGTGATTATAAAAATATTGTGCAAAAAATATTTAGTTTTTTATTTGGTGAATTTAAGGATATTCAAATTGATACCAAGCAAAGTTGCTATGAATTAAAATATAAACTCAGCCAGGAAACAATTCAACTTGACATGAAACGATTATAGAAAATGTGATAAGACTTACAAATCCTAGAATATTACACACAAAATTAAGTGCAAAGAATTTTTATTTCATAATTCAAGTGCATCTTTGAGTTGCTGATGTCATAACTCAAGTGCAATGAAACCAAAGAGGACATCTAGGACTAAATTACTGTCAAAGGGTAACCCATGGTTCTTCTAGACCTGTACACACGAATTTCTGCAATGCAAGGCATTTGCTGTCAAAATTTTCCAGCAGGTAGCTTTGGGATTGAAGTTGCTTTTTCACTACTAGACAGTCTACTTGTTAACATCCATCCATTCACAATTCACTGGGCAAACTCATATTTGCTGCACACTATACAACCAAGTTACCATGTACGCAATCACATTTACATTCCACATAACTATAACATGTTACATTATGTATTGCACATTATACTTGACATTTGAGATTATTTAGGGCCAACCTATATCGTGAGAAATCAGTGGGAAAACTAAAGAAACTAAACACCAAACCAAAACCGAATCTCAACATGAGAAATTTGACAACTCATGTAACAAATACTGCTAAACAACCTCATTAAGTCATTCCAAATTCCACAACAAAATGGCCATGACCATTTTTTCCCCTTTTAAATGAATCCAAAATCTAATTAGCTAAGACGGGAGAAAGAGAAGCACACCTGGGTCAGTGATTCAGAAGCACACGAATGGGTCAATACCAGGGCAAATGGGTCCGTCAATGATCGAAACAAACTAGGACGAGGCCAGGGCATACAACGATACTCAACCGCGCATGAAGGAAAACAAAAAACGAAAAAGAAGGATGAGATTGAAGAGAAGAGGGTGCGGTGCAGGAAGAATTACTGTGAGGCCGAGGCAAGGCTGTGCGTGGAGGGTTTAGGGTTCCAAATTGGGGTTTAGCCTCTTAGGCTCTCGGCCAACTTCAATGTCAATGACTAACTTTGATTTTTTTTTTAGACTACAAAATGAAAATACTATAATATAAAATTAACTAAAAAGAAGTGCGTGATAAATGCAGAAAATCTTATTAAATAATAGTTATTTATATTATTATTGTGTACAATGTAAGATAAAATATAATATAATAATATTGGAATTGTACATGATGTCATGTATATATCTAAATTCTTTAAGTAATGTTATTAAGAATTACTTAAATACAAGTATATTAATTTCAATATATCACAATATAAATATTTATTTTATTTTATATAATTTATGATTATAATAAATGAAAACTTAAATATATAAAATATATTTTTAATATACAATAAATAGTTTAAAATATATATGCAAACTATATTTTTTTATAATAAATAGTTTTACATTTAGAATATTAGACTTTGATCAATGAATTAGTTTTATAGTTTGATCTTATTTGATCTTGGTCAATCAATTTGTTTTATATTTGGATCTTATTGGATCATAATCAACTATGGGGATTACAAATAGGGATGAAAATGAGTCAGATAGTCTATATGGGGTCTTTGGTTTTGCCTGTTTAAGGCCTAGCATGGCTTGACTTGTTTATTATCAAGGTAAGACATTTTAAAAAGTCTGTTTAAATATAAAGGTCAGACTCAAGTTTTAAAAAAGTTTGTTAAACCTATAAAATTGACCTATTTAATATATATATATATATATATATATATATTAAAACTTAAAAATAATATATTTATTTTTCTAAAAATATTTTTCCTAATTATGAAGGTGGATGATGAACCACTTCAAAAAATCACCTTGAAAATCTCATAAAATGATTAAGAGAAACATATCTATAACTTATAATTTATAAGAGAAACATATCTATTATGTTGTTTTTTATTATTAATTATTTGTTTGTATTTAACCAGGCTTTGTGTACAAGCTTTTAGGTCAGGTCAGACCTTTATGCAGGACAGGCTCAGGCCTTAATAAATTTTTTTTAGCATGTAACAAGCAAGGCTTAAACTTAATGATAGTGATGCAGGTCAGGCTCAAGCATGTCAATGCATAGTCTGGCCTATTTCCACCCTTAGTTGCAAAATAAGTTTTGACTTAATCATTAATGTTACACTTGGACCTTATTGAATATTATTGTTGAGCTTTATTGAATCTTGATCAATCATCAATGTTACTCTTGAACTTTATTGAGTTTTGGTCTTGGTCAATTACAAATGTAACATTTGGACCTTATTGGACAATAATCAATTATAAATGTTACACTTAGACCAAGTATTCGCTAATGTTGCTCTTGGGTCTTATTTGACATTAATCAATAAGTGTTACACTTGGACCTTATTGGGTCATCTTATTAAACCTTAATGAATCATAAATTAGTTTGGTATTTTGAACATGAATCACTTTGTGCTACTCTAGTGACAATGTTCTTTTTCTTTAGCTCAAAGTTATTAGTTGATGATATTTTTTATTTGTATAAATTGTATTTGTAATTCCATTTGTACAAACATACAAACTTAGTGTGTTTTTTTAACACATGCATGAGTCAACTCAAGTATATAATCAATCACCTTACTTTGTTTTTTATTTTTTATTAAATATCAATTAAAAATTATTATTGAAATATCGTTTATGCTATCATCCCTTCATCCCTTATGATATGCAAGTATTAGTCCACATTCTATTCTCTTATTATAGGTTAAATTAGTTTGTAGTATTAATATTATTACAAAAAAATTTAATAAGGTTTTTATACTTTATTTTTATAATTGAGTTCTTATATTAATTTTTAATTTGTAATTAGATTCTTATGTTAATTTGTTGTAAAAATATTTGTTAGACTTGATGGAATATTCATCATATACACACGTAGATGCAAATCTTAAACCAATACACCTGAGTTGATTATAGATGACGAACCCTAAACCACAAATTTCTACAGAGAAATTATTAAAGAGGTGTGAATAACATTACAAACAAATTAAGGATTAATCATACATTAGGGTTTGAGGTTACACTATGTTGAGGCGCGTTAGATAAAAAATTAAATAATTCTCATATATAACAACAACATTATTTGAACGAATAACATTTGACATTTATGTATATGAATATATTAAAGTATTTTTTCATATCTAACAATTTTTTTATAACAAATTAACATAAAGACCTAATTATAAATTTAAAATTAATATAAAAACTCAATTAAAAAAATAAATATAAAAACCTAATTAAAATTTTTGTAATAATATAAGAACCTAAATTTAACCTAAAATATACATATATCTTCCTCTACATTCAACTCAAGTATTATATTACTGAAATATCATCAAGGATTACGCCACTCTCTTCTTTACACACCCTGTATTAATCCAACAAGCCCCAACATAAGGACTTATCAAAACAATTATTAACCAAATACTTAGGGACTAGAATTTAAATAAAAGAAATTCACACATAGTTCTTCATTTCTAAAAGGAAGGACAAAAAGAGAAAAAATGAAGAAGACCGGAAAAGTAAACATCCTGAAGAGAAAATGCACAATAGCCAAGATGAAATTGTAAAGAGAAAAAATAAGATCAAGGGGAAGTTAGAGTTGTGAAAGAGATGGGTGTCGTTTAGAAGATATAAAGATTTAAGTTATTAGCGGACATAATATGATTTGGTTATATATCATAGGTGCTCATTCTATAATCAAAAGGTTTTCTTATATTGTAGGACAGTCGTTGGGTCTGCTTATTACAATGCTCTTCATGTATGCAACAAGTAATCAATGTATGGAAACATTCATGATTCATCCAACTTTAGCTTTATCATGCATTTTTTCCATTCTATTAACAATATTGTTACTTGATATTATGAGTTCACAGAAATACTAGTACCTAAATCAGAGAGGCACTTTGGCCAAATTAACATTCAACTAAACGAGTGAGAAAAATAATACAAATTAATGAAATATACCATAAAAATAGGTGGAAAAGATCTTGTAAACTTTATTTTTTCTATAAAGAGAAATTTGTTCTGATTTTCTCACTTTTTTCTCTTTTATTAAGGATATTTATATTTTTTATACTTTCTATACAATCAACATTAACAACACTTTTAACCCAAGTTATTAAGAATCGATGATAGATGAACCCATGATAGATACGAGAAAGTTGAAAAAAAAGGGAAAAAAGGAAAAATAAGACAAAAAAAGATAAAAGAAAAGAAAGATGAAAGAAGAAGGGAAAAATGAAGAGTAAAAGAATTAAAAAATATATATCATATGAAATATAGAGATAATAAAATGTCTAACTCTAAGCTTATAACTTTTCTCCATTTCGTCATAAGACACATCTTCCGCCAATCTATATTTCACTCCATTAAATTTGGTTTAATTACTTTTCCCCATGTAAGTTTTGGTCTACCTCTACCTCTCTTTGTGTTGAGCTCTTGATAACAAACTCTTGATCTTACATGAGCATCCAGGGGTCATCTCATTATATGCCAAAACCATCTCAATCTATGCTTCATCATCTTTTCACTCTTATGTACTACTGCTACTTTTCGTCAAATATTTTCATTTATTATCTTATTCATTTTCGTACAACTACACATCCACCTTAACATTCTCATTTCTACTATCCCTATTTTATGCTCATGTTCCTCATTTCTACTACCCCTATTTTATGCTCACGTTGCCTATGTGATGACCGCTACATATAATATTGCATGTTTTACAGTTATTTTATAGAATTTTCCTTTTAGTTTAAGGAGAATTTTGTGGTCACACAAAAACTTATATGCACTCCGCCATTTCATCCATCCCCCACCATTTCATCACCTTGATCTGATTCTATAATTTACATCCTCATCAATCAAATAAAAAAAAGTTCTCTTTTCATTTTATTAGTAATGAAAAGTTTCCTTTCTTCCTATAAAACCAAATAATAGAAATAATAATTTTCATTTCTTTCTTTCAAACTACTTAAAAATTAATTTCTTTTTCTATTTATTTTCTTTTCTTTCACTTTCTTTCCTATAACACAAAATACCACTAAAGATTTATCATCAGCTTGTCCTTAAAAAAAAGGAAAAGAAGAAACAAAATTAATCAACACAGCGCAAAGAAAATGGAGATGGGCTTTGGGTCGTCGAAATGGAAACGTATCCACTTTGAAGGGATGAACTAAACACACTAAATACACTACATAGGCACGGTGCAATACCAGAAATACCCTTTTAATTATTTTGATAAAATAAAAAAATTTCAATTGGCGAAGGGCGCTTTCCATTTGTCTGTCGAGGTCTCTCTTCTCCAACACCTACTGTGCATTCTTCCGCCGCAGCAGTAGCTTCCGGTTCGGTGGTCTTCGACGTCATTGTTGGTCGTCGCGTTGGTGGTGGTGGTCGGTGTTTGCGTCGTCGACGAAGGTGAGTGATTCTGGCAATGGGTTTGTGTTGCACAGATTGGTAGATCCGTAAGGATGACACAGATTGGTTAATCCGTAGAAAGCGTTTTTGATGGATACGGATCATATAATCCGTATGAACCATACGGATTGTTCAATCCGTGTAGTTCATACGGATTATCTGATCCGTAGTAGGTGCATGATGTCCGTAAGGCGTATACGGATTAGCTGATCCGTATGAACCTTACGGATTGTGTAATCCGTAAGGTTCTTACGGATCAGCTAATCCATATACATTTTGTGGATTGGATAATCCGTATGATGTATACGGATTCGTAAGATTCATACGGATCAGCTAATTCGTATACACCTTAAAACCTTCAGACATGTTTTAATTTTTTCAAAATTTAAGTAATTTATGTATATTTGGAAGTTGAAATTTGAATGAGTGCAGATGGAGTGGTTTATTATGGGAAATAAGGAAGCATTGTATGTCATGCCTTGTTGTTTGTGATTTATATGTATCAATGACAATTTTCCATGTGTTTATATGATATTTGATATTTAAAGTTAGTATAAAGTTAAATATGAATGACTGAACATATAAGTAAAGTTAACAATTAGCATGTGATTAGTAGATGTAATAAGTTGGAAGTGTGATAATCATTGAGTAAGCATGATGACTTATTGTGGGCAAAAAAGTTAACAATTGGTGATCATTATCGGACATTATATGGTATTTGGTTATATTTGATTAAGGATTGTAGGAAGTGAAGGAAAGTAGATACATTCATGATATGTACGTAATGGCATGTATATATGTTTGTTAATTGTTTGTTTAAAGTTTATGATAATGTTGATTAACAAATGGTACAGATTATGGCAAGAACTAGAGGAGGATTGAGTCAGGGTGCAAAATAGGTCGGTGAACGTCGTAGGCCTACTGCATCTGCCAGAAGACAACGGGCAGCTGACGGTGTTTCTGAGGTGCCTGTTGTTCATGAACATGTTCCAGAACCGGAACATGTACTAGTGCATGAGGATACGGGACCGAGTCTGAATGCTTCCCAGGTGGGCCGGAAGATCCATCGGTTTTGACAAATTATGCTAACCATGTCGCTCTCAGAGTATGGGCCAGAGAGGTAATGATGTATTTAAGTAAATACAACTTGAATGTTATTTGTCTATGTATGTGTTGTTACTTACATTTTGTTTTTCATGAACGAGCAGAATTGAAATTGGCATCCCACAGGCGTAAGGTAGCAAAGTTTGGAAGGCCAGCTCCGGAGATTGAAGGGTTAGTTGCAGCTACCGGGTTAAGCCCGTTGATTTCCTCTTCTGTAGAGACTGGTGACAGGGGATTACTCTCTGCATTCGTGGAGCGATGGCACCCCGAGACGAGTAGCTTCCACTTGCCCATCGGAGAGCTGAGCATCACTTTGGACAATATTGCAAAGCATCTCCTAATCATGGGAAACTTCCAGAGTTACAAGGTCGTTGATGTGGGGGAGGCAGTAACACTCCTTGTTGAGTTGTTGGAGGTATGAGTGGAAGATGCTACAGCTGAGACAAAACAATGCCATGGGGCATATGTTCGGTTGTCTTGGCTACGTGATTTATATGCGTCCAAGTGTGAAGCCAGGCAGTGGATCTTAGCTGCGAGAGCATACCTATTGCATTTGGTAGGTTGCACTATATTTGCGAACAAGAGTGCCACACACATCAGTGTGGTATTCTTGGACGCATTTCGCGATCTAGACCAAGCGGCTGGGTATGCTTGGGGAGCAGCTGCCTTAGTACATATTTATGATAACTTGAACTATGCATCCCAACATCATGGGAAACACCTAGCCGGATATATTTCATTGATACAGGTAATAATAGCACATCATAAGTTGAGTCATGATGTTTTTCGTAGCCATTAAATAGTATGATTTTTGTCAATTGATTATATATGTTGTGGTGCAGTGCTGGGTATATGAGCATTTCCCGACTGTTGGGAGTGTCATGGCAAATCTCGAGTACGAGGAGAGGTTTCCGCGTGCCTGCCGATGGAAAGCCGCAAAGGCTTTACTAGTTTCTACGTACCGTAGGCGGCTTGATAGGTTAACCCTTGATGATGTTGTCTGGACACCTTACCCGGATCACCGTGCACACAGGGATTTCCAGACAGTTTCCTTATTCTCCGGATACATCAGATGGGGACCCAACGTGGTACGACATTTACCGGAGCGGGTTATGCGCCAGTATGGGTGTGTTCAAAACATCCCACAGTTGCCTCCTCCTGCATCTTTGTCCACTAACGAGATCGATGATCGATGGACTCACTTCCCCGACTACATTGTTGCCACTGACGATTTGGTCACGTATCCTAGTCAGTGTGTTAGTGACTATATGAGGTGGTTCTATCGGGTATCGCATCCATTTATGAGCCCGCCAGAGCCTGGGGAGCCGACTCAACATCCCTTAAGGGTCACTACTATTTTACAAGATCACCCTACTCCCCCTACGACCCATGAGGATGACACACCACCTGCACCAGATGCACATGCCGAAGCTTCTGATGATGGTCACACTGCTCCACATGCAGTGGTAAAATTATCGGACATTTTACTTATTTAAAAGTTATACGAATTCACCATGCAATATTGATTGACTATGACTGTGTTATGTATTGTGTTATATTGTACCAGGGTATGTGCGAGAGACTAGCAGATGGGTTACAGTACATGCTCGACACAGAACAGGTTCTTCTTGGCACGGAGGCATACTCATCTGTGCAGCACTTGTTGGGATTAGCCCGTAGTGTCACACCGTGTGGAAACATCTTTGTGCACACGAGTAGATTGAGGGACTCAGTTAGGAGACGCGTTGCGTGATTGATACATTTACTACATTTGTGTTTAAAATATAATTTAAACTTATTGTATTTAAACAGATTGGCACAATATTTGTTATTTTATAAGCATTGCATGGAACTTGTTACATTTTCATTCAAATCTTGATGGTCTCAGAGTCTTTATAATGTTTTTAACAAAGTATAATTACAATTTCCATTATCGTACAATAAACATTACATAGAATAATGTAATTGTCAACCTAAATCAACATATGCTTTGGTTGTACTCATTGATGTAGTATACATCCATTGTCGATGCTTGTAATAAGTTGGCCAATCATGTGCTTCAGAACAACAATGCCTTGGCCACAACAACGCAATTGATGGGATAGGACAGTCATCAGACAATTCAACCTGTTTGGAAACCCAAATTAGTACCACAATTTCAATATATTAAATGGTAAACTCTAAAGTTGGTTAAATACAAACTAAAAGTAATATCTGCACAAAGTGGTTACCAAACACATGACCAATACAAATAATGTGATGCATACATGGATCTCTCGGTGGTTGGCTTCTAAATAGGAAAAATGTCATACTTTGTTGGAGAGAAAGTGAAACCACAATTACATTATACCTTGATGCAATGACATAACCTATGTCGGTAATATCCATCCACTTATCCATTGTTACCTAAACAAGCATTGTTTAATAATGTGTTAACCACTGCTGTTTTAAATAAATAACAAAATTAGGAAGTCTTACATTTGATAATCCATCAACCAAAAGAGAACGCTTCAACTGCTCAAACCTAGAAAAACCACCAAACAATGCTATATATTGATCAGACCATTCTAAAAGTTCCTTAATCAAATGATTGCGTACAACATGCCAACAATCTTCACCATAACCAAGGAGCCCAACAATTGCACGATATCCACAATTTCCATCAGCTTTAACATCACTGATGTTAACAATGAATTTCTGCATAAAAGGAACAAACTGATCAAGCATAGGGATATGCTTGCTCTTCTATGGTTGATCATTCACCGAATGAGGCATATCTTGTGTCGAGCAACTGTTTTGCACTGAATGCAATTCATCAACATATTCAAAATAAGAGGGATCCCATTTGGTTGATATTTCATGCCTTCTGTGTTTATTTTTTGGAGCCCTTTTTGTTTTTACCTTTTCAGGGGAAGGATGCATGGATGTTTGGTCTGGAAATGCAAGTTCTTTCAGCTTAGTCTTCAAGGTCATTTTTTCGCAAAGGTCAAGCTTCTGAAAACGGTTGGAGATTATCTCCATCTCTTTGGTTATTTGAATTTCGTCGGTCATAGGTAACCCTTGGTCTGAGAAATTTAATCTCCTCCAAAATAAATGAACACTAGAAAAGTGGTATGCTGCCAACAACAACCTTGGCTAGCTCACATGCACATGGGAGACCATGGGTACTTCTCATAATACACCCATATTGAGATGGATTTTTGCCTGCATAATAAACTCATTCGTATTCAGCGACAATCTGATTTAACGTATACCTGGACACCATGCCGATAAGTCTCTTGTACAAAGTGACTTTAAACACATGTCCGATCACATGGGTGCTTACTTCCAAAGACGCCTTTATGTCAGTATGTTGCAATGTCATCATGTTGTTCATGGCATCCCAGACAGAACATAAATCTCCAATGCTATTTTGTAAAAGCCTTTTCAAAGTCCAATGTGCAGACTCAACCCTGCATTTAATGGCAACACATTAATCGCACATAAAACAACTAAAATGTTATTAACCATTTGCCAATGTTACCAATTTTAAACCATGTCATACCTGTTAGTTGTGGTATTACCAAGATGCATTACCTTATTTGTCCATGCGGTTACAAATTTTTCCTTATGCGGATCCAACCATGTTTCCTTAACGTAATCAATAAACGCTGGCCATGGTGCACAAGCAATTTCAAACTTCTTCACACAATCATCATATGAATTCTCGGTACGACAACCAACAACAGTTCCCCATGCATCCATCACATAATCCCAAGCATTATTCTACCGAATATAAGTTTTGCATTTTGCCTTAACATTCTTCTCAATGTGAAAGCGACACAACAAATTGGTACATTGAGGAAAAACATTTTTGATAGCATTCATCAATGCTGCATCTCTATCAGTAACAATCACATGTGGAAAAAATTCACTTTTAAAGAAAATCCCTTTAAAGTGCTCAAGTGCCCATACAAGATTGTTTGTACGTTTCGCCTCTAAATAGGCAAATGCAGCAGAAAATGTCATCCCCGTAGGTGTGACACCAACAATGTCAAGTAAATGCAATCTAAACCTGTTTGTTTTGTACGTACTATCAATCAAGAAGACAAAATGGTATGCATTGCTCAATTTCATTGCATCTGGATGAGCCCAAAATAAGTCACAGACCACATTACCTTCTTTCATTCTATGCCAATGAACATACATGTCACGATGAAGAAGTTTCATTAGTTGTTGCATTTCAGTGTTGTCACCTCTTATATGCGTGCGATATGCATATCTTGCATTGTAGATTTGCTTCAAAGTTGTGTAATTATTAGCATTATGCTCCTTCAAAGTTAAAAGAATATTTTTGGGTTTCACCATGGACCTTGTCATATCAGCAACAATTATCTTCTTATCCTCAGTTAGCCTACCAACATATGCGTGTCCACATAATGAGCTTGCCAAACTATGATTATGAGTGCCTCATAATAGCTTTACTATCCAACCTTGCCCTCCCGGTACAGATTTTGCTCTCAACTTAAACGAACACTCACATTTTCTACTGCTCCCTGTTGTTGGTACAAACCCTTTTTTCAATGGTCTATATTTTTCACTCCTTTAACAACCAATTATAACATATGATGTTGTTCCTAGCTTTCCATTTGCCATGCCACTCCTCAATATCACAACAACAAATCCATTATCATATACTACACTACGAGCTCATCTCAATACATCATCAAGGGAATTAAACACCTACACAAATATAACATTCAACTTTTATTAATATTTTGATACTCCAACACATTCATTAAACAAGTTTAACTACAAATATATACCTCTGATGTATTGAAGGCTACCGAATAATCAATTGAACAATTAATATCTTCAACACCATCACCTTCTTCTCCAATATCTTCCTCCAAATTCATATCCTCTGACATAATACTGTCATATATCCACTCATCATTCTCCATCTTCACATAAAAATACAGTTATTTATAAATTTATTCAATAACACCATTGCTACACATTAAAACAACTTAAATACTTTATTATAAATTTTAAAAAAAATTCTTCAACTTAAATACTTTATTATAAATTCTAAAAACATTCTTCTCAATTTAAATAAACCCTAAATTTATAAATAACATGCTATACGGATCCACCAATCCGTACCCTTAAATTTTCATTTAACATGATGTACGGATCCACGAATCCGTATGCTACACACGGATTAGGCAATCCGTATAGAGCTTACGGATTAACCAATCCGTAAGCTCTATACGGATTGCCTAATCCGTGTGTAGCATACGAATTCAACAAACCATACGAAACATATGGATTAGTTAATCCGTTTGATGCTCACGAATCACCTAATCCGTATGGAGCTTACGGATTAGTTAATCCATATGATTTGTACGGATTGACGGATCTGTATGTAACATACAGATTGACTAATCCATATATCATATAAAACTTGCAGATTACGTAATCCGTACGACAATAGACACTGACTTACCTCGCATCCACAGCTAAAAATGGCCTCTCCGACGACTCCCACTGCTCAGCCTAGCTACCACGGTCCATAACTACCTCCTCCAATGCACAACAAAATCGCAGCCAACGTGCACCAAATCAAAAAAGCCAAATGACCACAACTGTTCAACCAAACAACAACAATAAAAATAAATCAAGGGGCACTTTTGGCATTTTCAAAATAACATATGGTGTATAAGAAACTTATATAGTGTATAAAGTAGATCGTCACTTTGAATTGTTGGTGAAAACTGAATGAAAGGTCACAGAAAACGACGTCGTCTCGCGCATCACCACACCAACACTGTTCCTCTTACCGCGGAAGTAACGAACCGAACGAACCGAACGAACGAACGAATCAATACAACGCCATATCTCTGTGCATCGCTTCCTTCCCTCATTCTCAATTCGAATCAATTTCCTCAAAATTGCACCCACTTTGCTTCGCATCACAATTCGGAAGGTATAATCCCATAACACATGCTTCCGATTTTCGTTTTAGTTTTCTTTACTTTTACAATTATCGCGTTTTTTTATTCGTTAAATATAATCATGAGCTTCATTTTCGCGTTTGGCAGAAACTGGTTTCGATGGTGCGAGCTCCGAATCCAGAGCATCGGGAATCGACCACGCCCTTAGTCGTGAGTCATTTGCTTTTTTTTTTTTTTTCCTTATCGTATGCAGACGAAATTGATATTTCGTGCACGAAAACTGCGAAGTACATGCTTCATGTGTTTATATTTTTTATGAATTTTGCATTGGAAATAGTTTTTATTTGCTTAATTTTGTTTTTTTTATAAATAAATATTACTAGGTAAAATGATTTTCCTACCGTGTATACATTAGAGTTTTAATCAGAAGTTTATTTGAAGTTTGGAAATGTATACATGATCATTGGGTGAATCTGGCTTGTAACATTTATAAGATATACCTGCGATGTGTCCACTTGTGTTGTGGACCGATAGCTGCTTGCCTGCTTCTAATCAAACACAGTTAGTTATGACTAAACAAAACTAATTATAATATGCTGAGTTAGGTTAATTATATGTGTTTGGATCCGTGCCACACGATTATGTACGTCTGTTAAAGCTGAAGCAACCAATACTATCTTTTGGGTTTTATAATGAATTTAATGTGAGTTTGATGTGAAACGTACAGATGAGATGTTGATAAAACATGCGATATGGAATTTTCTGAGTTAGGTTAATCACAGCAAGTGAATAGTGACAAAATTTTGATGCTCAGACCTGATCTCTATAAAACTAAATGTTTTGATATTCAGTTACTCACTTGTCTTGATTAAACAAAACTTTGTCCTTTAACTTAAAGGACAGATGTATCAAGTGTAAGCGGCTAGACCTCATGTTAAGAACTATTTATAGAAATAAAAACTAAATTAATGTACACCAGTGTCTAAGGCTCCTTGCTATACGAAGGTATGAGGGAGGGTCATTGTATGCAACCTTACCTTGCCTATGTAAAAAGGTTGTTTCCGGATTTGAACTCATGATTAACCGGTCACCAAGGTTCAACTTTATCACCGTGTTAAGACTTGTCCTCTATTTATACAAATATAGGTATAAAAAATATCTAGTAAATATATTCATAACTGAAATGGTAATGGTTGGTATTGGTGCATTAATGCATATCATACATGCATGGTGAGAACTATTCCTCGAAGGACTTGCAATTCCTTCTTATATACTACTATGGAATCACTCATAGTTATCAATCTCGGATAACGGAGCGGAGCGGCCGCCCTCAAAACTGGGATAGCGGGATAGCGGATAGCGGGATGACTGCTATTCTAATATTTTTATATATGTATTAAAAAATTTATAATATAAATATATAAGATGAAAAATAGAAATATAACTAAAAAAATAAGTAGAGGAGTACATTAAGCAATAAAGGGGGTGCAGGAAGCAATCTCCTTTACTAATAGTATATTTCCAATCTCCTTCACCAACACACACATATCCATTCATTCTCTCTCTCTCTCTCTCTCTCACGACTTCTTCTTCCATTTCCGCTCCAACGCTCACCTTCCCGACGCAGAAGCTCACCGTTCCATTCCCCGCGCCGTGGATGCCCTCGCTTCTTCTCCAACAGTTGCCGCTGCACCTGCTGCGCGTCACTCCTTGCTGCGCCCCAACAGTCCCCTTCTTCCATGCTCTTCTTCCAACAAAACGACAAGGGAAGGAAGACAAAGAAGAAGACAAACACAAAAACGAAAATAGGGAGGAGAGAAAGTGCCGCGGTCTTCAGAGAAGAAGAGAAAGAAAGTAAGAAGAGGAAAAGGGCAACAAACTGCCGCCGGAGAAGAAGAAAAGGTTGCCGGAGAAGGAAGAGATGGTGGCCGGGGCAGGAACCGTCGGAGTGAACGAAGAAAGGGTCGCGTAAAAGAAGCTGCGGCCGCTCCGCGAATCCCATGTCGCGCCCACGATGTCTGCCATCCTTAACCGCACCGCAACACCACCTATTGTAGTGGTAAAGGCCCGCTCCGCCGCTATCGTGGCCGCTCCAACCGCAATTGATAACTATGGAATCACTTTTCCTTAAATGAAAAGAATGGCCATTAACAGGACAATGAATTTCCCTTATTTTTAAACCAAACTCAGAAATTGGAATATGTCATTCCCATTCGTATTCCATTCCCTTAAACCAAACATGATTTTGGTGTATTAATAGTAGAAGGTTATCGCATGGTTCATGTATTGCATGCTTAATGATACAATGTAAAGGAATGAGCATGCACCCGATGTATTTAAAAATCTCTTTTGAAAGGGGAGAAAGAATGGCAAATAATCTCTCAGCATATTTTTGAAAACAAAGATGTTTCCATGATACGGAATCAATCTGTTACTCTTTAAGGTGGCAAAAAAGGCTTTTAAATATGGGGAAAATGGGCTTAATCCAATCCAGCCTGTCACAAGATTGAGTTTTATGTTGGTCTCCACAATTTGATTTTGGGCCAGTGCCTGTATGTTGGCCGTCTATAGTGTGCTTCTTTTTATAGCATTTAAGCTCACATAATTTGTTAAATAGTATATGAAGTGCATCTAGTTTAGAAAGAAAGGAAATAGTGTGCTTTCCAATATTTGAACTAAGATCTTTTCTATAGCATTTAATGCATGTTGATTTGATTGCTAAGATCATATTGTCATATTGTATGTTATATGTTATATGTTATATACTTATATTGTGTCAGAAGCATATATGCGAATGGCAACTGATAGAGATGCAAAGTGGGCCGAAACTTATCATAGGGGGTTTAGATAGTAATAAAGTAGTGTAAACAGTTAGTGTAACTAACTTGTAGTTAGTGACAGCTAACAGTGGGCAGGAATGTATAAAAGCTAGGAGTGGGGAATAGCTCAGGGGTTAGAAAGTGTGGAGGTTGTGATCCTCGAAATCACAACAATTCTGTTGATTCTGAATAAAAGAAGCGTTTCCTTTAAGCCATTTCTGAACCAGTTCCTATCACTGGTATTAGAGCTCCAATCTTGGGGCTTTGTGCGGTAGATGGGATCGAAGAAAATGGAGGCAAGGATCGATGCTGTGGAACGTGCTATGGAAGAAGCGCGAGAGATGCAATACGCTAACTGGGTCGCGATTGAAACCCGACTGGGCTCGTTGGAATCATTGATGCAGAAGGTTGTGGCGTCGCTGGAGCGGCCTGCTAGAGAGGAACCGGTTCGCGGAAATGAAAGGAAAGGGAGGTACGGTGAGACAGAAGAAGGAATGGCGCGGCAATGGAGGTCCATGGAGTTGCCGATCTTTGTCGGAGATGACCCAGTAGGGTGGGTTTCTCAAATTGAGAAATATTTCCGACTCCAATGGGTGCAGGAGGAAGAGAAATTGGGTGCGATTCTTGTAGCCATGGAGGGCGAGGCTCTTTCTTGGTTCCAATGGTGGGAATCGTGGAGCAATTCGCAATCATGGGAAGGATTCAAGCTTGCAGTGATTCAAAGATTCCAAGGGGTTAACGTGGAGAACCCAATTTAGTCGTTATTGGCACTTAAACAGGAGGATAGTGTGCAGATTTTTATTGGGCAATTTGAAAAATATGTGGGAGCTGCAAAGGGCTTGGATGAGAGTTTCTTGAAGGAAATCTTTTTGAAGGGACTGCGGGAGGAAATAGCCACTGAGGTAAGAGTTCACGAACCTAAGTCCTTGATGGATACAATGTTGAAAGCAAGGCAAATTGAGGAAAAAATTAGGGTTCTGAATAATTTACCTAAGACTGGGATAGGGAAGATAAATCATAATTTTCAAAGATCCAATTTCTCGAATTGGAAAAGCAGCAGGGAATGGCAGCCAGGGGGTAACAAGGGGGTGGAGTCTGTAGGAGGGTTGAAACAAGGTGGGGATGTAGGAAGTAAAAAGAAAAATTTTCATCGGCTATCTCCAATGGAGGTGAGTGAGAAGATGAGAAAAGGAGAGTGCTTTACTTGCAATGAGAAGTATCATCCAACTCACGTATGTAAAAATAAGCAACTGAGATTGATGGTATGGGAGGAAGAGGATGAAGAGTATGAGGAATTGCAGCAAGAAGAGAAGGAAGAGGAGGGAAGAGAAGAGCTGCATCAATTATCTTTGCACAGTATAGAAGGGTTTACTACAAAAAAATCCTTAAAGCTGTGGGGAGAGATAAACAGTAGGAAGGTGGTGGTTCTTATTGATTGTGGAGCTACCCACAATTTCATTTCATTGAAATTGGTAAGAGAAATGGGGTTGGAAGTGCTTCCTACACAACCCTATTCAGTTGAAGTTGGTGATGGACATAAAGTGAAGTGCAGTGGCAAGTGTAAAAATTTAGAAATGAAGTTACAAGGGTTGTTGGTGGTTCAGAACTATTTTTTTTTTATCAGCAAAGATAATATATATATAAGAATAGGACACAGTACAAGAAGTACTGCAAAATACAAACAAGCAAAACCAAAACCAGAACTAAGGTGGCTTAAATCACAAAAGAGAAAGCCAACTGAGTTCTAGCTGAAGCTAGGACAGTGGTGGTTCAGAACTATTACTTGTTTGAACTGGGAGGGGCTGATGTAGTGTTGGGAGTTGAGTGGTTGGCTAGTTTGGGAGAGGTCAAAGCAAATTTTGACAAATTAACTCTGTCAGTTAAGGTCCAGAATACCAAGGTAATTTTGAAGGCTGAACCTGAGTTAATTAAGACTGCCATTAGTCTGAAATTGCTACAGGGAGAAAGGGGAGAGAATGATCAGAGATATTGGGTAGACATTAAAACAGTAGAGCAGGAAACAAAAAGAGAAGCAGTACCTGCAGATATGGAACAACTTTTAAGTCAGTTTGAAGGAGTTTTCATGGAACCTAAGGGGCTACCACCTCACAGAGAGAAGGATCATGCTATAAATCTGCAACCGGGTAATAAAATTCCTAACATTAGACCTTACAAATATTCTCATGATCAAAAAGATGAGATAGAGAGATTAGTAAGGGAAATGTTAATTGCTGGAATTATTAGGGCCAGCACTAGCCCTTTTGCTAGCCCAGTCATTTTGGTTAAGAAAAAGGATGGTAGTTGGAGATTTTGTGTGGACTATAGGCTGTTAAATAAAATTATAGTGGCTGACAGATTTCCTATTCCTGTGATTGAGGATCTGTTAGATGAAATTGGAGGGGCAAGGTGGTTTTCTAAGCTGGACTTGAGGGCAGGCTACCATCAAATCAGAATGAAAGAAGAAGATATTCATAAAACAGCTTTTAAAACTCATGAAGATCATTATGAGTTTTTAGTCATGCCATTTGGGTTAGCAAATGCTCCCTCAACTTTTCAGGCTTTAATGAATGAAGTGCTCAGACCATTCTTGAGGCAGTTTGTACTTGTTTTCTTTGATGACATTTTGATATACAGCAGAAATAAGGAGGAACATCAAATGCATCTTAAGGCAGTTTTACAAGTTTTACAACAGCAAGAGTTGCATGTGAATAAAAAGAAGTGTACTTTTGGTCAGGAATCATTGGAGTATTTAGGCCATGTTATTTCAGGAAGAGGGGTGGAAGCAGATCCTAATAAATTGGAAGCAATGAGCAAATGGCCTTTGCCCAAAGACATTAAAGGTCTGAGAGGATTTTTGGGTTTAACGGGTTATTACAGAAGATTTGTAAGAGATTATGGGAAGTGGGCTCAGCCACTTAATGCCTTACTGAAGAAAGATGCTTTTCATTGGACTATAGAAGCTTCAAAGTCATTTGACAAGTTGAAGGAGGTGATGAGCCAATTACCTATATTGGTGGTGCCTGATTTTTCAAAACCTTTCATGCTGGAGACTGATGCTTCAAGATCAGGTTTAGGAGCTGTGTTACTGCAAGAAGGCAGACCCTTGGCTTTTTGGAGCAAGGCATTGTCAGAAAGGGGGCAGTTAAAATCTGTATATGAGAGGGAATTGATGGCAGTGGTGCTGGCTGTGAAGAAATGGAAGCATTATTTGATGGGAGGGAAGTTCATTCTTAGAACTGATCAACAAAGTTTGAAGTTCCTCAATGAACAGAAACTGTTGACTGAAGAACAATTCAAATGGGCTGCTAAGTTGATTGGCTATAATTTTGAAATTCAGTACAAACCAAGAAAAGAAAATGGTTGCTGATGCATTATCAAGGCAATTTCATTTTTCTGCAATTTCAATAGTCCAGGAAGATGAGTGGGGTGATTGGGAAGAGGAGCTGAGAGGAGACCAAAGACTATATGAAATTTATCAAGGAATTCTATCTAAAACAGATATGAAACCTGGATATACTGTTAAAGGAGGGAAACTTTATTATAAAGACAGGTTGGTGCTACCACAAAATTCCACCAGAATTCCTTTGTTATTGAGGGAATTACATGATTCCCCTATAGGGGGGCATTCGGGGTTTTTCAGAACTTATAGAAGGATAGCTAATGTGGTTTATTGGCAAGGAATGAAGAAAGCCATTAAGCAGTATGTGGCTGAGTGTGAAGTATGTCAGAAAAATAAGACTAGCACTATATCCCCAGCTGGGTTATTGCAGCCATTACCTGTTCCTAATAAGGTATGGTCAAATATCTCAATGGACTTTATTGGGGGATTACCAAAAGCACAAGGCAAGGACACTATTCTGGTGGTGGTAGACAGGTTAACCAAGTATGCACATTTCTTAGCCTTATGTCATCCTTATTCAGCAAAAGAGGTGGCTGATATATTCATTCAAGAGATAGTGAAGTTGCATGGATTTCCCAGCTCTATAGTTTCTGACAAAGATAGGCTATTTATGAGCACATTTTGGAATGAGTTATTCAAGAAAGCAGGTACTACATTGAAGATGAGTTCTGCCTATCATCCACAAACGGATGGGCAGACAAAGGTTGTAAACAGATGCTTAGAAGCCTATCTAAGATGCATGACAGGAACAAGGCCTAAACAGTGGCCTGCATAGTTAGCTTGGGTTGAGTTTTGGTTCAATCCCAATTACAACATCTCAGCCAAGATGTCTCCTTTTCAGGCACTATATGGACAGCATCCTCCTTTATTGATTAAGGGTAATGATATCCCTTCTAAGTTGGAGGAGGTAAATCAGCTATGTTAGGACAGAGATATTTTACTGAATGATCTGAGAGCTAATTTGTTGAAATCTCAGGATCATATGAGGAAGCATGCAAATAAACACAGGAGGGAATTGAGTTTTGATGTGGGAGATTGGGTTTTCTTGAAGATACAGCCCTATAAAATGAAGTCTCTAGCCAGAAAACTCAATGAAAAATTAGGTCCCAGATATTATGGGCCTTATAGAATCATTCAGAAGATTGGAGAGGTAGCCTATATGCTGGAATTGCCTGCAGACAGTAAGGTTCATCCAGTTTTTCATGTGTCCTTACTCAAGAAATCAGTCAAAGCAACTAGCTCCCCTCAACCACTACCAGCAATGCTTGATGAGCAGTGGGAGTTGCAGTTAAAACCAGAAAGGGTTCTGAAGCAAAGAACTAATTCAAAGGGACAGCAAGAACTATTGATCAAGTGGCAAGGACTTCCTCATCATGAAAACAGCTGGGAGCTACTGGAAGAGTTGAAGACTATGTTTTCTAAAGAGGACCTTGAGGACAAGGTCCAGCTTGAAGGAGGGGGTATTGATAGAGATGCAAAGTGGGCCGAAACTTATCATAGGGGGTTTAGATAGTAATAAAGTACTGTAAACAGTTAGTGTAACTAACTTGTAGTTAGTGACAGCTAACAGTGGGTGGGAATGTATAAAAGCTAGGAGTGGGGAATAGTTCGGGGGTTAGAAAGTGTGGAGGTTGTGATCCTTGAAATCATAAAGTGTACAATTCTGTTGATTCTAAATAAAAGAAGCGTTTCCTTTAAGCCATTTCTGAACCAGTTCCTATCAGCAACATTGGAAAATGAGTAAATTATTAGTAGTCTTAACTTTTGTGCATCAAAGATATTGTTTTGTTTTGTTCTTTGTTTTAATAAAAGTTTAACATTCTAAATTTAAATGGGCAGATTTGGTATAAGATATATTTATCAAAAAACAACAATTTCAGCACTTACAAGACAGTGATAATTGAAATAAAAGATTGTTCAAGATGAACCAATTATTAAGGATGATATAAGTAGAAATAACCAAGATAAAGCTACTTACAAGCAGAGGTAGCCGAGGGAATGAAATAATGAAAATGCAAGGAAAGAAATAACATCTAAAATTCTGCAGACTCACTAAATATCCCACTCCTCCCAAAATCTATCTAGCTTAGTCAATTCTTTCCTACCTCTCCTTGTTCATTCTTTTCCCCTTTTCTCCTTATTCTTATCCAACTCCCCACATTCACCTCCTTTTCCATCACTTTGTGCTATGTATGCAAGGTTGTTACAACTTACAACCCTTTACAATCCAAATTTCTCTTCTGAGGAAGTCCCCTGCAGAGGAAAGGGCTGTAGGTGATGGCGCGTTCTGCTTCTTATCTAGAGCATCTTGCACACATTGTTCTCATAGAATTAGTTATACGAAGGTTTTGGTTAACAGCTCCTTCACTAATCCATTCTCTAAATTGCAATCATTTTGATTCCTCATAAGATATCAATTTATTAAATCAGAGTTGGATTCAGTTTTCTTTGATTTTTTTTTTCTGTCTGATCGTCTGGGCATATGCTGTTAATTCTGTCATGAACTTTATTCCTTGCATTTGGCCTAAATTGGTTTCAATGGTGCAAGCTCAAAGCCAACAGAATGGGGAATCAAGCACCCCATTGGTGGTAAATCAGGTATTTGCGATTTCTTTCATAATTTATAGGAACAAAGTGTTATGTCTTTGGAGTGAAAGTTGAGCATTTGCCATGCTCAATTCATTCCTTGCTTTCCAATAAACTGGATTTGTTATTGTGACAAGTGTATTTTTTGTGGGTGTCCAAGGATGGTGAAGTTAAATTCTAATAGCTAGGTGAATGAATAGTGAAATAATTAATGTTAGAAAATTAATGTGTGTGCAAGTGTTAGTTATTGAACAAGCAATTGGGTTCTGGAAGCTAAGTTTAAAAAGTGGGAGAAAGATGCTTTATGATAGGCACTGGACCAGGCAGAAAAAGAAGAAAGAATGAAAAGGGAATGAATCTTTATTGCTTTCTTGGAGACTAGCTCCAGCTTGTGTACAATCTTGAGTGAATTCGAGGTTCACTCAGCCTCCAATATACTCTCAGCCTCTCAGCTACCTTCCCACACAGCCATCCCCTGTTATTTATAATATCTAACCCCTCTCCCAACTAACCAACCACAACAGCATATTAACAGAATATTACTAACAGCTACTGAATATTACTAACAGCAGTCCTATCTATTATTAACAACAGTCCTAGATCCTATCAATACCCTCCCCTTCAAGATGGACCTTGTCCTCAAGGTCCAGGTGATGAAAACTGCATGCATCTTCAGCCATGATCTCCTTCTACCTGCTGCCTCTCTTTCCCAAATTTCTGGTCTGCACAGTTGGATTTCTGACCTTGATAGTCATGGTTATAGCTTCTGCCCAGGCTTCCCATAACTCTGTTTTTCTCTTCCACTTGCCTTGCTTTATTCATGGCTTCCATCAAACTCCTGGGCTCATGCAATCTCACTTCAGTGCTAATTTCCTCCTTCAATCCTTTGAGGAAAATCTCCATTGAAAAAGACTCCTCTAACCCCGTCACTGTCCCTACACATTTCTCAAATTGGCTAATGAATTCCTGCACTGTTGTCTCTTGTTTTAAAGCTAATAGCAACTGAAATGGGCTCCGAAGATTAGCCCCTTGGAATCTTTGAGCTACAGAAATCTTGAACCCTTCCCAAGAATGGTTTGGATTCCAAGATTCCCACCATTGATACCAACCCAGTGCCTCTCCTTCCATTGCTATCATTACTGCCTCCAGCTTATCCTCCTCACGTACCGATTGCAGTCGGAAGTATCTTTCCATTTTGGAGAGCCAACCCAATGGGTCTTCTCCCCTAAAAAGGGGTAATTCAAGATCCCGCCATCGGCTACCCCTGATTCCGACATTTTCCAGTGATGCCGCTACTCTCTGAAACAGCGCCTCATTTGCCAGTATTTCCGCACCCATCTCCCTTTCTTCTCCATTTTCTTGGTTCTTGTTTCGAGCCTCCTTTGCTGGAATTTCCGCACCCACCACCGGTGCTTCCATGGTCGCAGCTAACTGCTGCAGAATCTTCTCTATCGCATCCAATCGGGTTTCCATCGTGACCCGATTGGCTTCCAACAACTGGTGATCAGCTTCCCGGGCTTCTCGTGCCTCCTCCACCGCCCTCTCCAGTGCCTCCATGCGCGCCTCCATCTTGTTATTGTTCTTTGCTGCCATTATCGACCTCACAGCCCCAGGATGGAGCTCTGATAGCAGTGATAGGCACTGGACCAGGCAGAAAAAGAAGTAAGAATGAAAAGGGAATGAATCTTTATTGCTTTCTTGGAGACTAGCTCCAGCTTGTGTACAATCTTGAGTGAATTCGAGGTTCACTCAGCCTCCAATATACTCTCAGCCTCTCAGCTACCTTCCCACACAGCCATCCCCGTTATTTATAATATCTAACCCCTCTCCCAACTAACCAACAGCAACAGCATATTAACAGAATATTACTAACAGCTACTGAATATTACTAACAGCAGTCCTATCTATTATTAACAGCAGCTATCTATTATTAACAGCAGTCCTAGATCCTATCACTTTATTACCAAAGGTATCTTTGTATTAGTGGAGGAACACACTGAGGAATCAGAAATTGTTCTGTATTGTAGCGAAAGCGCTTCTTCTGAGTAATAGTAAGGTCTGTGTTAAAAAAACTTAGGGATGAGATAGATGTTTACCAATGAATACTTTACGAGTGTAAATTTCCTATTGCCTATTTTCTATTGATTGACAGTCCATTCCCTTCTTCCTACCTCACCCCTGCCAAAAAGGGAAGGTGAGAAAAAGCCTTTTGAGTGTGGTCAAGCATCTTTGACTTGTGATCTTTTTTTTTTCTACTTAAATTCTTGGCTTCTTGAGGCCTGTATTTAATGATTTTTACGGAGGGGGATTTGTTGTTGAACATGGATCTTGCTGTTAATGTTAGTTTGGTTCAAATGCGTAATTACTATTTTGTTATTGCATTTAGTTGTACTTTTTTTAGTAGTAGCTGCACCTTCCTTTTATGATTATCTTGATGGTTAAAGCAATAATAAATAATTATTTTATTAGTTTTGTTTTACATTAAATCAAATTAAGTTTATCTTTTTTCTGGTACAGGGAGAGGGTTTGACAAATGATGGGCTTATTCCTCAGATGTTTTCATCTATGCCAGTTCTCAATGATGCTGCTTCTTATCTTGCACAAACAACATCATACATAACTGGATGTTTCTCTGATTATTCAGGCAAGCTTCTTTTAGATTCTTCTTTTAAAAGTTTAAGGAATTATGCAGCCAGTCACTAGTTTCCATAAACCAAAAGGAAATAATGAAGCTGAGTTATTTTGTGGCATATCAAAATAATGATGTGGTTATCTTCGATATATGGAGGTTAAATTAAAAATACTGTGTGGCTCTTAAATTTTGTTACCTCAATTGTTGCATGTATACATGGATGTTGAAAATTGAAGAACCTAATCCGATTGCTTTGGAGTTATGGTCATCTTTTGGGAAGCAAAGACATACCTTTCAAAGGATAGACAAAGCCACAAAATATGCAATTATTATGTTAGAAGTTTATTGTGCTCTTGTGAAACCTTGTAGAAACCCAACTATAGCAAAATCCTTGTTATTTATATGGCCTTTACTTTTTATGTGGATTTCACTTGAGAATTGTTTGTAGGTCTAATTTGATTCTGGAAATCTGCTTTAGTCTAGGTACTGTAGGATTTGGGAATCTGTTTAATATGTTGCTGTACCACTTCATGAAATTTCATCTACACTTAATTTTGAATTTGCTTATGACTTTATTCCTTATACAGTTCTCTGAGGCATTACGTTTCCTCATGTTATCTTATTTGATTTCTTCCAAAACTTGTGCATTTGATTTATAATGACTTAGTTTCATGTCTGTTTTGTAAATTGTTCTTAAAGCTTTTGATAATTTTTCAGTGGAACATTCCCCAAGACGTTTTGGTGCTTCTCACACTTGTGCACCAGAGCTTATGGATTTTCCTTCTGCTGAAACTGATGCATCTTCATCTACTGAAATTGAGCTTATTCCTTCAAACAGAACCCATTTAACCAGTGTTGAATCATCAAGCGCCTCAACTTCTGCTCCACCACATATGCATGATGAAATCACTAGTAGTTCTGGTTCCAGTGCACTTATTGAATCAAACCGTACTGGACAAAGTGGCATTTCCATTTTCCAAAGGTATTGTTTATCAACTCATTCTAAATATGATTTATTTTCTGATAAGCCCTTAAAAATATCCCCCCCCCCCCCCCACCCCCACCCCCACCCCACCCCAAAAAAAATTATGAAGCTGAATTGTTATGATTTTCCATTGTTGAAATAAGGTACAGTTATTTTATTGTTCAATTTGTATTTTTGCGAGTTTTACATAAAATAATTTCCATTACAATATATGTAGTTGGGCAAAAGTATGTGAAGGTGTCGCTATACATTTTTCTCCTCTTTATTTCCTTTTTAAGGGGTTCAATTTTTTTTTTTTTTTTTTTGCATGAACAAAAATGTTTTATAAAAAAAAGTGATAGGAAAGGCTTATTAACAAAAGTTACATTAAGTGCTGCTAGGAAGCATTTTTGTGGCTGCATTGGAAAGGTGTAGAATAGGAAACATTGTTGCTTGGTGGTGAAGTATTATTCAGACTATTGTATAAGTTTACAAATTTAGACTTTTCAGGAAATTGACTGGTTCTCCATATATCATTTGTGTCTGAGAAATGCACTGAGGTGCATGAACTCAGAGTATTGACTTTCAGGAACCTTCAAATCAATTAATAAGAAAAATCCATGGTATCTCTTATTAATTGTTTCTGGTAGGTTACTGTTACTTGTACAAAAACATTATATCCGCTCTTTCTAAAGTATCCACATTCAATTTTTATTCTTCCATTTTCGAGTCTTTATTTGTTTATTTGTTTTTTTTCCAAGTTGTTTCCTTTCCAGGATTCATAGATAAAACAAAAATTTGAATGTAGGATACTATATTCTCAACAAGTAAAATTTGTCCACCGTTTTTATCAATTTGCAGGTTCTTTCTCAGTTAGTTAAAAAAATGGAATTAGCCATACTAGGTAGCATAGATATTATCATACTGGAGAAGTTGATCGTTGAAATGACAACTGTTATAAACTTATAACAGTTTCCAAAACTTCAAATGAGAACAAATGGTGTGAGCAAGTTTTATTGTTCTTTTTTTCTTAAAATCATTTTTAAAAAAAAAACAGTATTCAAACAGGCTCTAAAATGGTTCTTTTCTGTTCTAAATATTTTAAAATGTATCATAAATCAATTAATCAAATATTGTGCCCAAATGATTGAAAGATATGGTTTAAGCTCTGCCACTGTGCTTACTGTTAAGGACACTTTAAGATTAAATGCTTCTGTTTTCCTTGTTGTACACGTCATTGGAATTTATGTTGGTTTCTCCTTCTTTACTCCAATTTTTTTATTTTTAAATTTTGTTATAGAACCATCTAAACTCTGAATTGTAAAGCCCTATTGACAATTAACATGGGGTGGTAAACTTTGTTTTTATTACTTAGCCTAATTGATCGTGCTCGAAGGACTGTGCGTGGATCTGCAGATGATATAGGATGGCTTCAACGTGATCCTGGAATGCCTCCAGTTGAAGATGGAACAGTGAGGTTCCTGGAAATTCTGGACAACATCAAGTATGTATCCTGGTATTTTATTTTTCTCAATTTTCTCTTTATCATTGTTTCGTTAACTGTTTTTCTTTCCATGTCAGGCATGGTGTTCACAGGTTACCAAATTCGGTGGTTTATTTGTTAATTCCGGGTAAAGTGACTGACTATGTATATGACCAGGTTAATCATGACCAACTCTACTTCCAAGCCCTCACATACAGGAAAAGCCTAAAGTCCATAGTGCACCTGGAATGATAAATGTTTATTAGCACCTGGTCTATAGGATGTAAATAGTAAAAATTCGAAAGTTCGATGTTGCAACATATTGTGTGCTATTAACTATTATGCCTTTTACAATGGCAGGTCTTTTCAGTAATCATGGTCCACTTTACTTTGTCAGTACAAAAGTCAGTTTTTCAAAAATGGGTTTGGCCTGTCATATCGCGAAGATTCATAGTGAGGTATATTATAATAGTCATTGTAGTAGTAATATAATAAATTAGAGTACTAAATGATGATGATAATAGTTCATATGAAAAATTCTAACTCTAATTTTTGTGTAGATCATATTGTTGTTCTTTTTTTTTTTTTATGTTCTATTTCTGAATTTTGAGTAATTATTATCAGGCTTCAGTTGAGAAAAATGCCAGAGAGCTAAAAGAGTACATTGAGGAAATTTATTGGGGTTCAAATAAACGTGTTATGCTTCTTGGACATAGCAAAGGAGGAGTAGATGCAGCTGCTGCTTTATCATTGTATTGGTCTGATTTGAAAGATAAAGTTGCTGGGTTGGCATTAGCACAGAGTCCCTATGGTGGAACTCCTATAGCTTCAGATCTTCTGCGAGAAGGACAGCTTGGTGATTATGTTAATTTACGGAAACTTACAGAGATTCTTATCTGTAAAGTAATTAAGGTATGTTAAAGTTTTTCTGTTGTAACCTTTTGTTTCCTTCTTTTTTGTACTTGAAATGCTTATTTTCTTTGGTATACTTTTCTGATATGGATTTTCCTTCTTGCATGTGAATATTAGAGAAAATGGATTTGCATTCATTTTATATATTTGTTGTTTTTCTGTAGAAGCTTTGTCCATCTGTTTTGTTGCTTGTAATCTGCATTTGCTGAGCCAGATATACAGTACACAATTTCACGTCGCTGGAGGGAATGTTTATTTTTTTAACAATGTTGTTTAGCTGACTGTTTTTGTCCCATCAGAGTAGTTTTACATATTTTGCTAAACAATGTTGTCTTATATATCACTAAAAGAAGTATTCATACTGTGGAGTTTGTTTTCACATACATAGCCTGTGTGATCATATTTTTGAAGGAAAAAATGAATATGGGAAATACAATTATTTGTTAAAAAAAGAGTATTTATAGGAAATATATGGATTTTTTTTGGATAAAATAAGATTCATTAAGATAAAAAGAAATTAAAATAAATTTGGAGAATAAGGAATCCTCCTAATAGTAAAAGCAAAATACTGAACAACAAAGAAACAAGAAATATCAAAGTAGCAAAGCTTCCCAACCTCTTGACATATCTATTCAGGAAACTCATGTATAAAGACCATGCACTCTGCCAAATTGAAGTCTTATCCTAAATCAGATAAGCCAAAGAAAAATCCTTGAAGATACAAGAGATGCTCCAACCATATGCGTCAAAGTTAAGCATAGATTGCACATTACCACAAAAATTTAGCCTCTTTACCGAAGTCATTAATGCTAGTAATAAACATTAAATCCAAGGATGTAGGGCACATGTGACATGACACATCCATCATTCAAATGCCAAACAATGAGTTCTAAATAGAAACAGCAGCTGAACCAATTCTGAGTGTGCACTGTCCAGAATACACAAAACTGGCCTCCAAACCTGCAATGTCATTGTATTACTTTGTTTATGCTTTGCATAGGGCTGAAAATAGATTCGGTTAAGTCTAGCCTTTGCTTACGTACACCCAGGCTTGTTTTGCAGAACGCTGGCCCTTTTTGATTAGGCATTGCCTGACCCTTTTTGATTAAAACGTAAATACTTGGCTTGACATGAAAGCTTATTTGAAGTTATTTATTACATGAATTCCTTAAAATAAGCCAAATAATTGTCCTTTTTAGTTATGCAATAGGTATAATGTATAACCTTAATTGAATTATTATATTTTGCATAACAAATTTATATCAATATATATAATTAATAAATGTATTATACATCTTTATTTATGTATATACATAATAAATAAATGAGGACGAGTCATGACACAATGGTAAAGTTGTGTCTTGGTGTCGGTCATGGGTTCGAATCCAAAAACAGTCTCTTTGTAAATGCAAGGGTAAGACTGCATACAATTTCCCTTCCCCATATCTTTGCTTAGCGAGGAACCTCCGAGCACCGGGGTACACCAGTTTTTATACATAATAAATAAACATACCAAGCCTACTTCAATAGGTTTTTCTAAAAGCCTAACTGCAGCTTGTTTGATAAACATGTAAGGCTGAACTAGGCAAAAGAAGGCTACATTCTTGATAGGTCATCTAACCTATTCCCACCCCTAGCACCACAGCTAAAGTAACATTACTAAGATTATATATAGTTTGAGAGATGCAAGTATTTTTATTGAAAGAATAGGAATGAGAGGCTACTTAGTTCAGATTTTTATTTTGTTGGGGGGATATGCCTAAGAAAACAGTGGAAAGAGTACAGAGTCTTGCGGCATGTTGGGTATGCAGAATTGTGGTTTAAGGGAATAGGAATTAATGGAATAGGCTAGAAGTCAATGGTCATTTGTCATCCAGTTTACAGTGTTTGATTGCTTTGGGTATAACATGGAAGCAATGTGAAATGGAATGACATTTTTTCTAAGTGACATACAAGGGTCCCTTGTGAGGAAAAAAAATACTTCTTTTTCATATATTTCTAATATGATTATGAAGATGTATATCTTGTAAGTAAACATAATTTTGCATAGCTGAGAAGGTGGATCAGCTACAGGCAAATGCTTGTTTCCTTCTCTGGTTAATTTACATATTTGATAAAATGGCTTAGCCCTTCTATGGGTGATCTGTTCATTTTGTCCAATACCACAGGATTAGGACTCTAGAACCCTCTTGTCTATTCATGCAGGTTTTATTTTCAATTTCTCACCCTCTATACAAACTGGGATTACTTTGTTCTTGCTAAATTATTTCAGAAATCTAAGGATATCGCCCAAGCTATTTCAACTAGTTTCCACTTACCTACATGTTTGAAAATGTATGCAACCAAAATTGTATGGTGTCATTATATGATTCTACTTATTTGATGTAGTAACTTGATTAAGTTTGTTCCATTTTAACCTTGTAAGTTACATAATTATGTTATATCTTCTTATTGAAGGACATTTTTGTTTAGCTCCTGTCAGTCTGGACAGTACTTAACTTGCTTGCTACAACTTATCATCTAATGTTTTGAAGGGTGACATGCGAGCCTTAGAAGACTTAACATATGAAAGGAGGAGAGAGTTTTTAAAGGAGCATCATCTGCCAGAAGAAGTCCCAATTGTTTCATTTCGAACGGAAGCTGGCATTTCCCCGGCTGTTTTAGCCACATTATCTCACGTCGCACATGCCGAACTACCCCTGGTTGCTCCAGGCGGCGAGTCTCGAAAACTCCCCTTGGTGATGCCGCTTGGTGCTGCTATGGCTGCTTGTGCACAGTTGCTGCAGGTGAGGTATGGAGAGAAAAGTGATGGGCTTGTTACCTGCCGAGACGCAGAAGTTCCCGGATCCATTGTGGTGCGACCTAAACGAAAATTGGACCACGCTTGGATGGTTTATTCATCACTAAATGATGACCCTTCTGAAGGAGATGCATCTCAGGTGTGTGAGGCTCTCTTGACTCTACTTGTGGAAATCGGGCAGAAAAAGATGCATGAGCTTGCAATGAAAGATGAGTGAAGCATTAGCATTCCAATTTTCTGTTGTACCTGTACATATTTTTCTTTTTTCTCCGAAACTATATATTTAATTTATTTTTTATAGTCTAGATAAAAAAGTTGAAGTAGGTCATATATGTAAGAATATACATTCACATATGTAGCTATAGAGCGAACATAGCTGTAGAACAACATATTAAAGAGAAACTTTCCTATGATTTAGGTAAGAAATTGATGATGCAATGCAGTTCTTGGTCTTTCTGCCTACTTAAAACACAGCAAATGGGATGGAAATGGAATCAGATCATACAATGTGTAAAATAACGCCAAAAATTATAAAATGTAGTTAAGTTCATATAATAATCTGCTAAAAATTACAAAGGGAACTTTTGTTGGTACATAGTTTCTTTCATTCCTATGTCAATAAATATTCTTTCATTCCTTTTGGACTATAGTAGACTCAATATAGTCATCATTCTAAGAATATCCTTTGATGCCTAGGGTACTGGTGTCAATTTTTTTAGTTTTTTATTTATGTAAAAAGAGATTGTGGAACCTCTTCTTCAGGACAATAAATATGCTACCTATTAAAAAAACTTTTCTTTTTTGAAATGTATGACACAACTTAATCCTTCATTCTCGTTATACACAGAAGTCTTGTGTACACAACTGTGAAAGAACCATGATTTAATAGGTAAAACTTTTGAGAGTTGATGCATGATGCATACTTGAATTAGTTTTTTCAAATAATAATAATGTTTTTACAAGCTTCGTAATATAAATTTGTTCTAAAACTTAATCTCAAGTGGACATGTGCTTTCACCTGTCATTAAAGTATTCATTACTCTTTTTTTTTTTTTAAATGAATGTAAGTAATATTTATATTTAGTGTTCAATCATATATCAAATATAATATTTTATGAAATTTATCAACCAAAAAATAAAAGTATATGCTGATTTCAATTAATTCTTTTGGGATTTATTTTAAACCGAAAGTGCAATATTATCTAGATAAATACTAAATAATCTGGGACAGGACATAAATTAAGTCTACATACTTGAGCAAGACTAAGATTTTTTTTAATAATAATAATTATTTTAATTTTTGAAATAGATCTAAATATTTTTTCCTTGAAACAAACTAACCTAAATATACATTAATATTGTACTTACCTAATGATAAAACGAATGTTAAACACTCGTTAGATAGGATGAGTTACGTACCACTGAGTCCCACCGAATCCATCAAATTTATTCCAAATGCCGTAGGCTAATGCAACTACATTAATCTGAACAGAATCCTAGGAGGGTCGTTAAATGGGGAAAACGATAGATGCGACGTGCCAAAAACTATTAAACTTCTTTAATCATATTATAAATTAAAATTACTTAATCCAAAAACATATAATTACCCATTAAGCTTTCTAAAGTTCCAAACTATCGCCATTTAAAATCTGGAAGATTCCATTTGGACCATAGACTAAAAGGAAATAAGTATCCTTTCACATTACTATATGTGTGAAATAAATCAACCTTGAACTTAGGACCGATGAATGAGCCCATAGTAATAAGAGCATCTTTAGTGGTAGATCTCAAATTGGAATCTTAGACCACTTTTTGATAGACTTCATAGTGTCATGTAGGATTGAAGATCTCTCAAGATCCCTCCTATTTTGTTCTTTAATGGTAGATCTTATTTTGAGATCTTAGAGAGAGAGAAAGAAGAAAAAAAATTATTCTTTTTTGAACAATGTGCAGATCTTAAGAGTTCTTCTACAAGAACCCATTCTCCATGTTGGAGATCTCTCTACCTCATTTATTGGGAGATCTAGTGAAGACCAGATCTTAAGCTCAAGATTCTTACTTAAGATCTTGCACTAAAATTGCTCTAATACCCTTCACCCATTAAACTAGTTTGATTGGTTATTTAATTAAATCATTAATTTTAGTTAATAGATAATAAATCAATTACGTAAGATTAATGAAAAGCACTCACAAGATGTAATAATATCCTTATATTAAGAGTAAATTAAAATTTTCATTGTTAAAAATGAGAAAATCTTTGTTTGGTGTCCTTTTTATGTAGTGAAATGTCTTCATTTTATAACACATCTTATGAACCTTTTATGTTAAATTAAATTAATATTTTTAATTCGTTAA
>PYAF01003963.1:1494746-1505743 GCA_007407185.1 Glycine tomentella
ATAATCAAATTTATCCAATCAATATTAAATATTAAATATTTATACAGCGTCGTAAAAGTACATTTTTAATAATAAAATTCATTTTCAAAATTGTAAAAACAGGAAAGTTTTTAACACGAGTAGCTTTTCTTTTAATTTATATTTCTATTATTTTGAAGAATTTATTCATAAATATTTTTATATTTATATATATATATATATATATATATATATATTATATGTGTACATATATCTGTTTAATGCACGATATCTGTTAGTTAAATGGTCATTCATTGATGTGTCTGTCAAAGAGCTTAATAATTGTACAAATCAAATCCAATAGAAAAACACATAATAAGTTATTGACTTATTATTTAAATTAATTTGTCTAAAAAAATATTGAAATTGAGATATGCTCTATCAAGTATTCAAGTATTTATTTGATTCCACTAATCTAAACTTTTGCAAGCTGAATGAATATCATTCTAGCTATTGGTTCAACAAACAAAATCATTAAAAGTTTGAACTTGATAGAAGTTTCCTTCTATGAAATTAATTCTATGAAAACCAGACATTGATATTAAATGATCTTGACAGTATCTTTTTGATACAAAATGATCATGACAATACCTGAATATTTCAAATTAGACAGGTATCTGTCTGAACATGTTGTTCGATACAAGTTTATTTAGAACTTAAAATCTGCCGTTAATTAGTAATCAGTAGTCTTCGAAAGAAAAGAAGCTTTAAGAAACATATATAGTTCTTTCGATGTTTTGAATATTTTTACTTAGAAATATATTAAATTTTCTATCGTTTTAACAAAAAAAGAAAAAAAAATAGCACGTATTAAAAAAAGAAAGTCTTGATTGGTTATTATTTTATTAGATGCCACGCTGTTGAATAAAAGTTATTTCATATACTTTGATTATAAAAAAGGTATTCGTGAACCAATCTAATTCTTATAAACTATTAAATCAAACCACTGAAATAATTTTAAAAAATTGAAAAGTGATTAAATCATTAAGCAAAATTGTTAGAATATTAGAGTTAGAAAAATACCCTGAGCATGTGACCAAAAGTGTACTGATCAAAGCTTGTGATGAATATGAAATTAGACACG
This sequence comes from Glycine tomentella, assembly GCA_007407185.1. Classification (NCBI taxonomy): domain Eukaryota; kingdom Viridiplantae; phylum Streptophyta; class Magnoliopsida; order Fabales; family Fabaceae; genus Glycine; species Glycine tomentella. The sequence goes on from PYAF01003963.1 coordinate 1,495,849, forward strand.
TGAATAGTATTTTGAGAATTGGTATAGAAACTGAAGTGTTCATAGATTGATTCAATTATTTTAGGCCTTGAACCGATTTTAAGTAGCTGAAAACTAATAATACCATTATTCAAAGTTGTTATAATAAGTTAGAAGAATAATAGAATACCTTGTGAATGTGAGAAAAAAGCGTACTAAAAATGTTTGTGAAGAATTGAACAGATAATTAGAACACATGAATGATATTTTCACAATGTGATCCACTTGTCGTTATAGATTACAACGCTAATTAATTAATCAATATTTAAAATGAAAGACTCTCCTAATAATTAAAAAGAAGAAAGTTTCAACAAATAATCCAATGTACCAAGAATAATTACAATATCATATCCACACTATTTTACAATTAAGTACCACTAGTACTGTGACAATATTCTCCTACTAATATTATAATATTATAAATCATTAAGAAGTACACTAACAAAAAAATTTATTACTCATGAAATTTCTCTCACACAACTTCTCCATTTTTTCTGACCATGGAAACGCTAAAAGCTTTTGCTTATTGTTGTATTCAGGAAACTAATGAATTTAACCTTATTCATAGACAAATAAACATTTATTTTCATTACAAAATTTTTAATTTCATTTCAACCAATAACTAGGTTGAGATACATGCTACTTTTCTTGGCTTGTCATAAGAAAAAAAGCTTCCCATAAATGTTAAAAAAAAGCAACATATAATAGAAATAGCCATTTTTAATGTAATTTGATTCAGTTTCTGGTTTTCAATTATAAAATTGAATTAAACTAAATTAAACTACTCACTATCATTATACCTTTTGAAATATTGCTTACTCAATTTTTTCTTCTTTTAATTTTCTTTATTTTTGTTTGTCCATTATTTACTGTACAAGTGCAAGTTTGAAGCAATCTTAAAAAATTAGTTTAAATAGAGCAAAACAAAATCTCACATATATCATGTCACAAATTTAAGTCCGTACTCATCTTTTTTGGGGTGTGATAAATGAAAATTTTTCTTTAAATTCTCGTTGAGCCTAAAGATTTCTCTTTAAATTCTCTTTAAATTTTATTAATTTTAAAACTTACTTTTAGATTTAAAAGACTATTTGATAGTATAAAATTGAGTCTTGGCATTTAAAATAGTAAAAGGACAGCTCATAAATTTTATTTTCTTTAAAGCTCTTTATTTTTTTCATTAATAAAATTTTGTTGCTTAGAGTTTTCGTAAATGTTTCTAAGTTAATACATTTTTTTATAGATTACAAACACAATTTTCCATTGAGAGTGAAGAAAACCTAAAATAACTTGAACTAAATACTACCTAAGAATAATTCACAAGTCAAGGTTTTAGTAATTAAGCCCTGTTTGGATGTAATTAAGCTTTTCTAGAAACACTTTTAGAAAAAAAAAATGAATTGACATTCTCCATAAGTTAAAATGACACTACTACAAAAAAGGCTTTCTAGGTCGATTATTTACCCCTTTCTACGTCGGTTGTACAACCGTCGTATTTATAGGAGTTGTTAATAAATCAATTTTTTAAAATCGGTTGACAACCGTTTTAGAAAGTCATTTTCTAAGACGGTTATTAGTTAACAACCGTCTTAGAAAGATGGATTCTAAGACGGTTGTGATCTAACAACCGTCTTAAAAACTCATGAGTTTTTCATTAGCTCATATGTTTATGTTATCTCATTTTTTAGAGAAATTATATTGATGAATTCGAACTTCTAAAAATGAGATAATAAAGAGCTTATTTTTTACTTATGAAAAAATTCATCTAATTTTTTTCCTTATTTTTTTAAAAGTATTTCTAAAGAAACTTAACCAATCATATCCTGATAACTTACTGGTCAATCATTTCACAAGCTAGAAAAAATTCCTTTAACATTGTTTCTTCATGCATGCTTCGTAAATTATTTCAAAAAAACAAGTTTTATTAATTTTGTATTCTTTACATATATATATATAACAATTTCATATTTAAAGTTTAAATTCGAGACCAATAATAAAATTAGAACATCTTCGTATCAATTCATCTACACATTCAATTAATACAAATCTTTATATTCAGGTGCTTTAATTTTAGAGCATATCATCACTTCTATACCCCAAGTCTCTCTCTCGTGACTAGCAATTAAAAAAAGAAACTTGCATCAAAAGCATACAAGTATTTTTATCATTTGGCAAAAGCATAGATGCATTTCTTTCCAACGTGAAAGAAAAAAATGAAACTGAATATTGTCCTCCTTTTCCACACCGAAGTCATTATTCCCAGTGACCCTTTGATCTTCAGATTTAGAATCCTTAATTGTAAACATTAATTAATCAATCTGCAATCTCCACAACTGATTTCGTAACCATTTTAGGGTTTCTAATTAATCATTGCCATATCTTTCATGTGTTCTGCTCCTGCACTTGCTAATTAATTAGTGTCAATCTACAATATACATTGTACAAATCTTGGGTTGCACTTATATTATATAAGCTTCACAAACTTTTTTTCCATTGTATACAAATTATTCTATTCCTTTATTGGGAATCGTAGTATATATATGAACAAATATCTCTTCAATATGAATCACGAGGTCATCGTATTTTGACTCAATAATTAAAAGATTTCATTGTCTTTTATATTTCTTCTTTGATCCTTCTCTCGCCTTTCTTGACTAACAAATCAATACGTGTGTTCAACAGTAAAACAAATTGAAATTTGTGGAAAGAAATGGAGTACTCCTAAGGGACACTTCCAAATTTGTGCAAAACTTCACCATATCTAATCTTAAATTTTACGCACATTTTTCAAATCTTTAGATACATTATTAAAAAAAAAAAACAAAATTTATTTCGACGATCATTTTTTATTTCACACAGTTTTTACAATTTTGTCCAAACAAACCCAAAGGTGCACGCAATACACGGGGATGGAACATCACATGTACAATTTGTTGCTGTTACGCTGATATTGAACATTTTCTGTGCTTGGCCTGATCACTTGCGCATATCTGTACATAACACTGAGTCATACTGTCGCATACAACATGCTTGATGCTACATCGTACATGTGCCTGCCAATGTTAGCAATTGGCTGAGATGCTGAAAGTTACCATATAATTAGCAGATATAAGATACTGATTTAAAGAATAAAAAAGAAGGGTTAATCGTGTTTTTAGTTCTTGAAAAAATCAGTCATTTCTAGTTTTAGTTTCTGACTTTTAAAATGAGTAGTTTTCATCCTTGTATTTTAAAATATATAGACTTTGGCCTCAAAGATGCTTCTAATGAAAGTACATATTAATATTGTACACAGAAATTTTGGATGGCATAGCAATCATATGACATTTCGTGTTGCATTGATACATTTGACTGACACTTGATATCTATGCCTTGGCTGCTATGAATGCATGTATCATTTTGAAAATGTTTATCGTCCTAAAAATATTATTCGACTTTAATTTGAGTTTCATATTCTACTCAATTTTTTTAATTCATTACTATCAATCCCCTACCTTTTCGCACTCACATTTTTTTTATCAGTATATATATATATATATATATATATATATATATATATATAATATTAAGGGGGCTTGCCAGGGGTTTAGGGTTCTAGATCTCCTCTGTTACTACTTCTTATGTATATACATTAATACATATGCATTATTTATTAAGTTGTTTAGTGTAAAATTTATTTTATATGGTACAAAATAATGATGGTTAAGGTTAAATAGTATAAAATTATGAAAATTTAATTGTTTGTTGTTATTATAAAAAATAGTTAAGTGATAACTAATATAAAATTGTATAAAAATTAATTGTGTGTTTGTTGTTATTATGATAATGGTTAAAATTATTATCATTTAAAATAAAAATTTATATCAGTTTTATGTGTAAAAAATACATATTTTTAAAGAATATTATTTATTAGAAGTTAGATATTTAAAAAATTACAAAGGAAGAAAAAAAAATCCAACCACCCATCTATTGGTTAAAATGTATTTATATTTCACAAAGAATAAATACCTTTAACCAAAGTTATAATGAATACATAACCAAACCCATCCACTTATAACATCGCACTCGCGTAATATTGTTCCAAATAGTACTATTCGGAATCAATGACGAAGGTGACAGTAGAACCACATAATTTGCTCTAACAACACATAAGAGACACAAATCCAAATTAGACATCAAAACCTCTAATGCATTTCCAAGGATGAATACGAAAACAACTTATAAAAATGACCTAGAACCACTTCCTTTACCTACTCTATGGCTCTACCCATGGTTGTTAAAATCGCGATCTAGATTGTAAAATCGTACGATTTTACAATCCTCGTAGCATCGTGCGATCTGGATCGAAGGTGGAATCGTTCGCGAGCAAAATTGGAGTAGGATCGCGAGTTGGCTCGTGGGATCGTGAGATTTGTGATCCCTAACGATCCAAGTTCAAGAAAAAAAAACGGGAAGAAGAAAGGTGAAATTGGGCGCACTTGTTGATTAAGAGGGTGGCGAAAGTCGTCGGCGTCGAGGTCGCGGAACATCATGGGATAATCAACTCTGCAAATGAGGAATACCCAGAAAGGAATAGCGCTAGAAATCCTAGAAGTCCTCCTACGTGTCGTCGAAAGTTTCAGGCACTTGGACCTCTGCAGACAAAGCGGCGACGAGGGCATGTCAAGTCCTGGATTTGGGCTCTACGTGGAGCCATTTGGAAGGCTTCAAAAGGAGATGATAGAGAGAAGGTGGTTCTAGAAATGGGCATGTGAGAGAAGGAGCGAAGAGAGGGATAGAGGTCTTGAGGGTGGACGAGCATGAGGGAGGGAGGTGTAATACATGAAGCCGTGGTTCACTACTCTGTTAGACTTAACAACGCTTAGGTTAGGTTAGATATAATTAAAATATATAATAAATATTTTTATATGTAAATTATGTTATACTTAAAATTTATAATAAATAAATATTTTTAAATATAAATTATTTTAGATTTATAATAAATAATTTATATTATCATACAACTTATACAAAGTTATTTTTAATTATTGATAATTTTAAAATAAAGATGAAAATGATAGATTAAAAAAACTTAAAAAAAGCTTATGAATTTATATTATGTTATGACTTATGAATTTATATATGAATCTAGGTTTGTTTCTTTATTTATTGAGTTTTTTATGCATATAGATTATATATAGGAATTGTAGGTATTGACATAGGATCTTAATCCAATTTACGATCCTCGATTTACGATCTTTTATCCCCTCTCCGATTCTATGTAAAATCTTGATTTTAACAATCTTGACTCTACCCCATCTATCCAACAGTCCCCATCTTTAACTGCCACAATCTGATTATGGAACCTATGAGAATGAATACATGCAAAAAAAAGATGAATTTGCATCTCCTTCCTTATAACCATTTCACCTTTACCATATACGCAAAGAGTCTCTCTTTGAAAAATTAGCGAAAATAAATTCTACCGGTTGTATTTTACGAACTTGTAAATGAATCTGATTACGTAATGTACTTTATTTTTACACATTATATTACTAGTTAAAATTTATTAAAAGTTACAAAATTATAAATTCATATTATATGAGATGAGACCCACATAATTATTATAATTTTCAATATATTTGAATCAATCATAAAAAGTGTGCTTAGTAATGTGTTGATATATAGTACTTCTCTTCTCTTAATAGAAATTATAGTTACATGGTAATAAACAGATTATTAGGCGCTCTTTAAGTATTTTCTCAATAGAAATTGTTGAGGTTGTTATATATTGTTATTAAAGTTTAATTTATATGTGCTCTTGGTATAAAATTATGCAATCATCATATATATCTAATAAGATTTAACTACTTTACCACATTAATATGATGTGATATAAAATTATTTTATTAATATGTATAAAAATATTTTACACTAATAATATTCATAAATTAAATGGGGAAAATTTCGAAGCACTATCACACCCCGTTTAAAATTATGTATTAATTGGACAAAAGTTTAAACTTTGATGGCAACGTGAATAATAACAATTCAAGTAAATTTTATGGTCTATGATAGTATGATATGTAGACGTTTTCATGAACACCTCTCCCTCATCACACGTAGAAACATGTCTTGGACAATGTGAAATTTGATGTGTCTAGTGTTAAGGTAACCAATCACCAAACATGATACCTTCTGCTGCATGCGTGTTACTCTCATGTACTGAACAATGCCAAGTGTTGTCTCTGTCCTTTTTGGACTAAATATTTCCAATATAAAATTTGTTTATTTCTGCAAGTAATCTGTAATGAACAGGTTAATATTCTAGCCATACTGTTTACTTGCTTTTTAAATAGTTTTATATACATATATATATATATATATATTTATAAGCAGCTTTTAAATAGTTCGAATCATAAAAGGTTTATATATTTGGTAAAAGACAGTTATCATATAATCAACGATGTTACTATTGCTTAATTTCATCTTTATCTGTCATAATCGTAATAGAAAAATTGTAATAATTCTTACCGATTGCTTGACTCCACATAGACATCATCATTTTCCTTCAGTTTTTGTCGCTTTCATGAATTTGAAGTTTATTTTAATTTGGGCGGTAATCTTTCATATTTTATTTAGTAATTTGGAAGCTAATAAAGTATGTTAATTAGCATTGTTGTTTGTGTATGCGGAATTTATGTGATGAAATTAATAAAGCTGGAACTTATAATCATTGTACTTTGAATCCTTAACCGATGGTGACATTTATAAAATGTAACTGGCCAATAGCAAAACATGCCGTGTTCAATTATTTATATAGTACACTATTTTCATATATTCTTTCTTTGCTTGATGATGTCTCCTTCTTTGGTTTCCTTACATGTGTATATATATTTACTAAAAATTTGGAGTGATCGATATGGCTAAAGTAGGTTCTATAATCTCTTTAGTTAAATTGTGAGTATTCTTTGTTAGAAGGATAAGAAAAAAAATCTACAACAAAAATTTTTGATACTTAAATAAGTACTAAGTTAGTTGAAAATGAAAAGAAAAAAGTGAAATAGAACATGATATTTATAGAGTGAGATAAGAGTTTCAAATTCTTGATTTTTGTCGGAGTTAATACAGTGACGTACTAATCTTTGTAGATAATTTTTAGCTTGTAGATAATAGTTAGTAGATAAGATGATTTATAGATAATTGCTAATAGATAATCCAATGGATTATAGATAATCCATCGCTTATGAATAATTCAGTATCTGCCATTTGATAAGAGAGTTATAACATTATCAATAATATTTAAATATTAAATTATTTAGAAATAATCTGATTCGTACTCTTATGTTAGAACTAACATGAAAATCTGATGTATACATTAAAACACCACATCACTTATCACGTCCATTTAATGGACCCAATATATATATATATATATATGTATATATATATATAAAATGAAAATAAGTTGAACCTTTTTATGATTAATCGTGATGCAAAAAGTGACACTTGAAGCAAAAATTTGTTCAATCTGGATCCTTCTAGGTACTAATTTATATTAGCACAACCAGGGGTGGATGTACATACAAATGAGGATGGGCAGATGCACCCCCTCATTTTAAAAAGTTACATATAATTATTTAATATTTTTATATTTTGCCCCCTTAATTTTATATATTTGAACCCACACTGTCATGTCACTCTTGAACTCATTCAATATTTTGCTCCAATACAAAAAATTACAAGAAACTCAAAAAAAATCTACATATTTATATTTTTAATAAAAATTAACATTTTTTTAATTTTCATAAATATAAATTAAAATAAATAAAACTAAATGCGTAACAATATAAAATAAAAGATATGCAACTAATTTATGCTAGAATTAAAATTTGAAAGAGCGAATAATTTGGTGAAGATTTGAAATTGATAAAAGATAATTAACTGAATTTCATATTTTAGTAACAACCAAACAATATTTTTGTAAATCAAGCAAAACTGTTCCAAAAATAACCGTCCAGTTGTTTTGTCTATTAACCAGAATTACTTTGTAAAGCAAGCAATAACCAAGCAATACTTTTGTAAATCAAGCAAAATTGTTCCCATATTTTAAAAAACTCACACACGTTCAAGGGGCAAGCTTTATCCATTTCATAAGCTTTCCAAATTGTCAAACCTCACTTGTTCCCTTCTTTACTATTTCTTCTCCATACTCCAGCAGTAACGAAACATTCACTCTTCCACTCAGCCTTCCGCTCTTTGCTCTCTCCCTTCTCCACCCACAAAACGCAATCCTCTCCTCTCTTCCACTCATTAAGTGAAAAGGTGGGGGTTCCATTTTTTTTTTTTTGCTATTACAAATATTTCAAATTACAAATTATTAATCTTAATATTATTATTCTTTTTATATTTTATTCTCTCTGATCATGATTATTATTTTTTTAAAATTTTGAATAGATCATGAAAAGATTTTTGAAGGAAAAATTGCTATCAAATGAGCAACAATTATCGGAATCTTGTGAATCAAATCTTTGGCAACAACAAATTGAAATTAATATAAATGACTTACCATCAGATCCAGGAAAGCGAATTAAAATTTCAGCTTATCATCCTAATGATCGAGATAAGATACAAATGATATATTTACAAAAAGGATAATCTTTATCTTCATGTATATGATAATAATAACTATCAATTTTTATTTTTAAAATAAATTACTCCCAATAATCCAAAGTCCTAGATCACAACATCATGTTTGATAGATTCATTTACAGTAAAGGCATGATTACTGTATGATGCATTTAATCTTATTGGTAAATCTTTCCAGCAAGAGCTATTAAAAAGAAAAAGAAAAAGAAAAGCGAAAGAATGGAAGACCTCAAATACATCAATCCTTTATCAAAGAGGATCTGAATTATATTTGACACGTTTTTGAAAAACTAGTTTGGTTTCTAATAGTTATAATGGTACATTAGCCCAAACTTATACTGTATTTAAATAGTATTTGAATCTAGAATGAAATATATTTAAAGTACGAAACTTAAAATAAATTTAAAATATCTTACACTTGAAATATATGCCTAGACTAGTAGGTATAGGGCAAAGGAGAAAAATCAGATCTTAAATAAGACTTAAAATGTACGCAAAATTTAAACCACAATAATATATTAAATACATAGTACACATGTTATGTGAAAAGCATTGTTTTACATTTCTTTTATTGGACGGCTACTAGCTACTACAGTACTAAACAACTAATCAATCATATGAATAAATTAATATGTGGTCTTAGAATCTGTGGATTCTTACATATAAATTAAATATTTCAAAAAAATAAAATATTCTTTAATTTAAAACAAGCTAATAACTATATGTGGTGTTGTTCCTCCTGTTTTCTTTAACATAACATCCAAACTAAACTTTGAAATTAACCCCAATCTCAATCTGTAAATAATTACTTTATTTTTATAAAAATAAAAAATATCACAACTCTAACGTGATGTTCCGTTTTTTTTATTAAATGAATTGAGAAAGAAGACTAATTATAACAAAAAAAAAAAAACTTATTGGGAAATTTTTTAAATGATAAAATTGGTAGCTTAATTACAAACATATGTTAAGTTTTGACGTCGACATGTTTAATTTTATTTTTTGAAAAATTTAATATGAAAGAGCATAATGTTAGTACGTACTATTACATTAATAATATACAATAACAGATAAAAAAAATTGATAATATATTTTAACACTATGACATGCCCATAATCATTACATACTCATATATCAAATTTACACATCTTTCTCAAGTATACAAAATGGATAGAATCATGCTTGCGCAATAAATACTCTCATAATTGAACTATAGATTTTAGAAGAAAAAAAGGCTTTTTTTTTTTTA
>PYAF01003963.1:1505843-1523488 GCA_007407185.1 Glycine tomentella
TTTATTTATGTTTATCATTGAGATAAATCTCTAAAGATTTTGTGAAACATATTTTCTAGGATTTTGAAACTCAAATGTTAGGTCTTTTTTTTTAATGGAAAAAGTTAGGTATTCTTGAAGTACGGTAAGATTTGTATAAATATAATTAATAATTTGTGTCTTGTTGTGACAATTTGACAAAAATAAAAATACTTCTTCCATCTCATAATAATAGTGGTCCTAGATTATTTTGTATAGACCAAGAAAAATAATAAATAAATAAAAGAAAGTAATAATTTTATAAAATTATCTTTATATCATCATTCATTTATAGATTTTGTTGTTCATCATTAATATTATAACTAATATAAGTGAAAAAATAATTAATGTTATATTAAAAACTTAAAATAACAATTGTTTTAAGATATTTTTTTCCTCTTATATGATAATAATAATGAAATAAATGGAGTAATAATTAAAGTACATAAGAGTTTTCAGGTTTTGAAGGATATAAAAGGTATCATGAATAAACTAAATTATGTAATACTCATTCTTTTTCTTTATTTGTCCATTTTTTAAAAAATATTATATTTATTTATCTATTTAAAATTTTAAAATGTTTCATTACTATTTTTTAATTATTCCCTTTTTATACATAATCCTTACATGTTTTATATACTAATTATAAATTAAATAAAAAATAAGTGGAAGTGATATTAGAATATTTTAAAAACAATAATTATTAACGCGGATATTAATTATTTCTATGGCATATTTTAAATGGACAATATAGGAAGTATTACGAAATTAATTCAATGATTAAATTCCCCCCTATTTTTTTTGCCATTCAGCCAAAAAAGAATAACATTGTGCTGAATTAATGTACCGCATAATAATTTAAAACAAACATTTCCATTAGTAATTTGTGGTAAAGAAAATGATCATTACTACAAAATTAATATTTTGCACCATCGGTTGTTTAATAACTTGTGTAGAAAAAAATAGAAGTGACAATATTTAGTAGAAAAATATTAATTGTCAGTCGAAATATCATGAAAATATGAGGGCTAGCAAAAGATGTAGCTGTGCTTGCAAGATAGGTTAGTTTGTTTTCTTAGGAACTTAAGAGAAAAAGTTTTGAAGTGTGTTAGATCGAAGGAAGAAAAAAGAAATTCTCAACACTCATGAGTAATGGCTCCAAATTCAGAAATATCCTTTCATGGGGAGCACCAACATCGTTGGTAAATAAGAAAGACGAAAATATTAGACTATGTATTTCGATTAATTACCGTCAACTCAACAAGATCATCATAAAGAATAAGTATTCATGAATACTTAGGAGCAATAATGGATAGAGTCTCGGTAAAATAATATAGTATTTGTCTATATATATATATATATGCATTTAAAAAATCTCATAATTAATCTTCTTCATACGCACAAGTGTTGGTAGCAGTTTTTTTTTTTTTTTTGTCTCTATCCGTGTAAGTTGTTAATTTTGTATATAGTGTTTGTAAGTTTGATCCATTAACAAAAAGGTTAATAAAATAATTTGGTTACAAAATATACTTATTTATAAATTTTAAAATAATAATAATATATTATAAAAGGAAAACTATTTGGAAGAAAAATAAATAATACTCAAATACTTTATCATGAAAAAATATAATTATCTCTACAATAAATATTTAAAAAGAATATAATATTTTATTAAATCATAAAAATGGTAAATAACATACAAATGATATTATTTACATAGTTAGTTAATATAAATTTCCTGAATAAAAAAAACTATCTAATATTAATTTTTTTAGCTTTACATAATATCAAAAAACCAAATTAAAAAAATTTAGGGGGGGCCTACCCCTGCTTGTTACATGCACTTCACTTATATTAAAGCTAATAAATCAATAAAAAAAAGATATTGGTATATTAATTAAAAAATATTACTACTAAATTGAAATTTCATTCTTAAATTATCCGAACATAACGATCATATTAAATTATTTAAATATAATCTTGAATTATTCAAACATAAGACATAGCCAAACAACACTAAAAACTGAAAATTTTAACATAATCATTCTTAAATATAATGTTCTAATTCTTCAATTTTTAACAGCACCAAATTTAGATCATCAAAGCCACAACATTATAATATGCCCGAGATAAATAGTTACAGATTATGGAAAATTTTTTGAACAGAGGTTAGTATATCACATTCTTTTTATAAAATATTAAATTTGGGATAGTTCTAGATATGTACAAATAATAATGTGGTGTGCACCCAAATTTGACACGTATATACTATGAAAAGAGCAAGTAATATAATAATGATTTAAAATAATTTCTTAAGCACAAATAATTAGTTATATATGAAGTGAAGCCTTAGGATATGACAGTTTGATATGATAAATGGTGAATGTTTTATGCTTAGTGAGGAGGAAATCAAACTGAAATATTTGGGGGGTGACCTGGTATTGGTTGAGGGCATTGATGAAAGTAATTTATTTGACACAATAAAGGGACACTATCAGAAAAAATTATTTGTGGTGATATTTATTGTTAAATATTTAAAGTGTCTTTGCAAAAATAATTTTTGGCCGTGACAAAATTTTTGTTACTGTCTAAAAGTTCGTTGCTAAAAGGTTCTTTAGCAATAATTAATGTCGCTGACATTATTTGAAGTTGTTGTTATAAATAGTCATTTGTTATTTATCTATATCATTGCAAAATTTAATATAAAATATTTTATTTTAATGATAATTATATATTACAAATGACAATATTATTGAAAAAAATTATCATAAATTATTATGAGTAAAATCTAAGTTGTAATTTTCATGACTATGAGTAAAATCTAAGTTGTAATTTCCATGACTAAAAACTGACATTTAAATAATTGACAAACAGAAATGAAATGGAACCAAAATAGAAAATGTGACTTTAAATAATTAAATGTGTGAGGATTCAAAATAAAAAAAACAATAAATAAACTAAAAGAAACTAAGTTCTTTCCTATTTTTAATATAATAAAGAAATTACTCTATACAAGCAAACAATATTGTACTCTAAGCTTTTGCTTTTTCAGGAGTTAAACACAAGAAGACACATCCAAAGCCTTCTTTGTGTCTTGTGTCTGTAAAAAAAAATGTTAGTTTGATTTTTTATATTAGCAAAGTAAACTTGTATTATTAGTACAAGTAACTTATTTTAAAGGCATTTGCTGATAATTAAAAGAATAGATTTTCAAAGTAAAATTCTTAAATTCTGACATAATGTATTTATTTGATTGAATCAATGTTCCTTGCCTAACCAACAATAAAACATTAGCTACCCATTATTACCTATCCCCCAATAAATATACCAAGAACCTTTAAGATATGATACTGTTTAAAACCAAAAACAACACAAACATCGAACACAGAACCAAAGCTTTGCCACTTTAACCATCCAAATTTATTAATATAGCCTAATCCCAAACAATTCAACACACAAGGTGATAATGGCTATCAAACCCCCCAAACGGATTCTGTACTCAAGTCTCAAACCAAATACTGTAGACACCTTTGTTTTATAGACAAATATATAAAAGTGCAAGGAGTTAGATACAGGGGGAGTGTTGATTCAAGAGGAGATATGAAAGGATGGACATGGAATCAAGCTTTGGAGTTTTGTGCTTTCAACATGCCTCATTGCAAAGTGCCTTGGAAGCTTAAAGATCAATTGATTCCACTACAAGAAAAAGGCCTATTTCCGATGACATATTTCCGAAGCATTAATATTCCGTGGGTAACTGATTTTTTCTTATATTAATTAATTAATTTATTTGTGGAAACCTAATAGTAAAGCACAACAGCCCCCTCCTAGCCTCCTCATCTTCTTCTCACTCCATGACCCAACCCTAATCCCAATCGGCCCCCCTTACCAGCTACGGCTCGGCTCCTGGGTCTCTTCGTCTTCTTCACTTTCGTGCTTCATTCTTCTTCCTCCCTCCGTCTCGACATTGTTGGTGAGGCTGGTCTGCGTTACTCGTTGCTACGGCGTCACTCCTTGGTCCATCGGCGGCGTCGCTCCTTAGCCCTTGCTCGCTCCTTAGCTTGGCTGACCACTATCTTAGTGAGTTGCAGATTTCCAAAGAGGTAGTTGCATATTTTCGATGCCAACGATGAAGATGAAGACGAGGAGGAGCAAGGGGAAGAGGTAGTTATCTCTAATTTTCTTTTTCGAAATCCCTAATTTGCTGAAATAGTTATTGTTTTGGATGCAAAACTCGATTATGAATGGAGCCAGTGGGTCTTGTTTATGTTACAAATTATTTCCTGTTATTAAAAAATCTAATGATATAATATATATGCTTGTTTGTAACAATCATATAGACTCTTTCAGGTTCTTTGTGGTGCTCCTTTTAGCGTGCTTCTTATTTGTTGTCATTGGTCGTCTCCTGTTCTTTAACAATCATAAATAAGTCACTATTTTAAGAGTGTTCTGAGTCCTTTGCCAACAATTGAGTTAGATCATGAGAGCTTAAAATTTTGGTACTTGAGTTCACAGCTGTTGTGCTTATATGTGTTTGTTAATCTGGGTCAATATTATATTATATAGGGGTAACAAAAATTCTCTAGAAGATTGTCTCTGGGAAGCCTGGGCATGTCTTTGTTCATCGTCTACTCATTTAAAAGTATGTTGATTTTGTGGTGGACTTTGTATACCAGTTTTTTGTTTACCCCTTTCACATTGTTTGTAAGCATTTTCTGCGTAACCAAATAACATACTTTTTGTTCTTCTACAGCAAGCAACAAGTGTTGAGCGTGTTATTGGATTTCTTCTTGCAATATGGGGTATATTGTTTTACTCTCGACTTCTAAGTACGATGACTGAACAATTTAGGGTAAAATCTGAAGCACTAAGCATTCATTAAGCAATATTTTTTGTGCATGCCATTAATTTTGAGTATTCACAACAGAGTAATAAGCAAAAGCTCAGGGAGGGAGCCCAAATGCAAGCTCTGGAGACTGATCATATCATTATTTGTGGGATGAATAGTCATCTTCCCTTCATATTAAAGCAGTTAAATAAGTATCATGAATTTGCTGTTCTCTTAGGCACAGCTACAGCTAGGTAAATGGTTCAGACAAGGTAATTTCCCATTGCCCTTATCTTGTGTTCTGATTTCTGGCTTCTGCAATATGCTTTTTCATCTCTACACATGAGGCAGAGAATCCTTCTTATGTCTGATCTTCCAAGAAAATAGATTGATAGAGTAGCAGACAATATTGCCAAAGATTTAAATCATATTGATGTCCTTACCAAGAGGTATCAATGCTGGGTAATTTCCTATTTTAATCATGGAAGCACCTTTTTGTAGAATTACAATTTGTTTCTTTTCTTAAGCCAGAGTCTTTTCTGTACTACTTGATTGATTCTAGTAAAGGTTCTTTTTAGAGAATGTAAAACAGATTGGGACTGTGTGTGAAGAGATCACATTCACCAAACAAACTTGAGTAACAAACAAACTTGCAAACACTTAAGGGAAGGACAAAAATGGATTGTCATAGAAATATCAATTGTTAGATTGTAGTTAAATTGACACCTACTGTACTTTTTTGGTGTTGTCATAAGAGTCACATTATAAAGGTCCAATCTTACCTTTCTATCAATTGTTATATTGTAGTTAAAGTGACACCTAGTGTACTTTTTTGGTTTGTCATAAGGGTCACATTATAAGGGTCCAATCTTACCTTTCTATCAATTGTTATATTGCAGTTAAAGTGACACCTAGTGTACTTTTTCGGTGTTGTCATAAGGGTCCAATCTGACCCTGAAAAGCTTACTTTTCCATGCATAATCTGTATGTCACTCATGTAGTAATTATATATAAAGTAAGGTTGACCTTTGGTCTAGAGAGCTATACCTTGTAGGATGTGATTACACACAGATTCGCAAGTCCTGTACTGCTCTTTTATGATGATATTTGTGTTTTGGCCAGATGATCTATGTAATTTTTAATATCTCCAGCAAAGGTATGCATGATTTAAGTCTATATCTAACTTTTTTTCCTCCTAAATTTTATAGCTGCTATATATTGACTGTCCATTCAAATTAGCTACTTGAAGCTGTACACGACTTGTGCCCATCTACCCTCAATGATGATCAAAACTAGCTTTAAGTTGAAGAACAAAACTCCTTCACACACACACACACACGCGCGCACACGCACACGCACGCACTCACAAGTGAGAAACTTTTGATGTTATAAATAATTGAATATACTTTGATGAATTAGAGCTGAAGATGTTTCTAAATTAATACGTGTAAACAATCTAATGGAAGATTTAATGGGCTCCAATCGTCCAAGTCCCCTTCCCAAAATTAATCAACGGTCGGTGAGCGTCCAGCGTTAATCAACTTCATCTCACCAAAACTCCATTGAAATGCCTTCAACGATTCATTTAATTACTCAGAAAATTCAATTTTGAAGGTCCATTAAATTCTTTTAGGAAGGGTTTGATGTTTGAACTTGGAATGGAAGACTCAACCCACAATGGACAATGACAAATATATAAAGAAGAAAATGGGTGGCTGAAGAAAACATTAAAAATTGATTATCCATGCCCTTATGGCCTGCAGGTTTGCCTTGTGCAACTGTACACCAACAAGCAATCACTTTCTTTATATGTTAAATTCATTAGTTGTAGTGGCATTTCAGCTAAGTATGATGACAAAAACTTGCAATAAGTACATCCAAGAAGGCAGAGAGAGGGAGTAGACAATAAGTACCTATGCAGCGCATAAGCCTTACACTCGGTGCAAAAAACCAATGTTTCTGGAAAGCCTCTGTCGCCACAGTGAAGACAACCAGCTTCCTACAACAAGGATAAAGAGTTCACTGATGGTGCAGGTAATAATTTGAATCAGCATTGAACTTTTTACAATTAGTTTTTCGATTTTTTCTCAATTCTTTCTGTCCAATTTATTAGCTTAATTTTTTTTTGGGGTTGTAATATACAAAGTTTCTCATGCCTGCTTTGTGCAGGGCTTTGAAATAGAGGGAGAACTACTAGAGAAAGTTGCAAGTTATGAAGGCGTGTACTATAATTACTTCGGCATAGGTACTTTGTTCCGTACATCAGTAGTGTCATATTTGTGCCTAAAGTGAATATTTCTGGAGTTTGTATCATTTTTTCTATTTTAGATATTTAGTGCCTTAGATGGTGGATGAGTTAATCATTGAGAATGAAGTTACTATATGTCAGTTGTATGATACTTTATTTTAAAGCTAAATTTCTCCCTGCATTGTATTGATGTATTCTAGAGAGACATTTCAAGAATGGAGTTACTGACTTATCATGCATGTTGCTCATATTTTTAATGTCTGAAGTTTGGTTTATGGGCCTACAACTATTTTGTGCAACAATTGCTTCAAAAGCTTAAGCAAGATGTGACCATGCCTTTGAGATTGCCTCACTGAAGTGAATTGAGAATTCCTTTATACCAGAGATTTTTTGTTTTGGTTTTCTTCATCTGTTTATGTCTGTGTATGTATAATATAGAAACTTAAGATGATTGGACTTTCTTGGCTTAGGGTGATCGTAGGATGGAAATTTTTTCAGATAGCTCAACTGAATCTCTAATCTGTATATCTGAGCACTCATAGAATATCCTGTTATATTTTACAGGAATGGATGCCCAAGTAGCTTATGGCTTCCATCATCTACGCAATGAAAAACCTTACCTTGCAAGTGGTCCAATTTCAAATAAGGTATCTATGGAGCTGTGGAATGTGTTTTATAAATTACCTTCTTGCCTGCTTTCTTCAGTTTACCTAATTTGATGTTACAGTTTTTAGAAGGTAATCTATATTCTTTTTTTCTTTTTGCAGCACACTGTATTTGACATTAACATTTTAGCATAGGTATAGGTGTTAACAGTCTAATGGCTACCATGTCTCTCCTAAAAATGATATAATAGATTTTAGTCAATAATGGTCTGTGATCATTGATCAATCCTTTTCTTTTTGGTTGCAGATTATATACTCGGGTTACAATTGCACACAGGGCTGGTTTTTCACACCTTGCATAAGTGATCCAGGTCTAAGGTAAGATATGCCAGCTAAAGCAGTTTTATCCAACCTCCTGTCTTTGGAAATGATTTTTTTTTTTCCAACAGTGAGGAGTTTCAGATCATCTATTTGTGGATGGATACTCACATGTATATGTTAGGTTAGGTCATTCAATGACTATCAAGAGTGAGACACACACACACACATATGAGAATCCATATCCCATTTGTTTAATTTGACATGATTTAACCTTTTGAGTGCAAGCTGAATATAATATTTATGCTATTAAGCATGGAACAACAATGATGTGATTGCTTGTGATTCTTTTAAGTCCTATCCAGAGTTGTAAATACCATGCTATAGCTGCGCAGTTGTGCGTAACTGCCCCTGGCCGCTATATGCACTACTGTAGTGTTGCACTTCACTGTAGCGGCATTTTGTGGCACTGTAGCATCACTATACAGAATTGGGTTTCTAATATTCAGCTTGGATATAATTGGAATGAATTAGAGCTTCATACTAAATGTTTCTCAAGTTTCTTATTCTTTTGTTACTGGATGCTAATTTCAAACTACACTTTTTTAGAACCTGTGACACCATATATAACTCTTTTTCATGTATATACGCTTGATTCTGACCTTTGTATCACTGAAAATCACTGTAAAAATAACTATCTTTGCAGATTTTAGTGTTCTTTTTGGTAGTTTTTCCCTTTTATTAAAAATAAGTAAATAACAACTTCAAGGGAACTCTTTAATTGTGTGGGTTACACAAATAGACTGATATTGTTTTTCTTTTTATCATAACTTTTTGGTTGGCAGAGTACATAGCTTAATATAACTGTTGTTCCTTGTTTATAAAAAATAATAATTTATATTTTACAATTACTAATTTAAAAATTGGAAAAAAGTTACGATAATAATTGGAAAAAAGTTGACAATGTTATTTTACATAGGTAAGTACAAAACTCACAGCTTTGAAGGGTTTGGATGCATGACTTAAAGAGATCAGGAGTTAAGGCCTTAGGCCAATTATATGCTAGAAGTCATCCTTAGATTCTGTAAGGTTGGTTGGCAAAATTTCTGATTTTATATTTGTACCTATTGTACTTTTTTTTTTCATTTTTATTGCTGTCCTAAGTCCTAACTTTTGTCCTAAGTCCTAACTTTCATTTCACGCATGCCTAAGGTGAATTATTATTATTATTATTATTATTAGCATTAGTATTATTATTATTCTTTTGCTTAATGGAGGTAAAAAAAGCAGATACTAATTAATGTCTTCTATTTTAATTTGATGTGAAAATTTTTAACAGTTGGACTTTGGAATTGTAGATAATCGTCAAAACAACAAAATTTGAGTGAATAGTGTGCATGGTTTAGGGGAATAACCTCTTCGCTATTGCTATAACAGGTGCCTTACCTCTTCACTATTGTTATAACATGGTTTAGGGAATTTTCAAGTTCAACAAATGTATCTTAGGAAAAATTGTTCAATCAATAAACTAGAATTCTCATTATTTAAGTATAAGCTCACCTCTTAGCCAAGGCGAATTAGTTGATAATATTGAGCAATGATCTGACTAGAACCTGCAAGTGCCAAATCAAATTTGTAGTTAGGCTTATAGGATAAGGTATTTAATCAAGGATCAAGAAATGTACAATTTATCTAGGCCTGAGTTCCCATCCAACTATTGGAAAGGCTGTTGCAAAGGTGTGCTTGCAAATTTTGAATGATTTTTAGATGTCTTCTTACTAAGCTTTAGTTTTTGAGTATTTTGTTTCTATTGTTTTCCTAGCTTGAGCTTATTGCCTGGTGTTCATTGTTGTGAATCAGGCTGCCCAAGAATATGGCATGGACCAAGGGGTTCTGCTCTTATTTTGTGGATATACCAATTATCATAGGTTACTTGAGTCAAGCCTGGAAGATTTGAAAAAGAAAGAGGTAACAACTAGCTTGCAAGAACTAATTAAAATCATTCCAGTTTGTTTATTTGTTCTACCTAACTGAAAAATAATTAGTTGATAGCTTGTGAGTTGTGGTTGATCTTTTGTCCCAGATTGATGTTGCCTGATATTGGTAATTATTAAAGAAGACTATAGAGTGCATTCAGAAGAGCTTATTTACAATTCATTTGGGCTTATTTTATGACTTAAGAACTTGTGTAAGTGCTTAAGAGAGATTATGTTATATTCATAAGTTTTTTTCAATTTATTTCTATAAATTCTCTAGGATAGCTTATGAAAGTAACTTATGAAAACAACTCTAATAGTCATCTAATCGAGTAATTTGCCTTTTTGTTCTTCCTTCTATAATAGACTTGTAGGGCTTGTTTGAGCAGTTCATTGTTTAGTCAATAACAGTTTAGTCTTTTTTGGAAGATGAAGAGCTTCAGCATCCTCGTCATCTTCATTTAGGATTTTCTTCTCACATCCCCTAGGCTTTTTCCTTCGTAGCACGTCATAATCATAAAATCTTTGTTTATATGGTAATGGTTCTGACAGTTTTTTTCATGAAAATAGCTGTTTCTCAATTCTCAAAAAAATTTAGTGCTCATTAACACACTTAAGACATCTTGTGCTTAGGAGCTTCCAAAATACTAATTTTAGTTTGTTTTTTATTAATCTTTCATTGATTTTTAAAAAACTTAGCCACCAAACTTATCTATGGAGAAAGCTTGTTTTTCTCCACAATTGTAATAGTGTTCTTTTTTAAAGGGCATTGATCTCCCTTGCCCCAATTTCCCTGGCTTCAACTATTGCTTGATGAGCATCAGCTCTCTAATGATTTTTTTTTAAATTCTTTATCTTTTTCTAAAAGACTTAGAAAATTTTTGTAATTAAATTATCTAAATGAATTTTTAAAATAAAGTGATTATTGTGTTATGACAGTTGCTAGTTGCAACAGTTACACATACATTTTTTTGGTTATTAATGATTGCTTACTATCATAAAGTGATTACTTATCATTACTGCTATATTTGAAAACAGGTCGATGGCAAAAAGAACAAGCTTTATTTCTTGATCACAAGACCCTCTATTATGATGTGGAGCTGTTTTTGGTCTATGTTTTGTGTGAATGTGATGATCGAGGATGTCACATGGTGGCTATTTCTTCAAGGTAAAATATTACAGTGTTGTCATTATTTTGCTTTGACATGAGATATTTCAGATTTTTATATTTTACTGCTAATATGCCCATTTAGCTTTTGTTTCTGATCTAAATGGCCTACCAAAACCATCTGTAAATAGGGAGTAGGACCTGCACAATTTTGCACAGGATAGGATTGATTTGTAAAAAATAGTGGACAAACTAGATTCTATGAATTTTATTTTTTTTTAAAAAAAACACTTTCTAAGACGGTTCTTTGAAAAACCGTCTTAGAAAGCATCTGTTGTAGTGCTATTCCATACTTGTATTTCCGACGGATTATGGGTTATTATCGACAGATAATTCTGTCGGAAATTACCGACGGACAAAAAAAATCCGTCGGTCACCTTTCCTACGCCCCTTTTAGCGACCGATTTTTTTCCGTCGGAATTCCGTCGGAAATACAACATTACCGACGGATTTTGTGCATTTGCGACGGATTTTTTCCATCGGAAATAGGCTTTTTTTTTGTAGTGTTCATGTAAAAGGGAAGATGTGTTATCTGATAATCCAATGTGCATATCATGCATAATCATTCATTTAGGATTGTTAGAATGAGGACCAATACAAGAGCAATTAATAATTGAGGCAAATTAAAATCAAGTTTTTGGAAAAATGAAGTTTTCCTGTTTTAATCGATTACAGATATGCTGGCTCGATTATTTTGTTCTTTGTGCCTTCTGGAAAACAAACCAAGAACAATGTAATCGATTACATATCGAATTAATCGATTTCCTAGGCTAAAATTGAAATATCATACTGTCTGTCTTAATCGATTACAGAAATTCGTAATCGATTACATATCATGCCTATGGCTAACATGTTCTGCTGATTTAATCGATTACATATTGTTTTAATTGATTACATAGTACATTTGAAAATATTGGTTTGTCTGTCTTAATCGATTACCAAATTCAGTAATCGATTACTCAGTGCATTTGGAAAATCATGTGTCTAGTTTAATCGATTAAGTGACGGAATAATCGATTACAATGTTCATAGCTCAAACCCAGAATACATCATAAACACTTTAATCGATTACATTCTTGAATTAATCGATTACATATGCGAAATAATCGATTGCATGAACGTGTTTAATCGATTATTTTCAGTTAGAAAGCTGTTATAAATAGATCCTATTGCCCTGTGATTTTATGAGTTGAAAAATTCGTATTCTGGGCAATCAAAAACATTCATGAGCTTTCATTAGTGAGTTTTTTGAGTTCTAAAACGTCTTGGCTTCACAAAAATTCTTATGGGTTTTTGATTTGAAGAGTGAAGCATAATTGCGTTTCAAAGAGTAAGGAAAGGGATGCATTGAATTTGTTATTCATTCTTTCAACCTGGTGAACCATACATATGCATCTTGTTCATTGGATTATCAGGTGAATTCATTCCTTATTCTTTGTGGTTGTAAATCTGTTATTTGATTTCTGTAAAGATTGACTTATTGTAAATGAGTTTCTTGCATGATGGCTAGAGATAGTGTTTCTTTAGGGGTTTGCTGAGTAGTGTTCTCAGTTGGGTTGGTCTCTAAGAATCTAATAGTGTTTTAGATTTCTGAACTTTAGGATTGATAAAGAGAGGCTTGTAATATCTTGTAAGAACATAAATTTGCAATAGTGGAACTCCATTCTAGTGTTGAGTGGAAGAACTGGATGTAGCTTCATAGTGTTTGAAGTGAACCAGTATAAAAATAGTGGCTGATCTTTATTCTAATATCTTCATCTCTTTTATTGCTTTGGTTTGTGAATCAAATTATTTGCACAGAAAGATTTCAGTTGTCTATTGATTTTCTTGACAGAGAAATTTGATTGAATATAAGATTCTTGGTTTCAAAACAATTTTTAAAGTGATAAAGATCCTGTGGAAACTCTGATTTGAAAATTTTTAAATATCAAGGTTCAACCAATTCACCCCCCTCTTGGTTGTATTGAAGTATTCCTATTATTTTCAGGGAGTATGAAGGTGGATCAAAATATATGTTGAAGATGGATGAGTGTTTTAGTTTTGTACATGTCATTCAATTGAAGACATTTGTAAATTGCTTGATGTAGGATAGAATCATACTATGATCCTTTGCATTGCATAAACATTAATTGACTTGCATTCATGATTTTTCAAAAGCTCATGGTGCTTTAATCGATTATTTGACAATTTAATCGATTACATATGATAATTTAATCGATTACTTGACACTTTAATCGATTGCATTCTATTATAAAAGTTTGTTATAAATAGATTGAAGGCTTGTCTGAAAACTTAACTTACAGACTTCGATTTTTCTGAGCATACACAAGCCTTCTCAAAGTTAGAAATGATTTTCTGAGTTAGCAAAGCTCTTGTCCCACTCATTAATCTTCATGGTGTTTTGAAACATTTCTTGGACAAGATTTTCAAAGATATTTTGGAGAGAAAGTTCTGAATTTGATTTATGCATTTCAACTCTGATTGGTAAACCATATTCATTCATATTCATTGGATCATCAGGTTGTCTCTCTCCATTATCTCATGTTGTAAATTCGTTTTTGTATTCTTGATAGTTTAATATTATTGTAAAGGGTTCTTTAAGCTTTATCTAGAGTGAGTTTCTCTAGAGAGAAGAGTAGAGAAGGGTTCTCTATGTCTTGATCATTAGGAATTTAATAATGTTTTAGATTTCTTTTCTTTATCTAGGTTTGATAAAGAATGATTGTTTTAAAGCTTATAAGAATTGACATTGATAATAGTGGAACTCTAATCTAGTGTTGATTAGAAAAAACTGGATGTAGCTTCTCTTGAGAAGTGAACTAGTATAAATTCTTGTGATGTTTTCTATTCCTTAATTTCTTATTGTTATCTTGAGCATTGATTATTGGAGTTATCTTCATTACCCAACAAGTTTTGTTTTTAGCAATTGTTTTCTTGGATTGAGTGGTTTGATTGATTTGAAGCATTCTTGGTTCTATTGTGATTAAAATCCCATAACTCTGATTTTCTAAAAAGTTTTAAAATGTCAAGTTTTAACCAATTCACCCCCTCTTGGTTATTGTGAGTATTCCCATTGTTTTTCAATTGGTATCAGAGCAGGTTCTTGAGTGTTATTCAAGATCATTATCTTTCTTTAAAAAGAAAATGAATATCACACAAATTACCTTCAAGGAGGGTGCCTCCCTCAATCGTCCTCCGATGTTTGAAGGAGAGCATTTCAGTTTTTAGAAAAATAGAGTGAAAATCTTCATTCAATCAAATGACCCATATGCTTGGGATGCAATAGACTAAGGCCCTGTGATTCCTATAAAAACTGTTAGTAATGATATGATTCCCAAAGAATGGGATGAAATGACCGATGCTGAAAAGAGAGTTGTTCAGTATGATTTCAAAGTTAAGAACATGATTACTTCTACACTTTCTTCTGATGAATTTTTTAGAACTGTTAGGTGCAAAAGTGAAAAGGAGATGTAGGAGATGTTAGAGGTTATTCATGAAGGCATTGACGAAATTAGAAGATCAAGGAAGCATGCCTTGATTCATGAGTATGAGATGTTCAAGATGAAACTCCATAGAAAACATATCTCAGCTCCAAACAAGATTCACCCACATAGTAAATCATCTTCTTGGTCTTGGGAAGATTTTTGATACTGAAGAGTTGAACATCAAAATCTTGAAGTGTCTCACAAGACCATGGCAACCAAAGGTGACAACAATCAAAGAATCAAAAGATTTGTCCAAGATGTCTATGACTACACTTTTTGGTAAGCTTCTTAAATATGAACTTGAAATGTCACAACTAACCAATGCAGAAAATGCAGACAAGAAACATAAAGCTTAGCCTTGAAAGCTGCATCATCTAAAGTGGAAAAGGAAGAAGATTTAAGTGAAGAAGATGCAGACAAAAAACATAAAAGCACAGCCTTGAAAGATGCAGACAACAAAAAGACTGACAACAACAACACAAATTTCACTTGCTTTGAATGTGGTAAACCTGATCACATTAAATTTGAATGCTCTATCTTCTTGAAAAAGCAACAAGGTGAAAAGAAGACAAAGAAAAAAGGAAAGCCTAAGAAATCCTATATGGCATGGGAAGAAAATGAGTCAACAAATTTTGAATCATCAAGTGAGAATGAAGAAGCAAATGTTTGTTTCACCTCTACAATAAATGAAGATGGAGAATTCTTAAGTGCTAAAACTGAGGTAAATTCTGAATTTGATTAAGTTGTTGATGCTTTCCATGAAATGCATAAAAAAGCCCAAAAGCTTCCAAAATCCAATAATAAACTAAAAGAAAATCTTAGATGGCATGTCACAAAACTTGTTGACATGCAAACTGAAATACAAGGAATGTTAAAAGTGCATATGCATGTTAGAAGCCAGTAGCAAGGTTATGAATTTTCATAGTTTTCAAAAGTTTTCTGAAGTGAGAAGAGATTCTTTGAGTAACAAAGCTCTTGTTTACAAATTCCAATATTCATGTTTCATTGAAAGGCTTTCTCTTGGACAAGATTGCAAAAAGCTCTTAGAGAGTTTGGTCTGAAATTTGTTTGCTTTCAACCTTGATCAAGATTGGTAATCATATGCATTCATATACTGTGGATCATTAGGTTTTTTCTCTCCATTAGTTTCTGTGTGTAATTTGCTTTTACATTTCAGATTGTAAGTTGCTATTTCAAAAGGATTCTTTAAAGCTTTTCTAAGGTAGGGTTCTCTAGAGGGAAGAATAGAGAAAAATTCTCTATGTCTTGGTCATTAGAAGTCTAATAGGTTTTCGATTTCAGTTCTTTATCTATGGTTGATAAAGGGTGATCTTTTGTAAGCTTGTAAAGAATAGATTTTGTTAATAATGGAACTGTAAAAAGAAACTGGATGTAACTTCTCTTGTTGAGGGATGAACAAGTATAGCTCTTTGTGTTGATTACTTTATTTAATCTCTTCTTGTTATCTTGATCTGTGATTCTTAATGAATTCTTTATTACTCAACAAGTTAAGTTTTAATAGTTGTGTTCTTGAACTGAGTGGTTTGATTGATTGAAGCATTCTTGGTTTATTTGTGATAAAGATTCTAAATTTGCTGCTGGTTTTAAAGAATTTTTAAAGACTCTGTTTTAACCAATTCACTCCCTTTTAATTATTGTATGTGTTCATATTATTTTTCACAAGTTGCGCGTGTAATTATACAAGGCTGGGAAAGTCAAGAAAATCCCTCGTATAGAATCAAAACCCAGCCCAACATTCCCACTAATACTAATAAGTTTCACCCTAACATCTTATAATATCCCAAATTGTGTGACATATTAGAAGATATTGGGATTTCCCAAATACAGAACAAATGACAGTACCAAAAAAGACCAACCACAGGATCTGTATCTTATTCTATTCGTTCTCATGGTGACGGTATAGGAGAAGATTCGGTCTAAGCTTATACTTGTATCTTTAATTGCTGGTTTTGTTGGGTGCAGTATTGGTACTACCTATTGAGCTGTATAGCTCCTTTTCTTGTAATTTTCTGCACTTCTTGTGCTTTAATGAAATGTCTTATTGTTGAGAAAAAAAATTAACATTTATTTTTTTAGGTGATTAAAATTACTTAATAATATGTGCAATACTTTTTAACTAATTTCTTTAGTGCCCTTCTTGGTGCAATTTTTAATTACATGTTACACTGATTTATTAGATGAGAAATGCTAAGAAGACACTCTCTCTAACATACTTTCTCTAACACATTATTTGAAAGGAGTGTGTTAGAGAGTGTATTCTTACCATCCAAGTCATGAATCAACTAACATGATTTTATTTAACTTAATTAGAGGTTTTAAGAGTTGAATTCAGATTATGATTATGCAATTAAGTTAAATATCTAAAGAAAGAATTTTATAGCTCATAATCTTCCTAATCGACTCGAACATAATTGTTTATAACATAATTGTTTATAGTAAAAGATTAAAGAATACATGTGGTTTATATCAAAATAAAAAAGAGACTCTTCTTAATTAGATAGGTGCCTTACTATGACAAAAAGTTAAAAGACAAATAGTGATCAGGGACGAATCTATTTGTTGCACATCGGGGGCAATTGCCCTCCACAAACTTTTAATATTTCTTTAATATAATATATGTGTAATTATAAATTTCTCTTATAGTTTGAAATATAATTAAAAAGCTGATTTATAATATAAGTACCATCCCACTATGAATATTATCCCCACAACATAAAATCTCTGGATCCGTCACTGATAGTGATTCTCTTTAATCACGTTGAGAGGGGTACCTAAGTCAACTTCATGACAAAATGTTATAGACAAAATCAAAGAGAAGACGAGTGTTTAACAAAACCTTATAAACAATATAGGCAAAAGAACCAAAAGGGTGTTTTTTTAAAAAATATTTACCGATAAGGTGCGTTTTCAAAACTATTTCCAAATCTGGTGCAAGGGGGGCCTATATTTACAAAAATGGGGTTGTGCAACATGCCTGA
>PYAF01003963.1:1523588-1541827 GCA_007407185.1 Glycine tomentella
AATGTGTTGTGTTTTGCTTCTTCTCAATGCAGAGTGAAGAGTCAATAGAGTGATTGGTGCTGTGTCTATGTTTTTGTCCTTGTCTAGTTCACGAAGTTGTCAGAAATGACACTAGACATATGATAGCTCGAAACGCAGGGCCAAATGATAACCCGTGACTTTATTCGACTCCCGAGGTCAGTCAAGTCCCTAATTCCTCGATAACACGGTCAGCGTGATTTTTTCTTGTTGTGTTTTGCTTCTTATTTGTGTATATGATGATGGACTTGGCACAAGTGGAAACAATGTACGTCGAGGTTCATGTTTTTAGGGTTTGGGGGGTTCAGGTTAATGGTTAATGATTTATTGTTGATGTTGGTTACGTTGATGGGGCAGGCATAGTAGTCCTTGCCATATCGTGAGTTCATTCCGCATGAGCCATAGCCAGAAGGGAACTGTATGTTCCTATTAGAGGGAATAGTGGAATCTTTTCTAGGTGAGAAAGTAGTTTGCGGGGATTAAAGGGTTACTCTGAGGACTATGAGCATGAGCTGATGAAGAAGGTGAAGCAGGTTGCCAAGTTGAAACCAAAATCATGAAACCAACCCTACCCCAACCCTAGCCCAAATGTCACATACCATGCCCACCAAACCCTAAACCATTAACCGCAAACCATCGTCACATGACCATGAAACCTAACCCTACCCCAACCCTAGCCCAAACTCACATACCATGCCTACCAAACCTAAACCATTAACTGCAAACCATCGTCACATGACCATGAAACCTTACCCTACCCCAACCCTGGCCCAAACGTCACGTCCCATGCCCACCAAACCCTAAACCCTTAACCACAAACTATAGTCACATGACCGTATCCTAAACACAACCTAACCATGCCCAGCAAACCCTAATCCCTCAAACGCGAACAGAATCACCACTCGAATGCATGCTTCTCGTCACTCAAAACACCTTCAAAAATCTCTTAAAAAACGAAAAAAATACCAGAATGATAGCAGTTTAGCAGAGACAGAGAACACTGGAAGCCAAGATATGAAGGAACTGCGGAGCGGGGGGGCCTTATTTACCAAATTGGGGCTGCTGCAACATGCCTGATTTAGGCATGTTGTACAACCCCAGTTTTGTAAATATAGGCCCTCCCTGCATCAGATTTGGAAATAGTTTTGAAAACGCACCTTATCGATAAATATTTTTTAAAAAAACACCCTTTTGGTTCTTTTGCCAAACAATATACCGATAATTAAAATAAAGAGTATAGTATTAATGGATAGATTTTGTTAAGGTGTATTGAAAAAAAAATAACAAGGTATAAGATAATCTTAAACACTAATTTCTGGCTCGAAAAGAAAATCTCATTCTAGTTGACTAATAATTTTATTATGGATTGTAATTTTTTTTTCTATTTAACGTAATTGATATTAAGATTCGAATTTGAGATTACTAATAAAGTTGAAATAATCCTGTGGTTTATACCTATACTTGATTGAATAAACTCTATATTAGTCAAACAAAACTATAAATTAGAAATGATTTGTCTAACACTCAAAATGTGCTCCCTCTGTTGAGAAGTTTCCTGCTAAATTAAAGGAAAGGATGTGTTCCAATTCTCTCAAATCACAAATACCTTTCATATACAGTAGAAGAGAAACTTTGTCTCAGATGGTATGCACACCTAATTGAATACGTAATTTACTTGATCACGGAATAGTCTTTGCTCACAGCTCACCTAAACCTTTATTCACCAAAATAGAAAAAAAAAAAAAAAACTATATCGGACAAAATATTAGCAATAGACAGCACCATTTACAGATAAAAATGTAAAGTCTTCTTCAACTGGTTATTCTCTGTGCAGAATGCAGTTGCAGTGACCAAACAAAGAAGAAAAACTCAGCATGTTGCTCTCTTTCCTTTTGGTCTTATCAAACTCTGTATTTTACTCGAATTAAAAAAAAAGCCTCTAAATTCTAATGATTCTCCCAAAAAAATGACTCCTCAAGCCTAAAGCCACTATCAACTGCACACAAATGCCAAGAAGAAGAAAAGGAGCAAAATCCATTGTTTCCATCAGGGAAAAGATCTGGAAGGTCAAACAAAGTGTCATCATCAATGGTAGAATGAGAACTTGAAGCCTCTTGAGTATTGTCCATTGAGAGAGTTGAAGATGAAGCTTGTTCTGCTTGGTTTTGTTCTGCTTCTTCTTCTTCAGTTATTTGACAATGCTTAACCACCTCAAAGGAAGTGTTTGCAGCTTTTGCAGCTGCAGCTTGAATGTCCTTAGGAGATGTGCTAACTGGCCTTGGAAGCTCTTTAGCCAATTCAGGAAAATTGAGGTATGCTGAATGGCCCTTGATGGCTAAGGCAGCCACATCATGTGCTCTAGCTGCCATTTCTGCTGTAGGGTATGTTCCTAGCCATATTCTTGACTTCTTTCTCGGCTCGCGGATTTCGGACACCCATTTGCCCCAATTCCTCATCCTTACACCCGTATAAGTAGGGTGATGATTCTGGTTGCTATTGTCTCTCTGCCTCTTCTTGTACCCTTTGGAGTCCTTTCCATTTTCCAATGAGGTTTGAGAAGTGGTTGAGTCATTTTGAGGGGTTTTGGAGTGTTCTTTGGTGCATGATTCTGAATTTGAGGTTGGAGATGTTGAGGAGGAGGAGGAGGATGTGCTAGAAGTGTTGGTGTCAGAGAAGATTGAAGGGGTGGTGGAAGAGGAGGATGTGGCAAAGGAATTGAAGTCAGCATCACTTTCCATATTGATACGTTTTCTCATTGTTGAGACTTTGATTAGTGTGGTACAGAAAGAATGAGTAAAGGGTGCATAAAAATAAATAGACCCTGCTATGATAGGCTTGGGAATTATGATTCTCTTAAAAAAAAGAAAAAGAAAAAGGATTTGTTTAAAGAGGAAAGAAAAAGAGAAGCAAAATAAATAAATAATAATAATAAAAGAAAAGGAGGAAAAGGAATAAAAAGAAGCATGGGTTGCATAAGGCACAGTTGTGCTACATTCAGCTAATTTGTTTTCCATGTGGGGGAATTGAATAATGTTGGTTAGCTTAATTTTATAGACTAATGCTGTTTGTTACCTACCTCTGGTCTTTTCTAGTGTCTATATTCTATTGTATTGATAACTATTCATTCTCTTATACATTTACTACATGTGTTTGCACAGTAGTTTTGTTCTCTTTTTAAGAACAACTCCTCTTTGGGTTCCTTCAGTAAGTGGTAGGCCCTTAGTTTCACTACCATGATTTTTTCATCCATGCTTCATAATGACCCTTCATTCTAATTTGTCTGTAACTCAGACCATTGATTTGTGAATGGCCAGCTAGGTCCTCAGATACAGCACAACAAACCCCATAAATTCTTTAATGTTATTATCTCAATCCTCAACCTTGTATAGAACTTATGTGTTGGTCTTTCTTTGTCCTTGGTGGTGATGTATATAAACTTCAACTGTAGTTTTATACAATTTTTTAACTTAGCAGACAGTATCAATGCACCCTTTAAAATCAAATTTTTATATCATCAGCTTGTTAGTATGTCATCATCAACTTGACCCCAACTATGTCTTCACCTGATCTGGCCCTCTGCTATAGATTGTTCCATTTCCAATATTGTTATTAATGTATAAACAATTTTTCTCCAGTTGTGATCACTTGGCACAACCAATCGAATCAGGACTATTGTCTCACAATCGCTGGTGGAAATTAATTCAATTAAATAGGAATTTTTTAATAACAATTTTTTGTGCAATTCACCACTTGAGCCTGCCCACGTGGGTTTTGGTATTGAAGGAAGAAGACAAATGACGCAGCACATATAAATAGAACTATTCCAATTTCATTTTCCCAATAAAACAAATAATGCTATATTCACACAAAATAGTAACATGTATCATGTTGTATATTGCTAACTGTCAATTGTTGTGCATTTATTTACACTATTGCTTAAGGCCTATATTGTCATAACAAAGGTTGAGACACGAATTTACTTTAGCACAAAAACATGGCTGACGTACACATGGTGCACATGCTTGTGGGCCAATGTTGGCTAAAATGCCATTTTTTCTGGCCATAGGGTCAACTATATACGTAAACCGTTTCGTACAATTTAATTCTTTTTTTTTTTTTGTTCAATCTTTGTGTTGAAATTCAAAATCTATGCCAACCCATTGTAAGAATTTGAGTCGTGCGCGTCAAAGAATTGTAAGAAGATATGAAGTTTAATTGTATAAAGCAACAAATTCTTGGTGAAGATATTTTTATACATATAATGCTATGTGAAGTTTACCAAAAAGAGAACAGTGCTAGGTGCAGGAAAAAAAAAGATGCGGCGGTGTGCACTGAAAACGAACAGAGATAAGAAGAATTTTAACGAAGCACCAGAAGTCAAGTAACTAGGAAACGGCTTTGACAATTCAAGTTAATGGGGTTGGTTAAACAATTATCATTCCATGAACAATTAGATGAGCATGAGTAGCATGTTGTAAAATGAATATAAGATACTATTTTAAAAAAGTTGTTAATTTGTTAAATTGTATTAGTGAGAGGTATTCGAATTCATAATTTTTTTTTTCTTATTCATTCAAATATGAAATCAATCTTATAATTATAGCATTTTTAATTTTAACTAAATGAACAATGATAGTATGATTCTAGGGTGTGTTTTATTTTATTCTAGTAAGTAGGACATCTCTGTTTGTTTCTATCCTGTTAACGAGGTATCCATTGCCCTTGGTCCCCCTTTTATGTTCCATGCTACTAGGAAGAAAATGTCACAACTAAAAGACAACAATGCCCATGTATATAGTTTCCTAACCTATATAATCGAATTGGTTTAATGGCTTACTAATATCCCTCTTTCCCCCCCCTAAATTTTACTCATTTTTGTCGCAAGTCAATTATTGCATAAACTCATCCATATAGGTCCTGGAGGATTCATCGGTGCCTTTTCTCAAATCTTGGTGAATGCACCATGTAGTTGCTGAATTGTGGGGAATCTTCTACTGTCTCATATTGGTATATATATATGGAGTAGAGGTTTTCGAAATATCATAACATATTCAGATTCCAGTGGTTGCGGTGAAGCTCATCCTTGTTATCATTTGGTTAGCTATTCACAATTAATATCCATAAGCATGAAGGACATACATATTTTCTGATTGAATGTCTTTGCGTGATGCAAATCAAGTGACGGACCTTATGGCCAAGCACTCTAGTTATCAGATTTTTTATATTGCTCATACTTTTATATGTTATGCTTTATTATAGTGGATCAGACAGTTTTCCAAGGAGTTTCTGGGCCGTAATAAAGTTATTCGTTAAAAAAAAAAATGGAAGTAACAAGATCATAAAAACTATGATATCATGTCATCAATGGTCAACAAATTATTTTGAAAACCTAAACAGCCAACTCAAGACATATAAACAACGTATTTCTAGCAATTTTTTACATTTACATAGAAGTTGTTAGGGATTAACTTCCTACACCAGACAAAATTCTTATACACCCAGCATTTTTGTCAAAATTCCAATATTGCCCTTGTCCATTTTGCTTTGTTTTTTCCACATACACCAGCGTCTTCTTCCTTCTCGCTCCTGTTCTTGGTTCTGGCTTGGATTCTTGGTGGTTGTTGGCTTGTTGGTTTCGTGTGGAGGTCGTCGTTAGCAGTCGTGGAGGTTTCGTCGGCCGGAATCGTCATCGGAGGTAAGTTCAGGCGTCGTCACTGCAGTTGGAAACACTCGTACGGATTGGTAATCCGTAAGACTCATACGGATTGGCAATTCGTAAGGCTCATAGCCAATCTGTAAGGCTCATACGGATTGGCAATCCGTATGGATCATACGGATTGACAATCCGTAAGGATCATACGGATTGGCTATGAGCCTTACGGATTGCCAATCCGTATGAGCCTTACGGATTGGCTATGAGCCTTACGGATTGTCAATCTGTATGAGTCTTACGGATTGTCAATCCGTATGAGCCTTACGGATTGCCAATCCGTACGAGTGTTTCCAGCTACAGTAACAACGCCTGAACTTACCTCCGATGACGATTCCGACCGAAGAAACCTCCACGACTGCTAACGACGACCTCCACACGAAACCAACAAGCCAACAACCACCAAGAATCCAAGCCAGAACCAAGAACAGGAGTGAGAAGGAAGAAGACGCTGGTGTATGTGGAAAAAACAAAGCAAAATGGACAAGGGCAATATTGGAATTTTGACAAAAATGCTGGGTGTATAAGAATTTTGTCTGGTGTAGGAAGTTAATCCCAAGTTGTTAACTCTTAGATATTATTGGGAAGATAGCATGGCCCAATCATCACGACCCAAGAGGACTACAAGGAAACCTCGCCACCTGCAGGACTTTGTTTAAGATTATGAAGGATGGGGTTGTTAGGATATAATAACCACTGTTATTTGTGTATTTTTCACTTACTTTCTGTTACAAGTTAGTTTAGTTTATTAGCTAAAACTCTCACTGTATATATAGTGTAACCAACTCTATCATTGAATTATACCATTCTTTTTTTTTGTACTACTTTTCTAATGCAGGACAGGAGTAATTGGACAGTTGAGCTGAGTGACGTGTCATTAGATTGTTGCAACTGCCAGTAGCTATATTTTCACAATTCTGAATAATTGTTAGATTCCATTTTCTGCTTTAGAAAATGCGAGTAGCAAATTATTTGGGCTTTGTACTTGCTTTAAATATTCAATTCATGAAAGATACAGTCAAGTATTTCCTCTATTTTAGTCTTAATTTAGCATAGTAATCTTTAGCAATAGAACAATAACCTATCAACTAATCAGACCTGCCTCACCATGACTGACCACAACTCCAAAAAAACCACCACCAACCGGCTCGAAGACACAATCCTTCGCCTCTCCCAAAACCAAGACACCCTCACCACCCACCACACACCACACCAAGCTTTACCTCAAAGTTGACATCCTAGATCAACTTTCTACCCTTAACTTTACCTTACCTCACTCGAGTAACGTACACCCATCTTCAACTCTCGACCACCCATTAAATTAAAAGTTTTCCGTTTCGATGGTCATGACCCAATTGATTGGATCTTCAAGATCAACCAATTCTTTGATTACCAAGGTACTCTCGACGATGAGCATCTCAATGTCGCATCCTTTTACATGGACAACTTGGCATTGAGCTGGTACCAATTGATGTACCACAACGACTTCATTTCATCCTGGTCTGCCTTGTTACAAGGTTTGGAATCTCATTTTGCACCCTCTTACTATGATGATCCACAAGGCACATTGTTCAAATTGACTCAATGCGGCACTGTCAACAAGTACTTGACTAAGTTCGAGCGCCTAGCCAACCGCATCGTGGGCCTTACCCCCATATTTCAGATGAGTTGCCTTATTTTCACCTCACCTCTGAGATCTGACTAGAAGTTCAAGCTCTACAACCAGGGTCTCTCCCTCAAGTAATGGCCTTGGCCAAGCTCCAGGGGGACAAGATCAAGGATTGTCGGCGTCCCATCTGCAACATGACTTCCTTTTACTCCCCTACTTCCACCGTCGTCAGTCCTGTTGGGCCTGTGAAGCCCAATAAGCCTTTCGCTTCCAGCATTAGTGAAACGGTGAGTTTCACTTTCTAACCTAGCATATATAAGGTTTTTTATTTCCACTCAGCAGCTGCACTTTCTTATTTGTTTTTTACGCTTCCAAAATTTGGGAGTGACTCCAGAAACTTCACTTTTCTATTCTTTTCATCTCTCTTGTTTTTTCTTTAACCTAGCTCTGCTAGGGTTTGTGTTTTTCTGCATAAACCTTGAGTTTTGGTTGCTGTTTGAGTTAGAGTGATGATGGAGTAGCGTGTGTTTGGTGTGTTCTTTGTTCTTGCTGTTTCCTGTTGCAGGTAATGGTTCTTTCTCTTGGGTTTGGTCCGGTTTTGTGTTCTTGGGGTGTTTCCTCTGAAAGGAACCAAAGGAGAAGGACACAGAAGGTTGAGTGCTGTTTGGATTTGACAGTGGTAAAGAGTGGTTATCTCTTTTACTCTGTAACCTTCGTTATTTCTTTTTACCTGTGATATTGATGCTTGTTCTTGTTGTAAGTTTGGCTGTGTCAGCAAGAGGAACACTGTTGTAATATTCTTGTAATATTGGTGTGAGTAATAAAGGGGTCTACATGTTCTTTGCCCTTGGATGTAGGTAACAAGGATTTATCCTAGTTGATGAACCAAGTAAAATCTGTGTGTTTTTGTTTCTCTTTAATTTTCTGCTTTCGCGTTAATTTTCAGTTTATGATTTTGCGCTTGAAAACTCTAACAAGTGGTATCAGAGCTTTGGTTGGTTCTTGTGTTGCTGTCTTCTTTGTGTATTTCAGGCTTTGGTGCTAAGGTCTATCTCAGACCCTCGGACACTCAAGAATGGGTTCAGCCAGAGTGGAGGTGGAGAGGTTTGACGGGAAAGGAGACTTCAACATGTGGCGCAAGAAGATGAGGGCTGTTCTGGTACATCAAAAGTGCTCTAAAGCACTTGGTGGTGAGAAAGACTTACCCTCATCCTTATCTGAAACTGATAAAAATTACATTCTTGAAATTGCATATAGTCTGTTAATTCTGCATTTGAGTGATAATGTTCTTAGACAAGTAATTCAATTTAGGATTAGGGTTTACATTGTTATTAGGGTTTATGGCTTGGGGTACATACGTAGGTTCAAGGTTTAGGGCTTATGGATTGAGATTAGGGTTGAGGGCCTGGGGTAGTGATTAGTGTGTACGTAATGCGGTGTACATTTAGGGTTGACAGTGTGATTAGGATTTATGGATTGTGGGTATAGACTTAGGGTTTATGGGTGCCGATTTAGGGTGTAGGGCTTATGTTATGATTTGGGTTTAGGCCCTGGGGTAGTCATTAGGGTGTACGTAAATCGGGTTTAGGGTGTACATGGGGATTAGGGTTTATGACTTGGGGTACAGAGTTAGGGTTTGTGGGTGCTGGTTTAGGGTGTAGGTCGTATGCTGTGATTAGGGTTTAGATCTTCTGTTATAGACATGGGGTTTATGGTTTTTGGGTTCGGTTAGGGTTTACATTGTGATTAGGGTTTATGGCCCTGGGAACAGACCTAGGATTTAGGGTTTAGTTCTGATGTTGTGATTATGATTTAGGTCTTGGGTTACAGACCTAGGGTGTATGGATTGCAGTTTAGGTTTAGGGTTGATGGTGTGATGAGGGTTTAGGGCTTGGGTTACATACTTGGGGTTTATTGAATCTGGGGTAGGGTTTAGGTCTGATGTTGTGATTAGGGTTTAGTTCGTCGGTTACAGACGTAAGGTTTATGGTTTAGGGTCTAAGGTTTAGGTATGATGTTGTGATTAGTGTATATGACTTGGGTTACAGACCTAGGGATTATAGTTTCCGGTTTAGGGTTGAGGTCTGACGTTATGATTAGGGTTTAGGTCTTCGGTTACAGACTTAGGGGTTATGGATCCCGATTTAGGGTTTATGGCAGTGAATAACCTAATGAGTGTTACATACACTTCACTAATATTGAGTAATTAGTTTTCCAATTCAAGTTTTGCCTTGGCAAACACTTCCTTTTGAAATGACGAAGATGAGTCTGATGTTGTGATTAGAGTTTAGGTCGTCGGTTACAGACTTAGGGGTTATGGATCTCGATTTAGGGTTTATGGCAGTGAATAACCTAATGAGTGTTACATACACTTCACTAATATTGAGTAATTAGTTTTCCAATTCAAGTTTTGCCTTGGCAAACACTTCCTTTTGAAATGACGAAGATGAGTCGGATGTTGTGATTAGGGTTTAGTTCATCGGTTACAGACTTAGGGTTTATGGTTTTGGGTCTAGGGTTTAGGAATAATGTTGTGATTAGTGTATATGGCTTGGGTTACAGACCTAAGGATTATAGTTTCCGGTTTAGGGTTGAGGTCTGACGTTGTGATTAGGGTTTAGGTCTTCGGCTACAGACTTAGGGGTTATGGATCCCGATTTAGGTTTTATGGCAGTGAATAACCTAATGAGTGTTACATACACTTCACTAATATTGAGTAATTAGTTTTCCAATTCAAGTTTTGCCTTGGCAAACACTTCCTATTGAAATGACAAAGATGAGACTCTATCTTCTAGGTGTCCAACTGACGATGTTTTAATTGCTTTTGTATTTCATTGAGCCTGGGGTAGTGATTAGAGGCCTGTTCACATAGCAATTGTCTATGCCGATATGATGCTTCAAGCAAAGCTTCGGTCTTGACATAGTCATGTTGGAGTTGAGCAAATCTCATTTTCTCCTCCTCAAAGACATCTTAGATTTACAAGTTGAAAGTTGAGTTTGTTGATTATCTCTGCTTAAGGCAGCCTTTAAACATAAACATACCCTAAACCTTAACACAAACCCTACACCAACAACATAAACCATAACACAAACCCTACACCATAAACATACCCTAAAGCATAACCACCATATCCACAACCCTAAACCCTAAGCCATACATCCGAACACCATAAACCCTAACTCGTATGTACACACACCTTAAACCTTAACCCACATATCTACACACCTTAAACCCTCACCCACATATCCCCACGCCCTTACCCCTAACCCACATCTCTGCAAACCCTATACCCTAACCCACATATCCACCACATATCCATGCAACATAAACCTTATCCCACATATCCAACCACCATAAACCCTAACCCACATATCCACACCCCATAAGCACTAAACCACATAATTAAACACACTAAACCCTAACCCATCACACGCATAGGGCTTGGGTTTGATGCAATTGTTAGGGTTTAGGGCTTGGGATACATATTGAGGGTTTTTGGATGTCGGTTTAGGGTTTGGGTTTGATGTTGTCATTAGGGTTTAGGGCTTGGGATACAGTTTGAGGGTTTACGAATGCCGGTTTAGGGCTTGGGCCTAATGTTGTCATTAGGGTTTAGGGCTTGGGATACATATTTAGGGTTTTTGGATGTTGGTTTAGGGTTTGGGTTTGATGTTGTCATTAGGGTTTAGGGTTTGGGATACAGTTTGAGGGTTTACGGATGCCGGTTTAGGGCTTGGGCTTGATGTTGTCATTAGGGTTTAGGGCTTGCGATACATATTGAGGGTTTTTGGATGCCGGTTTAGGGTTTGGGTTTGATGTTGTGATTAGGGTTTAGGGCTTGGGATATAGTTTGAGGGTTTACGGATGTCGGTTTAGGGCTTGTGTTAGATGTTGTGATTAGGGTTTAGGGCTTGGGATACAGTTTGAGGGTTTACAGATGCCGGTTTAGGGCTTGGGTTAGATGTTGTGATTAGGGTTTAGGGCTTGGGATACATATTGAGGGTTTTTGGATGCCAGTTTAGGGTTTGGATTTGATGTTGTCATTAGGGTTTAGGGCTTGGAGTATAGACTTAAGGTTTATGGAATCCGGTTTAGGGTTTGGGGTTGATGTTGTGATTAGGGTTTAAGGATTGGGTTACAGACTTAGGGTTTATGAATGCAAAAATAAATAAATCTCTACTTTATATATGTATATATAGGGAATGCATGTCTATTAAACTGCTTCTATAAAGAAAGCACTAAGATCAACATCGTAACTGATGACAGCTGTAACGAGTGCTTTGCTGCATTAGTTTTGCCAAGTTGTTGAAAGCAGTGTCTTATCTACTAAACAAACCAACCTAACCATAAACCCATAACACAAGCACCATAAACCCAACCACCTAAACCCTAAACAAACCAACCTAACCACCCACCCTAAACCCTAACCCATGTGTCCACACACCGTAAACCCTAACCCACCTATCCACACACCCTAAATCCTAACCCACCTATCCACACACCTTAAACCCTGAACAATAGCACGCTAAATCCTAAAACTAAATCGAAATCCATAAACCCTACATCTTTAACCTAAACCCTAATTCGTAATCACTACACATTAACCTAAACAACAGCTATGTCGCTAACACCTTTATATGGCCCTAACAATTTTCTAAGTTAAAATACAACAAGTTTAAATAATATGCAACATTGCTTAGGGTTTAGAACTTACTTCTTTGCAGTGCTAATCTTCACAAAATATCCAATCCCAAGCTGTAGATCCTGAAGCAGAGCAACTTTTACGCAGAATGTCAACTGGTAGGCCTATGCATTCTGGGATTTTTTGGGGCTATATATAGGCAACAGGGGGCCTAAACACGCCTAGCCTGGGCTTGTTAGGTTACCCCAATTTGCTAAATATTGCCTCAGTTAACCTATTTTGCTAATTTTATAATAAAATTGTATTTTTTTTTTAAATTTTTTGCCCCAAATAGCCACCACCCAACTATCTCCCAAATGCCAAATCTCCCACCAAATTCAACTTCTACCTAACACAGAGCCTGTCAATGTTCGCCTTTATAGATATCCCCACTTCCAAAAACATGAACTCGAGAAACAAGCCAGTGCAATGCTTGACTTTAGCATGATTTGGATAAGCCAAAGCCCTTTTTCGTATCCTGTGCTTCTTGTCAAGAAGAAAGACAGAAGTTGGCGTGTTTGCATCAATTATCATGCCTTAAACATGATCACAGTGAAGGATTGTTTTCTGATGCCAACCATTGACGAGCTCCTTGACGACCTAGGCCGTGCTTCCTAGTTTTCCAAACTCGACCTCCACCAAGGCTTCCATCAGATCCGCATAGACAATGAAGACATCCATAAAATCGCGTTCCAGACACACCAAGGCCATTATAAGTACATTGTAATGCCTTTTGGTCTTTATAATGCTCTATCCATATCCAAGCAACAATGAACAAGCTCCTTCATCCATTCATCCATTAGTTTGTTGTAGTATTTTTTGATGGTATACTTGTTTACAATGATTCCCTAACTTCTCACATTCACAACTTAGACTCCATTTTTTTCAGTTTTATTATAGGGCCAATTCTATTTGCACCAGTCCAAATGTTCGCTTAGAGACAACTTGAGTATTTAGGACATATTGTTTCTCAACAAAGCTTGGCACCAAAACCTTCCAAAATTTAAGCTATGATTGATTGGCCAACCCCAATCGATCCTACTGCCCTTCGTGGTTTCTTGGGTTTGACTAGTTTCTACCGTAAATTTATCAAAGGATATGCCACCATTGCATCTCCTATCACCCCCCTTCTTTGCAAGGACAACTTTAATTAGTCCGCAGAAGCCCAACAATCCTTTGAAGCATTAAAGTTGCAAAGACTGAGGCCCCTATCCTGGCCTTACCAAATTTCAGTGACCCTTTCGTCCTGGAGACTGATGCATCTAGTCTAGCCATGCGTGTTGTGCTCATGCAGAACAAGCACCTAATAACTTTCTTCAACAAGCCATTCTACCCACGTTTGCAGTGAACCTCGACCTACGCGTGTGAGTTGCACACCATCACCATGTCGATCCAAAAATGGCGACAATACCTTCTCGACCATGCATTCGTCATCCTCACTAATCATCGCAGGTTGAAGGATTTAATGTCCCAAATTATATAGACGCCAGAGCTACAAGTTTATCTTTTGAAGTTACTAAGCTATGATTATTCAATTCGGTTCAAGCTTGGAACGTGCAACTGACGTGAGTCGTTGAACTCAGTCAAATACCAGGCTAAACAGATTCAATAGTATAGTAGTAATCCTGGATCATTTCACACTTGGAACTGACATTGCATTTTCAGAATTAACAGGAATGTAAAAGGGGGTTTGAATTCAGTTTCAAACATATTAGAACAACAAAATGTCAGAAGTAATTTAACGAATTAAAAATGAGTAACCAACTCAGAATTGATATTCCTTGGATATCTATCATCGGATAAAATAATAAATAACTTTGTGGTTGATTCTAAACAAACCAAAATCTCTACAGTTGCTCAGAACATCCTTCCTACTAGATGATCTCCTAGCATTCAATTAAACATGGCATGTTCAATTGCAATAGCACAGTGATCATTTTAAACCGGTCTAATTAATGATCATTGGATAAATCAATCTAAATACTAAATCTAGCATTTAATCCTTTCCTTCCCTATTATCAGAAATTGCACAAACAATACACAGAAAACACAATACATACATACAGAAAAATAGAAAATCAATAAAAACAAAATATAAAGGGAACCAAAAACAGAGATACAACCTACACCAAAACAGGAATTTCCACTAACCAGAAAAATAGAAAAACAAAAACCAGAGAGCAACTAAAACAACAAAAACATACAAATACAACTAAAATAGAAAATAGCATATATAGGAGATAGCTCAAAAACGAAAATGGAGCATAATACAAGGGTAGAAAATGCAAAAAAGAAATCAAAAACTAGAAATATACACAAAACTATGATAAAAACCATGATCAAGAGCAAAAACGAAAATAAGGAAAAAGGAGAAACAAATCTGAGCAAAAAAGAGCAAACCCTCTAAATTAATCCATGAAAATCTCCATTATAAGTTGGTTACAAGAATCCTAGCCTACCATAGTTAAATCTGCAAAAGAAAATATAAGAAAAGACGATGAAACCATGAAAATAAAAAAAATGGTATAAGCTTCTCTTCTTTTCTTTATGCTTCGTAACTCTCCTTCTCTTTTATTCTTTTTTCTGTTTCCGCCTCTGTTCTGCCCTGTATCAGCACCGACCTTATGCTAAAAAGGGAGAGAAAATATCTCACTTTTAATTCTGGGCGAAATGACATAATTGTCCCTAGCTATTACATATATTCCAGATTTCTGCTGCTGCCTTCAGGGCCAATTTCGTCCATCTTTTTGATAGAATTTTAGCTCTATTTCTTCATTAAAGTTGTAGATATTTGAATTATCTAAAATAAAAAAGAAAAATAAACTCAAACGGACATTGGTAGCAAAATTTATGGCCGAAATACGAAAACTGTACAAATCTGAAATTTTAATTAATAAGAGATAAAAATATATTTAAAAGCCTAAACTATTAATCAACACTAAAGACATTTACACACCAAAAAGGGTAATAAACTACTAATCAAGAGTAGCACATAAGTGATATGAAAATCACTTATCAAATTCCACCACACTTATCCTTTTGCACTCCTGAGCAAAATTAAAACTTAAGCAGTAAACAAATCAAAAGATAAATTCATGTCCAATGATTGCAAAAAATGCAAGATGGTGAACAACAGTCATGAAGCTCAAAAGATCAACATTACAAAACAACAGATATTCCTTCATCTCACATTATAAAACAAGACAATCTCAGATATTGACATCAACTATGCAATATGGTTATCACAGAAAGTTCACAATCATTCTCTCAAGTGTATAGGTATGAGTGTATCACTCAAATCTACTCAAGAAAATTATCCTACCATAGGCTTGCTCAATTTCTACCTTCTCCACTATTTATAACATGCATGCATAAATCAAGAGGACTTTTTAAGGTTGTAATAGGGCTAGGGACAAGGTGGATAAATCTGGAAATGAAGCTTAGCACCAAAGAAGTTTATAGAGTACAAGTAACTCCAAACTCTTTTCCCAACCCCAACTCATCATTACATCACAACTTTGCCAAAAATAAGCATTTTTTTTTTCATTAACAACTTCTTTTTCTTTTTCTTCTTTTTTTAAAAGCAAATTAACACTTTGCTATAGCTATTTTTTTTTATAAAAAAAACCACAATGACCAAAAACACAAAATATGATACCTCACCCCCACACTTAAAATGTTGCACGTCCTCGAGCAACCTCCACTCTTATACAAAACACTAAGGCAACCATAGGAAATAAACTTTAAGGTGCAGTATCAAATGGTTTTTCACTTAGGCAGTTAATGTGGCTATGAAAAAAAATAAGTCAATCAGGCACAAAGGGGCTAACAAGGGAATATAATGTAAGGGATAGCTATATGGCCAAAGTGGGAAAAGAAAAAGAAAGAAGGCCTCAATCATTTTCCCGCATGCAAGTTACAAAAAAGTTGCTTTGATAAGAAAGGGAGCAAGTTCTAGAGAATGAAAATCATGAGCAGTATCACACTAGAAAGAAGGAATGGTATAAGATATAGATTCCATTCAAGCAAGCTCAAAATCTCACCAGGCACCATATCACATAATCAACATCATAAAATCAATCACCAAGTCAGATAATGCAAGAATTCAGAATTCTTCTAAACCAAAGTAATCCAAATGAAAGCAACATGACTAAGTCCATACTATGAATCACTCGACAATTATCAGATGGAAGTATGACTTGCTAACAAACAAAGCTAAAAGGTAAAAGTGCAAATAAAAAGTAAAAGCAAAAGGGTAGAGACTCCTTATCCTCCTTCTTATAGAGGGTAGATGGCATCACGAAGGGTCACATCCGCCTCCTCAGGCTACTGCTGGGGTCCCTTGTAGAAAGGTTTGAGTCTATGTCCATTCACTATAAAGGGCCTACCAGTCTGCTTATCACAAAGCTCAACTGCACCATAGGGAAAAATATGTGAAATAACAAAAGAGTCATCCCATCTAAATCGAAGTTTACCTGGCATGAATTTGAGACGAGAATTAAATAGAAGAACTTTCTGGCCCTCAACAAACTCTTTCCTTAAGATGCGCTTATCATGGAATGCCTTTGTCTTAGCTTTATATAAACGGGAGCTCTCATAGGCATCCAACCTGAGTTCTTCCAATTCTTGCAACTAAAGTTTTTCTTTCCACCCCTGATTTTTCCAAATCCAAGTTACACTGCTTAACTGCCCAATATGCCTGGTGCTCCAACTCAACAGGAAGATGACAGGCTTTACCAAAGACAAGCCGGAAGAGAGACATACCAATTGGAGTCTTGTAGGAAGTTCTATATGCCCACAAAGCATCTTCAAGTTTCTTGCTCCAATCTTTTATGTTAGAGCTATCAGTCTTTTGTAGGATTTTTTTAATCTCTCTGTTTGAAATTTTAGCTTGGCCATTGGTTTGAGGGTGGTAGGTTGTGGCTACTTTATGAATAACACCACGTTTTCTTAACAAAAATGCAATGGTTCGTT
This sequence comes from Glycine tomentella, assembly GCA_007407185.1. Lineage (NCBI taxonomy): Eukaryota > Viridiplantae > Streptophyta > Magnoliopsida > Fabales > Fabaceae > Glycine > Glycine tomentella. Next base: position 1,540,582 of record PYAF01003963.1, read on the forward strand.
ACAGAAGTGAGAGCCTTGGTCACTGATTATAGTTCTCGGAACACCAAACCTGTAGAAAATGTGAGATCTAACAAAATTCGCAACAACAACTGAATCATCAGTACGGGTGGATTTCGCTTCAACCCATTTTGAAACATAATCCACAACAATTAAAATGTAAGTAAAACCAAAGGAAACAGGAAAGGGACCCATGAAATCAATACCCCAGACATCGCAGATTTCACAAAATAATATAGGTTGTTGAGGCATCTCATGCCTGCGGGAAATATTACCTGCTCTTTGACGATTTTTACAAGACTTACAAAATGCATACGAATCATGAAATAAGGAAGACCAAAATAATCCAGAATCTAAAACCTTCCTAGCTGTTCTTTGGGGTCCAAAGTGGCCACCACATGCAGACGCATGACAGAATTGCAAAATAGAGTGAAACTCACTATCTGGTACACAAGATCTAATTATTTGATCACTACCAAATCTCCACAAGTAAGGATGATCCCAAACATAGTATTTAGATTCACTTTTCAATTTCAAAGTTTGGGCCTTAGTGGCATTTATAGGTAAAACACCAGCAACCAAATAATTCACCATGTTAGCATACCATGGTAACATACCTTGCAACTGTAAAAGCTGCTCATTAGGAAAATCATCATGAATTGGAGAAAGATCAGAATGAGGGTGAGTAATGCGACTCAAATGATCTGCTACCAAGTTCTGTGCTCCACTTCTATCTTTAATGACAATATCAAACTCTTGGAGCAATAACATCCACTGAATGAGTCGTGGTTTCACATTAGCTTTCTTCAGAAGATACTTCAAAGCTGCATGATCAGAGAAAACAACAACTTTTGTGTCTAGCAAATAAGATTTGAACTTATCAAGTACAAATATTATAGCTAGAAGTTCCTTCTCGATTGTGGTGTAATTTGCTTGAGCAGAGTCTAGAGTTTTCGAAGCTGTAACACCCCGTGTGCACCCGGTGCGTTATCACCAACAATACCAGTATCACGCTAACAACGTTAACTATGCGCGGTGCGAAAGCGATAAAATCTTTTTCTCGATATCATTATACATGGAATATAAAACACATCACATGAAAACATCATCAAACCCCTGCTGATCCATATAAAACTCGACATAACCTAAACCAAACATAGGCAGATGTATATATATAACTATACATATAGAATCAGGAGAAACATACTCTTATACATCATCATCATCAACTGTACATATACATGCTCAA
>PYAF01003963.1:1544013-1565280 GCA_007407185.1 Glycine tomentella
ATCACCAGTTTCAACCGGTCAATCTCATCTATATCATCTCATGAGCAACTTTGTCAACTGCTCTAAGGTCCAGACTAGTCAAATAGTCAACCTTTTATCTCTGCCCATGCAGACTTAGAGCCAAAATCAAACTTCATCAGTAATGATGATTCAAGGCTCTAAACTCCTCAGAACAGTCCTCTGAGCATAAGACTCTACAAAGTCCGAGCCTAATAACGGCTCTAACACTTCCAAAAACACCCCTCAAGATGTTCAAAATCTAACCAAAGACCCAAACACAGAACCAACGGCTAGAGTTCGAGTTTCTTACCTCTGTGTAGCTCAGACACACTAGGGAACCACTTTCCCTAAGACAGATCGCTCAGCCAAAGCCTTCTCTGGTCCTAGTTCTCCGATTCCGAAAGCTCCCTTTGGAATCTCGATCTCGCCGTAGACCGACTTTTCTCGAGAATCAAGCTAAGTCACTAGCTTATCTCGAAGCTCTGAACACTTTCTCAGTTGGGTCCAAGGTGTTTAGATGAGAGATGGAGAAGATATGAAGCTCTCAAAGCTCGTCAATGGCGGCTTTCTCTCTCTTCCTTCTCTTTTCTCTTTCCTTTCTCTCTCAGCCCAAAGGGCCATTTATAAAAGCAAATCCGTCGGTCCCGCGCTGATCGCACCGTTCCCACGCTGATTGCGCCATGAACTCGGCCAAGCCACGCTACTCGCACCAACTCCACGCTGGTCGCGCCACAGGCTCGGGGCTCCCACGCCATTAGCGCCGTACCCATGCTACTAGCGCGAGATGGCAGAAAGCATTAGCATGTTTTATGTATCCCGCGCGGATAGCGCGAAATCTCACGCGGGTCGCGCGAGATGCCCGGAACTGCCTATTTCATCTCTTTCTCAAGCCTTTTCTCGAATTATACCAAGCCTAATTATTATACTTAATCATGGGCTTAATCTAGGCTTAATTACATGTTTTAAAATTCAAGACATTACAGAAGCATAGACTATGACATGTGGGGCTTTGCAACTCTTTGAGCAAGAACCGCTCCAACGACAAAATTAGAAGCATCACACATCAATTCAAAGGGTATGGACCAATCAGGAGGTCTGATCACAAGAGTCATAGTCAGACACCGCTTTAAATGATCAAAAGCAAACTTGCATTTATCTCCAAATTCAAAGATAATATCTTTTTGCAGAAGATTGGATAGAGGACGGGCGATCTCACTAAAATTCTGAATAAAGTGCTGATAGAAACCTACATGACCGAGAAATGAACGCACTTCCCGCACAGACGCGGGGTAAGGTAAAGCAGTAATAACATCAATCTTAGCAGGTTCTACTTCTATGCCCTTCTTAGACACTATATGGCCCAATACTATCCCTCTTTCAACCATAAAATGGCATCTTTCAAAATTTAATACAAGATTAGCTTGAATGCACTTATTTAAAATCCTAGCTAAATTAGCTAAGCATACATCAAAAGAAGATCTGTAAACACTAAAATCATCCATGAATACCTCCATGTAATCATCCAAAAACCCAGAAAAGATGCTTATCATACACCGTTGAAAGCTGCCAGGCACATTACAAAGCCCTAAAGGCATTACAAAGTCCAAAAGGCGCATTACAAAGGTGGTCTTCTCTTGATCCTCAGGTGCTATATGAATCTGCATATAACCTGAAAATCCATCTAAAAAACAATAGTGAGATTTACCTAATAACCGCTCTAACATCTGATCAATAAATGGTAAAGGGTAGCGATCCTTGCGGGTGGCATTATTGAGCTTGTGGTAATCAATACAAACTCTCCAACTGCTTTGAACTCTTTGTGGAATCAACTCATTTTTTTGATTTGCAACTACAGTGACTCCAAACTTCTTTGGCACTACCTGAACTAGACTACCCATTGGTTGTCAGAGATAAGATAAATGTTATCCGCTTGCAGAAGCTTAGTAACTTCTTTCTTAACCACATCCAAAATCAGTGGGTTCAGGCGCCTCTGAGGTTGTCTGATTGGTTTAAAACCTTCTTCCAAAGAAATCCTATGCATACATGTAGAAGGGCTAATACCAACTAAATCTGCTAAGGTCCACCCAATTGCCTTCTTATTTTCTTCAACAATTGAAGCAACTTATCTTCTTGATCTGGTAGAAGATCCTTTGCTATGATGACTGGCAATTTCTCATTGTCTTCTAAGAAAGCATATTTCAAATGAGTAAAGTCTTAAGCTCCAATTTAGGTGGCTCAACAGTCGATTGAAGAAGTCTATTTTGTTGCACTAAATTTGCAACAAAGAGAGCTGGACCTGAAATAAAAGCAGAAGAACTACATCCAGACAACTCATTAGTAACATCATAATTACTATCAGAATGATCAACATTTCCTAACACAGAATGTAGCAAAGATTTCAAATTAGCATCAGAAGTAGGCAATTCAAATTTTTTTCTCAAAATCATTATGTAAACTAGAATGCATATCAAGATCATTCATCAAGGCAGAATCATGGTCAAGTGAATCTAGTGCATTATGAAGTTCAACACAAATAGGACAACGCTTACTATCACTCCAACCACATACAAATTCTGCAAAATCCGGAAATTTAGAGCACAATTCATCATATATATCATCTACAACTTCATCAATAACATCAATGTACAACACATAATTCTCCTCTCTAAGATGTCGCATGGCATCAAAAATATTATAGTGAACAATGTTATCACCAAACTCCATGGAAAGCATACCAGAATGTACATCTATCTTAGTCCTAGTTGTCTTTAAAAATGGCCTCCCTAAGATGATTGGAGGCATAATAGTAGGAGATTCAGATTCCATTTATAAGATGTAAAAGTCTGTAGGAAAAATTAATTCATTGACTCTAACTAATACATCCTCAATCAGACCTGCAGGGTGAATATTACTTCTATTAGCTAACTGAACGACAACACCTATGGAATGCAAAGGGCCTAGACCTAGAGATTTATAGACAGATTCATGCATAACATTAATAGAAGCTCCTAAGTCTAGCATGCAATCATCAATTTTCTTATTTCCTATGATGCAAGGAATAGAAAACGTCCCTGGATCTTTGTATTTTTTAGGCATGGGCTGAATGAGTGCAGAAACATTTTGGCTGAAGCTAACTCTCTCATTTCCCTTCAGTAGTCTCTTGTTTGCACACAATTTGTTAAGAAACTTGGCATATTTGGGCATTTGCTTGATGGCATCTAGAAGAGGAATGTTAATTTCAACCTTCCTGAAAGTGTCAAGAATCTCCTTCTCTTGACTTGTCTCTGCTTGCTTCTTTGACTTGGATTGCATTGCTTTTTGGGGAAAAGGCAAAGGAATAAGAATTTTAGAATCATCATTTACTGGCTTCTTTCCCTTCTCCTTCACAGGATCCAACTTCTATTTTTCTGAATTCACACTCTCTGGTATTGGTTCAGACCTTTGAATCTCAGCTTGTTTTTTCTCCTTTACAGCTTGCTTTGGCCATTCAAATTGCTTACCAGACCTCAAAGATATTGCACTCACATTACCTTTTGGATTTGGAGTAGATTGTGAAGGTAGAGAGTTATTAGTTCCTTGAGGTTGCAACTAACTCACAAAAGTTGCTAGTTGGCCAATCTGAGTCTGCAAGTTCTGAATTGTTGACATAGTCCTTTGCTGAAATTGCAAGTTATTGGTAACAAGTTGTTTGATTAATTCTTCCAAAGAAGGTCCACTGCTATTGGATGGCTGTGCAAGTTGCTAAACAGGCCCAAACTACTATTGCTGGTTTTGCTGCTGATAATTCTGCCTGTAAGGTGGAGGTTGGTACCTTTGCTGATAAGGAGGGTTTTGCTAGTTTTGGCTTTGGTTTGGATTCTGATTCCACCTCAAGTTTGGATGATCTCTCCAAACTGGATTGTAAGTACCTTGTGGAAGATTATAATTATGCTGATATTGAGGTTTACCTGGAAAAATACCAACTGCTCCAACTGATGGATCCGATGAGCCACTCTCTTGTAAGGTAGGACAAGCATCAGTCGAATGGTTAAAGTCAGCACAAATGCCATATTCCTTAGAGAAGGTTGGACGGTTTGTGTCATAGCAAGTTGCCTCACTAAAGAAGTCAATTCATCCAATTTGTTTTCCAATCTTTGGTTATCTGAATTCTGTTGAGTTGCTACCTTTTTCACATTCTGATATTGAGATGAAGTGGGCTGCTCTCTGACTTGGTACACAGTGCTACTGTTGGCTCTTGTACCAAACTGTTGTGAATTGGCTGCCATATTTGCTAATAATTCTCTAGCTTAACGAGAAGTATTATCAACTAAAGCTCCACCACTTGTTGCATCCACCAAACTTCTATCCATAGGTAACAAACCTTTATAAAAATAAACAAGAAGAAGTTGGTCTGATATCTGATGGTGGGAACAACTGGCACACAATCTGTTAAACCTCTCCCAATATTCATCCAAGTTTTCCCCATTGACTTGTCTAATACCACATATTTCATTTCTAATTGTTGTAGCTCTTGAGGAAGGAAAGATTTTTTCCAGAAACACCCTCTTCATGTCATTCCAACTTGTAATGGATGAAGGTGTGAGAGTAAGTAACCAATCTTTGGCTCCTGCCTCAAGTGAGAAAGGAAAAGCTCTCAACTTTATCTGTTCTTCATCCACTCCTTGAGGTTTCATGGTACTGCAGACAACATGGAACTCCTTGAGATGCTTATGTGGATCTTCACCTGCAAGACCATGAAATTTTGGAAGCAGATGTATAACACTAGATTTAAGCTCAAAGTCAGCATCTAAATCAGGATACTCTGTGCATAAAGGTTGATAATTAACATCAGGGGCAGACAATTCCTTTAAAGTTTGATTATCCATAGTATCAAAATTAAATGAACTAATACTAAAATTGGACAAGTCTACACTATGTGAAAAACTAGCAAAATCAACTAAAGCAAACTCAGAATGAGAATCAAAAGCAAAATGATCAATATGATGAGATGTAGGGTCATATTCAATGCTAATGCCTTGACTTAGCCTAAGTGCTCTTCTAGCAGCGTGCAATGTTCTCTCTATTTCAGGATCAAAGTCTAAAAGTTCATTGCTACTACTTCTAGTCATGCAACCTCAAGCAAAATAGGCATTTTCGCATACAATATATAAAGCATGAAAACAAGTTTGATATATTAGTAACTTAGACTTCACCAAAGCAATATGACAGAAATATTATGTGCAAGTAAGAATCTAAGTTTCAACAGAATATTGATCTCTCTTAGTAGAGATCAGCAACACAAAGCTAGTTAGTGATATAAAAATCACTTATAAGCAAATAAGTGATTTCAACATGTTTCACTTTATCCATGTTGAACTTCACATTCTTGGATCAGCTGCAACAGACTTTGCTAACTAGTTCTAAGTTTTGTTCCTTGCTCCAACAAATTCATGCAAACCCCACTTCCCATGAGGATATCAGTGTTAGCCGCAATCTCATATTTTTTAAAGGCAAAATATGGTTGAACTCCGACAATCCATTTCAGACTATTTTGTTGGAAAAGTTCCACAAAACTCCATTGGGTGGCTACTTGGGTGTGGCTAAGACGTTCGATAAGCTGCAACACAATTTCTTTTGGACCAACATGCGTCATGATGTTAAACTTTATGTTACAAATGTACAATTTGCTAACAGATGAAGCATGAAACAAAATGACCAGCTGGTCTGCTCCAACCCATCCCAATTCATTTGTGATTTGGGAAGATTTGTCCCTTGATTTTTTCACAGGGCTGCCTATGTCTTAGGGATTTACCACCATCCTTGTGGTTGTTTATCGTTTTTCCAAACAAGTGCATTTAAGGGTTCTACCACTCATTGTACTTCTTTCAAAGTGGTCATTTTTTTCATCGATTTGGTTTGTGAGTTGCATGGTTTTCCAAGGAGCTTGATTTAGGATTGAGACTCCATCTATCCCACACTACTTGCTTGGCTTATCTCAGGTAAAGGCCATGGACTCCTCATCTCTACTCATGAGGCGATTTGTGAATGTTTGAAGAGGAAATTATCTAAGGCTCAGGCTGCCATGAAGCACTTTGCTGATAGCAAGTGGTGAGATGTGCAGTACACTGTTGGTGACTGGGTTTATGTGAAACTCAAAACAAATTCACCATTACATGGCTGACCCACGATTACTAGCGATTTTGGCTTCATGCAAACGAGTTGAAACCTACAATTGCAACCTACAATCCGAACTGAGGACATGTTTTTAGAGTTAGCTCACCCTTGCGGCATTGCCATCCTTTGTCTCGGTTGCAGGCTCTTACCATAAGCTTTCCAAATGATTCTATGACCTTTTTTCCAATTATGGAGTGTGTTTGTGTTGTGGCTTGCCGCCTCCAACATCTGGTGTCCTCAAAGATCCACCCTGTTTTCCACTGCTCACTTTTGAAACCACATCATGGGGACATTTCGACTGTTTCTACCACTTTACCCACCACTACAATGGACAATCTCCTATTTTTGAACCCCTAACATTGCTAGATTCTAAAATGGATCACTCCACTTTCCCACCAACTAGACAAGTCTTAGTCTAATGGTTCAGTTTACATCTTGAAGATGCTAATAAGGAAGCTTGGGATGATCTTTGCATTGTGTACCACCTTGAGCACAAGGTGATTCTTCCAAAGGTGGGTATTGATAGGAACATGGCCTAATTATCATGACCCAAAAGTGTTGGGAAAAAGATATCAATTTTCCCTTCCAGGACCTGTTATGAATGGTCTTGCACAAACAAAATACTTTATGCACAAACAACAATTATGCAAGCAATACAACCAATTTTTAACGTGGAAAACCTTCTCAATGTGAGAAATAAAAACCACGGGACCGATCTTGCAGTCCACCCAAATTCTTCACTATCAATAATGTGAGATTACAAAAGGGTTTCAACAACCATTACAATCAACAAACAACTTCAACAAAAGTTGTGCCAAATCATCACAAGAGGTAAACGTACAAAATTGGCTTTTGTACAAAATTAATTTCTACCACCAGAAATAACAACTAACAAATCCCAATGGTCAAATTGACTTATTGCAAGAGAGGAACACACTGACCAAATTTTGAGAACAATCCAACGATTAATCAAAGAGATAACCCTTTCTCAATATCACTGCCCGAAACAAGATAGAACAGAGCAGTAATTCTGATAACCTCTATTTGCAGTTGAAACAATACCTCTTGAAAACACTTCAGTGAATGATCCGAATGGTCAAAATATAGAAACAGATTTTATTAATTGTTACTCAAAGTTTGAACGCGGTCCAACGGTTAGTGTTTTTCAAAATTCTGGACTTCTCTGGAATAATCTATTACTATATCGAAATAATCAATTATTCTGATCATGCTTGTCTGAGATTTTCAACTCACTCTGTCTTAATCGATTAAATGAAATTATAATCGATTACACTTCATCTTCAATAAGCCATTTGCTCTGATATAATCGATTACTTAAGATTTTAATCGGTTACATCATTTCTGAATAGTGATATTTCAAGTGAAATAATCGATTACATAAGCAAAATAATTGATTGTTTCAGTGGTTACTGCAGAATCTGACTGTTTTTGAAACTGCTCAACTGCTATTAAGCACAATTTGATGCAATCAAAGCCATTATGTGTGTGATTAAGTCCACAATAGCTATATTTTTCATATTTTCAACTGTCTACAACCTCAATTTTGCCTATAAATAGTGAATTTGTGAAACTAGTATCTCACACCTCAAACTTTGTTTTCTTATTCTCTGAAACTCTCTGATCCTAAGAGGATCTTTTCATCCTTTATCTTCAAATTCGTACCCTCACCATGTCCACCTCCAAAAAGGTCAAAACATCCAAAAGAAAAGCACAAGCCTAGCCTTCTAACCCTGTCACAAATAGGCTTGGTCATTGGTTTTCCAATGAAGCTGATAAGATGAACTATTTGCAGTTCAATGCTACCAAGCTCTTTTATCCACCCAAATTCTTGAGCCTTGCCTGGTTTACCCAACAAGGTTTTCAATTTCCACAATTGTTAGAGCAACAAGGCCTAACAAATTTTGTTGAAATGAAAGGCACATTTTATCCTGACTTAGTTAAAGTCTTCTACACCTGTTCCAAAATTTCCATGCATGGAACTATTCTCTCACAAGTCAATGGTGTTGCAATGGAGATCACACTTGAGATTTGGAACGAAGTGGCTGGTATCTCCTTTGATGGAGAAAGAAGATTTGAAGAGGAAGCTGAAGGATACAACAAGATGAAGACATATAGAAGCATGCTCATTGACCCTCACATGAATCTGAGATTGAGGCTGAGTACTGGTCCTATGACACATGAGGACAGGTTGTTACACTACATAATCACCTACATCCTCACACCAAGGTCTACCAATCATGCTAAAGCAACAGATGATGATCTTCAAGTTGTCTATGGCTTGAAGAAAGGAATCAAGCTAAACTGGATTTTGATCATTCAAGAAATCATGTAGAAATCAAAGAGATTGGTAAACTATCCTTTTCCTTATGCTGTTTTGGTTTCAAGATTCATTGACTACTTTCAAGTGGATGTGTCAAATGAGGTCATGGATCATACCAACTCAAGCAACAGCCAAATCAAGGAGAAGCACCTCACAAAGCTTGGCATGGTGAAGACTCCTTATGGTTGGCAAATGGCAGGCCAACCTGTGCCATTGGCTGAGGAAGAAAGAGATGGAGGTGATGAAGAAGAACATCAATTGGGAGTTGCCGAGGAAGCTCAAGATGAGCCTGCACCATCTGAACCACACTACTCTCTGATTTGAATCTCTAATGATTCAAAAGATGGATGCACTGTTCTCACTCCATCATGAACAAAGAGATGAAGTAAATTCATCTTTGGAAGAATTGAAGACTAGGATGCAGAACATAGAATCTAATATCTTTAGGGATGAATCTAGAGATATGGATTAGTTCTAGTCTTAGTTTATGTTATTTTGTGTTTTGTTATGTTTGATTTAGTTTTTATTTTTGTTATTTGTTTCTTTTTCATATACTCTGTACTTCCCTTGAATGATTAATGGATTTCCTTTTCTATTTTATCTACTTCTGTTATTTTTAATTTGGTATGCCAAATAGGGGGAGTAGATGTAGATGGATATAATTGATAAATGAATAAAAGGGAATAAGAATGAATGTTTAACTCAGGGGGAGCTAAGAACGAATGAGCTAATATGAATTGAACATCTGAATGTTATGAATGATGAATTTGTTATGAATGATGAATTTTGTTTAAGCAAAAATCAAGTTTTGGATATAATGCTAGGTCTTTGCAAGTGCTAAGAAATTTTCAGGATAAACATCTCTTCTTAAAAGGCATGTTCCATCAATTAAGTATTTGGCATGCTCAAATCAAAAAAGGGGAGATTGTTAGCTATGAGGAAGATGAAGATATGGAGTCAAGAAGAATGAAGAATGCAAGTTTTGATATTTTACATGCCCACTCAATTGATGGCATTTGTAATTTCTTGCTTAAGCTTGGTTCAAGTGGTTAAAGCCTCATAATCCTCACTAACCTTGATTAATTCATGCATTCATACATACATTAAATCATGTTTAATCATATGGTAATAAGCATTTAGATGTTAAGTCATAAAGGCAATTAGATTTTTATAAAAACTATTTTACACTGTTTTAATCGATTACTTATACGTTATAATCGATTAAATGAATGTGAACAGGTCTGCATATTGCCTTATGAACATTTTAATCGATTACCATTCATTCATAATTGATTAAATAAGCCTAACACTGAATTGAACATGCTATGTGATAATCAATTATACCACGGAATAATCGATTATCTGAGTCACTGCACATTTGAAAAAAGCTTTTCATCTGGTTTAATCGATTACCAGATAATTGTAATCGATTAAATATGCATTGATGAGTTTTACACATTGTCTGTGATAATCAATTATTTGGGAAATTAATCGATTATCTATGTGTATCAGAAAACATTGGTCATCTGGAATAATCGATTACAAGGTGACTTAATCGATTATTTTGTTCTTGACATTTTTCCAGATTCCTGATGAACACTTTAATCGATTATCTGGTTAAAATAATCGATTTCATCAGTTAAACTAATTGATTACATTGACGAAATAATCGATTACAATTAATTAAGTCTGTTTTTTTATAAATAAAACAGCTTGCACTGAGTTTAAAAAGAAATTTTTTTGTGAAGTTTTCGTACAAGCCTAGAGAAAATCACATTCTAGAGTTCTTAAATCACAAAGGCAAGAGGGAGATTAGTAAATCAAAGGATTCTTAGAGTCATGGAGTTTTACATGATATGTTAGTCATTGTCTACATGATGTGAAGTTGTGTTCAAGCTTTTTGATTAAAGAAGTCATCAAGAAAGATCAATTACATACATTCTCAGTCTGGTTTGATCATTCATTTCATTGATTTTACTGAGGAATAAGAGGTGATATCTTTCTTGAACTATAAGCTTGGTTATTGATTGATATTTGTGTTGTATTTGTTGTTGAATGTTCTTATAACAAATTGTAATCTTTAAAGCTTTTCTAGAAGGGTTTCTAGAGGTAAGAACAGAGAGGGGATCTCTGGTTCTTGGTCTTTTGAAAAGTCTATAGGTTTAGATTTTGAATTTTACCTAGGGAGGGTAAAAGAGATCATTGTAAGCTTGTAAAGATATTATATTTGTTATAGTGAAACTCTAATCAAGGTTAATTAGAAGAAAACTGGATGAAGCCTCCGGGGTTGAGAGGTGAACCAGTATAAATCTTGTGTGTTCGAATGTTTCTGTTTATCTTCATAATATTCTTGAAGTATTAAGTTTTTTTTCATATCACAAGATTGGTAATAGCACAAGAGTGGTTTGATTGGTTAAGGTGAAAGTTAAGGTGAAAGTTTAAGGTGAAAGTATTTCTGAAAAGAAGGTGAAGAAAATTATTTTCTTAATTGTTTTTTAAAGATACGATCCTTCTTTGAACTCTTCTCCTATAGCAATTTGAAAGGAATTTTAAAAAACTCTGAGGTAAAACCAATTCACCCCCTATTGGTTATTTGCATAAATGTTCATTATATTTTCAGTTCTATTTTGTCCTATTGATTTCTTGGGCTGAGACATTTGATTGAGTAAATTGATTTCTTGGTTTTGAAAGTGATAAAGATCCTGAAACTCTGATTTGAATAAGTTTTTTTTTTTGTTAAAATACCAAGGTTTTAACCAATTCACCCCCCTCTTGGTTATTGTGAGTATTCCTATTATTTTCAATTAACATAGAGGTAACACCCTTATAAATACGAGGTACGCTCACATGTATATTCATTATCTCTCGACTCTATTATATGTTGTCACTGTGCACACACATCACGCCCATTGGCTAAACGCCGTATCGGTATCAAAGTGCACGGTGATCTGCTTAGTTCAGGGGTATTTTTTCCATAGATACCTTGGAGAGAGTTATTGATCCAAGATTAACCTGCTACCTATTCGGCTAGACATCACTGTCTTCAAGGACAGAACAATATCTATTCCGTTATGGAGATTATCTTCCTCTGGACAATATGTCAACAACTTACTTGTCCAAAATGAAATGCATGCTTGGGTCATCTAAATTTAGAAAAATGATTATTAATTTGTATATATTTTTTATTTTTTAGTTAATTATTTCTTTAAAATAAACTAAATCAAACACACTTGTAGAACCACTTTGTTTGGATGGCATTGTTCACAACTAGCTAAATCCCCTGACAAAAATTGCTACTAAAAATGTTATATATTGTGAAAATAAATCAAGTTCAATATAAATAGTGTTTGTTAGTGTTGTTTTCAATTATTGAAAAATTAAAATTAAACTGATAATATAGACAATGTACCTATGAAGCACAGACATGGCAAAATACAAGGAGAATCGTGTTGGACACGATCCAACATGGTGCCGGACACGCAATCAGCACCTCCGACATGTTGATCGTCGGCGACACGCAAATTTGACAATGTCTGACACGGTCAAATGACATTTTCGTAAAAAAAATTTAAAAACCTTATTTGTCTGAGCTTCCTGCGAGTTTGCTTGTTCCTCCCTTCTCACTCCTTCACCATTGTTGGCTCGTCGTTTACACTCACTTCTTCGACTGCCGTTCACAGCGCACGCAACTTTGCTTGTTTTTGCCGCCGTTCACGTCTCACTGGTACGTCTCCTTCTCAGCTCGCTGTTGTCTCCTTCTCACCACCACTATCTCACAGGTAAGGTAAGTGCTCTTTTTAATTGCTTAATTTTTTTAGGTTTTTTATAAAAAAAATCATTTATGTAGACTGTAGTATTTTTTTAATACCTTGTGTATAGCTTGTGTTATTTCTTTAATTCTTTCACTGAACCCCAATTTCTTTGATATATTTCTTTCACTGAACCTTTTGCCTGACTGCCTCGCTTGTGTTATACTGTTATCTTTATTTTTTTAATACCTGATAATTTGATGTATGTTTGAGATTGAACCAGTGAACCTTGTGCCTGGCTTGTGCTATTTTTATTTTTTAATACCTAATAATTTGATGTATGTTTAAGACTGAACCAGTGAAGCTTGTGCTATTCTTATTTTCTTAATATCTGATAATTTGATGTATGTGTGAGACTGAACTAGTGAACCTTGTAGCTTGGCTTGTTCTATTTTTATTTTTTTAATACCTGATAATTTGATGTATGTTTGAGATTGAACCAGTGAACCTTGTGCCTGGCTTGTGCTATTATTTTTTTTTTAATACTTGATAATTTGATGTATGTTTGGGACTGAACCTTGTGGGTTATGCTATCCTTATTTTTTTAAAATGGATTGAAGTATTCGAAGTAGTGGAGATGATGAATTTGTAAGGAAGCCATTATGGAAATATGTTACCAAATTAGGCAATGGAACAGAAGTTGGAGGAAATATATCTTGGAAATGCAATTTTTGCTCAAAGGATTTTAAAAGTTCGTATACTAGAATAAAGGCTCATTTGTTAAAATTATCAGGTAAAGGAATTGCAAAATGTTTACATGTGCAGGCAAAAGACTTGCTAGAGATGAAGAAATTAAAACAAGAAGCTAGTGAAAGATTGAAGAATAATGCACCCATAAATGTGTCTTTACCCCCTTCTAGTTTTTTCGTGGATTCAAGCTCGAAAAAAGGAAGTGGAAGTGAGGGTGTAAATTCATCTAGAATTCCTATTGAGAGGGCATTCAATGTTGGAGCACGAGAAGAATTGAACCACTTGATTGCTAGGATATTTTATTCAGCAGGATTGCCATTCACTTTAGCAAGGAACCCATACTTTCAAGCCGCCTTCACTTATGTTGCGGATAATAATATTGGAGGTTATTTGCCACCAGGATATAACTTCTTGCTAACCACTCTTTTGCAAAAAAAAGAAGGAAAATATTGCTAGGTTGTGTGCACCTATTCGAGCTGGGTGGAATGAGAAGGGTGTTAGTATTGTGAGTGATGGATGGAGTGATTCACAAAGGAGGCCACTTATTAATTTCATGGTAGTATCCGATGGTGAAGCTATGTTTTTTAAATCAGTTGATTGTTCAGGAGAGACTAAGGATAGGCATTTTATTGCTAGGTTGTTACAAGAACTAATTCAAGAAGTTGGGCATGAAAAAGTGGTTCAAGTAATCACGGATAATGCAGCAAATTGTAAGGGAGCAAGGCGTCTTATTAAGCAAGAATTTACATCTATTACTTGGACACCATGTGTTGTTTACACACTAAATTTAGCTGTGAAAAATGTTTGTGCTGCTAAAAATGTGGAGAATAATCAAATAACATATGAGGAGTGTAGTTGGATTTCTAATATTGTTGGAGATGTTTCTGCAATAAAGCATTTCATAATGAATCATTCTATGAGACTGCCAATGTTTAATGAGTTTGTGGGATTGAAGTTGCTTTCTATAGTTGAAACCCGCTTTGCTTCCATGATTGTGATGCTAAAGAGGTTCAAATTGATAAAAGGTGGTATCCAAAATATGGTAATCAGTGAAAAATGGAGTGTATATAAAGATGATAATCTAGGGATGGCGAGATTTGTTAAAGAAAAGATATTGGATGATCTTTGGTGGGATTGCATTGATTACATACTTGCTTTCATTGCTCCCATTTATAATATGATCAGGATTTGTGACACTGATAAACCTTGTCTTCATTTGATTTATGATATATATGGGATGAGATGAGTGACAAAGTAAAGAAAGCTATATTCTTGCATGAATTGAAGAGGATGGATGAGACCTCAACTTTTTATGATGTGGTCCATGGCATTATTTTGGATCGTTGGACAAAAAATTCAACTCCACTTCATTGTTTGGCACATGCTTTGAATCCCAGGTAAGCTTTTAAATATGAATGGATTTAATACTTCTCTTATTTGATATAATCTGTTAATTGTTTTTCTTTTTTTTTTCAAGATACTATAGTCAACAATGGCTTAATGAAGATTCTAGTCAAGTTCCTCCACACAAGGATTGATCAAGAAAGACAAAAATGCTTAAAGAGATATTTTCCTAACTTGGAGGACCGAAATAAAATAAATTTGGAAGATGTGGACTTTGCTAGTACAAGTAGGGGTTTTATAGATTATGATGCCATCCAAAATCAATATTCTATGGAGCCCAAAGCTTGGTGGGTGCTTCATGGTGCTTGTGCACCTATGCTTCAAAAGATAGCATTGCGACTTGTTGCACAACCTTCTTCATCGTGTGCTGAATGCAATTGGAGTACTTATTCTTTTGTGCGTTCTGTAAGGAGGAATAAGATGACTCCAAAACGTGCTGAAGACTTGGTTTATATACATAGCAACCTTCGGCTCTTATCAAGAAAGAGTCCACAATATACATAAGGGGAGAGTAAAATGTGGAATATTGTTGGAGATACATTTGTAACATTTGAAGATGTTGGAATGCTTGAAGTTCCTACTCCTTCACTTGATGAGCCAAAGATGGAGTCAAATGCTATTGATGAAAATGCTCCATGAAGGTAATCAAATGCAGCTTGTTTGAATTCTTTTTTTTTTCGGTTCAAAATTTGTTTTAATATTGAATATTCTATTTTGAAGATTGAAATGCAGCCTCTATGAATTTTTTTTTGGTTACATTGATGGATATTATTAGTCTAGTTTAATTTTTTTGTTAAATTATTGAATATTAAATTAAATATACACTATATAAATTAAAAATATTATTTAATATTAAAACGTGTCTCAACGTGTTGAAATCCATAATTTTTTAAGATTGACGTGTCAGAGAGTTGAGTCGTGTCATGTCACATGTCGCGTGTCGGTGTCGGTGCTATATAGCATTGTAGGTACGATATCTTATATTAATAGTATGATATAAGGATAATATATTATTGATAGTTAAATTAACATAAAATATTATAAGTTAAATTATTCATTTAGTCTTTATAGTTGTTATTAGTTACAATTCCTCCATGTGTATAAAAGTTTAATTTTGGTATTTATTGTTAATACCAAAGAACATATTCAGGCTGTGTAAAATCATTGCAAGAAATTTTTGACGATAAAAAATGGGTATAAAAAACTATGTAAGAACTAAAATTTATAATAAAAAATTATAGGGACTATAACTTAAAGCAAAGACAACTATAAAAAGCAAATAAATACATACATCAACATCAATAGTACCTTTAACCCAAGTTAATTGGGGTCGGTGGTAGATGAACCCAATGATAGATCGAAAATAAGACAAAGAGAGAGAAAGGGAGAGGATAAGAGAAAGTGAAAAAAAGACAAAAGAGATGAAAAATAAGCTAAAATTAAAAAGGGGTGAAAGGATGAGGGGGGGGGGGGGAATGAAGAGGAAAAGGAACAAAAAAAGGGAACGACTGAAACATAAAAATACTAATGCGTTTAACCCTCCACCAAGCTTATAGTTTTTCTCCACTCTGTCCTAAGACATACTGTCTGTCAATCTATATCTCACTCCATTAGGTCTTGTTTAACTACCTTTCCTCAGGTAAGTTTCGGTCAATCTCTACCTCTCTTTGTGTCGAGCTCTTGGTAATAAACTCTTGTTCTTAGGGGAGTATCCAGTGGTCGTCTCATAACGTGTCCAAACCACCTCAATCTATGCTCTTTCATCTTTTCACACACCGGTACCACTACTACCTTTCATCGAATATCCTCATTTCTTATCTTATCCATCTTCGTATAACCATACATCTATCTTAACATCCTCATTTCTGCTACCCCTATTTTATGTTCATGTTGCCTATGCGCTGGCCAAAATTCCGCTCCATATAACATTTTCAGTCTTACAGTTGTTCTACAGAATTTTCCTTTTAGCTTAAAGGGAATTTTGCGGTCATACAAAAACTTCGATGCACTTCTACATTTCATCCACCCTACTCTGATTTTATGATTTACATCCTCATCAATCTCACCACTTTTTTGCTAAATTGATTAATTGATCCCAAGTATCTAAAAACATCTTTATTGGATACCTCTTGACCAAGTAGATGCATTGTGTCTTGATCACCATCTCTTACCCGCGGAAACTCACACTTCATATACTCCATCTTGCTCTTCCTTATCGTGAATCCTTTAGACTCCAAAGTGTTTCTCCATAATTCCAGTTTCCTATTAACACCATCTTTGGTCTTATGAATAAGCACAATATCATCTGCAAAAAGCATAACCACGACACTTCTTCTTGAATATCTTTCGTTAGTTCATCCATCGCTAAGGCAATGAGATAAGGACTAAGAGCTCAACCTTGGTGAACACCTACCGTTATAGGAAAATACCTTGTGTTGAATTTAGGGGGAGCTGCTTGAAGCATAAGCAAAGAATGATTCAAGTCTCAAGTTTTGAGATTTCAAACATGCAAAGGACAACTTGGAGATTAATTAGGATAAAATGTAAGAGAAAAGCAATTCTAATGATCCTAAAGCATTTCATTCATTCTAACTCATAAATAACTTAAAATGGTTTAATAAAAATCACAAGGCTTTCATAAAATGGTTAAGTTTCAAACTTGATTCAAAGGTTTTTGGAAAAATAGTTTTCTTGGTGTTTTAATCGATTACAATATCGTATTAATCGATTATTTTGTTCTTCATGTATTCTGGAAAAGCTTTCATGAACATTGTAATTGATTACATATCGGATTAATCGATTATTATACATTTGGTTTTTATAAAACTGACTTGTTGAATATTTTAATCGATTACCTAAGGATAGTAATCGATTACATGATTAGATATGATTTTAAGAACTGCTGGGAGTCGATTACCAGTGTTCTGTAATCGATTACATAGGCTTATCTGAAAATAGCCAGTCCCTGCTTTAATCGATTACCATGGGTTGTAACCGATTACTTGTTGTCTTTAAATTCTAAGTTTTGTACTAGATAATTGATTACCTTGATCAGTAATCGATTACATAGTGTAATCAGAAAGGCTATGGCTCCTGCTTTAATCGGTTACCTTTTCCAGTAATCGATTACTTAGTGTATTTTGAAAAACTTGGATCTTCTATCTTAATCGATTACAAGACAGAATAATCCATTATTTGCTACGTCATAGAAATTACAGAAAAGCTCATGAACATTTTAATCAATTACATTCTTGGATTAATCGATTACAAAAGCAAAACAATCGATTATTAGGCGCGTATTAGTCGATTATTTCTGTTACATTTTTCTGTTATAAATAGGAAATCACTTTACTTGATTTTGTAACGTTGAACATTGATACCCATTGAGCCAAACAATTCTAAGAGCCTTCTAAGTGTTTTCAAAGTATTTTTACATGCTTGCTCTGCTACAACATTGAACAAGAGTTTGTAAGTCAATCTTGAGCAAGATTTCATTCAAGATTAAGGGAAGTTGATTTAACTTGTTCATTCAACCTGTGTTAATCCTTCATTTGCATTGTTAATCATTGGATCATCAGATTGTTTCTCTCCTTAATCTTTTTGTAATTTTTCGTTTTGATTTTGGATGTAATTCTTTGTCTATTGTGATTGGGTTTCTTGCTTGTAAACTAGAGATAGGTTTTCTCCAGGGGTTGTGTTGAGTAGTGTTCTCGGTGGGTTTGTCTCTAAGAATCTAATAGTGTTTTAGATTTCTGAACTTTATCTAGGGTTGATAAAGAGAGACTTTGTAATTACTTGTAAGAAAAGAAAATTGCAATAGTGGAACTCCATTCTAGTGTTGAGTGGAAGAAAACTGGATGTAGCTTCATAGTGTTGGAAGTGAACCAGTATAAATCTTTTATGTATTGATTCTTATCTTTATCTTGGTTATATTCTGTCTTTCTTGGTTGTGTGACTTTGTTTATCAACTAAGTTTTGAGCTATTGGATACCTTGGGCTGAGCATTTGATTGAATAAAGTTTCTTGGTTTCAAAAGTGATAAAGATCCTAAGGGAAACTCTGATTTTGTTTAAGAAAATTTTAATCTACCAAGCCTAACCAATTCACCTCCCCTCTTGGTTAAGTGTGAAGTGTTCCTATATTTTAACAATTGACATCAATAGCTGGTTCTTGAAAGTTATTGAAGATCACTATTTTTTTCAAAAAATGAATACTTCACAAATAACCTTCAAGGAAGGTGCCTCTTTAAACAGACCTCCTTTGTTTGAAGGGGAGCATTTCAGTTTTTGGAAAAATAGGATGAAGATCTTTATTCAATCTAATGATCCAGGTGCTTGGAATGCAATAGAAAAAGGTCCTAGGGTACCCATCAAAGTTGTTGATAATAACATGATTCCCAAAGATTGGGATGAGATGAATGATAAAGAAAAGAGGATTGCTCAGTATGATTTTAAAGCCAAGAATATGATAACTTCTGCTCTTTCTTCTGATGAATTCTTCAGAACAGTTAGATGTATCAATGTCAAGGAGATGTGGGAGATGCTAGAGATCACCCATGAAGGAACTAAAGAAGTGAGGAGATCAAGAAAGCACTCCTTGATACATGAATATGAGATGTTCAAAATGAACCAAAATGAAAGCATCTTTCAACTCCAAACAAGATTCACACACATAGTGAATCATCTTTTGGGACTTGGAAAGACCTTTGATGTTGACGAATTGAACATCAAAATCCTGAAGTGTTTCACTAGAGCATGACAACCAAAAGTGACAACTATCAAAGAATCTAAAGATCTTTCACAAATGACCATGGTTGCTCTCTTTGGTAAGTTACTTGAGTATGAATTAGAATTATCTCAACTAACCTTTGGTGAAGATGTAGATAGAAAAGGCAAAGGAATTGCACTAAAGGCTGCAACACCTAAGGTGGAAAAAGAAGAAAACTCAATTGATGAGGAAGATGAAGAAAGCATGCACTTAATTGTGAAAAAGTTCAGCAAGTTTCTAAAGAAGAATAAGGGCAAAAGATTCACAAGAAATAACAAGAGCAATACCAACAACAACACTAGCAACATCAAGAAGATTAACAACAATTTCACATGCTTTGAATGTGGCAAACTTGGCCACATAAAGTCAGAATGTTCAATCTACTTGAAGAAACAACAAAGTGACAGCAAAGGCAAGAGAGAAGAAAAGCCAAGAAGAGCCTATATTGCTTGGCAGGACAATGATTCAACAACTTCTGAATCCTCCACTGAATTAGAGGAAGCTAACATGTGCCTTACTTCAATTGTCAATGAAGAGAATGATGATCTCTTAGAAGAAGATGATGAGGTAACCTTTGAACTTGATCAAGCTATTTTTGCTTTTCAAGAGATGCATAAAGAGGCTAAAAAGCTTGCTAAATCCAACAATAAGCTTAAGAAAAATATTGAAGATCATCTTGCAAAAATAATGGAATTACAAACTGAAGTTTGTAACTTGAAGGAAGAAAATGAAAAACTTACTTCAAGCTATAAATCAAGTTGTTGTGTTTGTGCCTCTTCCTCTACAACTAGTGACAAATATGAAATGCTGCAAAAAGTTTTTGATGAGTATAGATTTAATCAAGAAGAAAAATATATGCAGATTGTTTCAAAGAACAATGAGTTAATTGACGTCTTGGAAAACATAACAAAGGAAAATGTGATTTGAATGATATGTTGAGTGCTCAAAAATAGTTCGGTGACACTTCTGGATTGGGGTACAAAAAGAGTTTTAATCAAGAAGAAGAAGAAGAAGAAGAAGAAGAAACCAAGATTCAATCAAAATAGGTTCTTTAGAAATTCACATAAAGCTATTGTTTGTTATTATTGTATGGAGAGAGAACATACATCTTACCAATGGTTTGCAAGAAGATTCTATGTCCCAAATGGTGAGTGTATTTGGGTAGAAAAGAAAAAGCAAGCAACTAACCCCTTTGGACCCAACCTCAAGTGGGTATCTTCTCCTATGAAGTGATTTGTTCTTTTTGTAGGTATGTCTTAGAGCAAACTCTTCCTTATGGTATCTTGATAGTGGCTGCTCAAGACATATGACCGGTGACAAGTCCTTGCTCAAAAATCTTACACTTAAAGATGGGGGCTATGTTACTTATGGAGACAACAACAAAGGGAAGATTATAGATGAAGGAAACATTGGTGACAGCTTGAACACAAAAATCAGCAATGTACTCTATGTTGAAGGCTTGAAGCATAAGCCAATTATGTGATAAAGGTTTTAAGATTTCTTTCAATCAAGATTGCTGCATGATATGTGATCGTAAAAGTGGAGAAGTAATCCACATTGGCAAAAGAAAAGGTAACATTTATTTGCTTTCCATTGATCATGCATTATTCCACAAGACTACATGCTTAATGAGTAAGTTAGATGAAACATGGTTATGGCATAGGAGAGCTAGCCACATTAACATGCTCCATATGCATAAACTTATTAAAAAGGACTTAGTAATTGGCCTACCAAAACTCAAATTTGAAAAGGACAAACTATGTGATGCATCAAAAGGGGAAATAAACCAAAATCTCTTTTCAAAGTAAAAACATTGTTTCCACCTCAAGACCACTTGAATTACTGCACATTGATTTGTTTGATCCTTCTAGAACCATGAGTTTAGGTGGTAACTGCTATGGACTTGTTATTGTTGATGACTACTCTAGATTTACTTGGACTTTGTTTTTGAAATCCAAGAGTGATGCTTTCCATGCTTTCAGAAAATTGGCCAAACTTGTTCAAAATGAGAAAGGTTGTAAAATTATCTCAATTAGAAGTGACCATGGTGGAGAATTCCAAAATGAACATTTTGAAAAATTCTGTGAAGAAAATGGAATTAAC
>PYAF01003963.1:1565380-1577278 GCA_007407185.1 Glycine tomentella
TGTTATTGTTGATGACTACTCTAGATTTACTTGGACTTTGTTTTTGAAATCCAAGAGTGATGCTTTCCATGCTTTCAGAAAATTGGCCAAACTTGTTCAAAATGAGAAAGGTTGTAAAATTATCTCAATTAGAAGTGACCATGGTGGAGAATTCCAAAATGAACATTTTGAAAAATTCTGTGAAGAAAATGGAATTAACGACAACTTTTCAGCTCTAAGAACACCTCAACAAAATGGTGTTGTGGAGAGGAAAAATAGATCACTTAAAGAAGGTGCAAGAACACTTCTAAATGAGACAAATTTACCATATTTCTGGGTTGATGCAGTAAGTACTGTTTGTTACACTTTAAATAATTACTCATAAGACCCATCTTGAAGAAAACACCTTATGAGTTGTACAAAGGAATGAAGCCCAATATCTCTCATTTAAGAACTTTTGGCTGCAAGTGTTTTGTTTTAAATAATGGGAAAGAATCACTAGGAAAGTTGATGCAAAGGCTGATGAAGTCATATTTCTTGGATATTCATTACAAAAACATATAGAGTTTTCAACAAAAGAACCATGTGCATGGAAGAATCTGTCCATGTAATTTGTGATGAATCTAACCCTTTAAAAGAGGAAAAAGATTGTGATGAAGATGCAGGTCAATTGGAGCAAAATGTCCAGCTTGAGAAATTATCTATCAATGTGAAAAGTGAACCTAGTGCTGAAGCAATTCCATCAACTTCAAACCAAAGGGCAAAATAGTGGAGAACTACAAGAGACCTTTCACTAGACAACATTATTGGAGAAGTTTCAAAGGAAGTCTCTACTAGATCTTCTCTTAGAAATTTATGTTGTGATATGGCTTTTGTATCTCAAATTGAACCTAAAGATATTAACCACGCCTTGCAAGATGAACATCGGATGCATGCTATGCATGATGAACTGAATCAATTCAAAAGAAATGAAGTTTGGGAACTTGTTCCTAGACCATCATCAATTAAGCCTATTGGTACAAAGTGGGTTTTTAGGAACAAACTTGATGAAAGTGGAATCATAGTAAGAAACAAGGCCAGATTGGTTGCTAAAGGTTACAACCAAGAGGAAGGCATTGACTATGAGGAAACTTATGCTCCAGTTGCAAGATTGGAAGCAATTAGGCTATTACTTGCATATGCATGCTTAATCGGTTTCAAACTTTATCAAATGGATGTCAAAAGTGCCTTTTTAAATGGTTACATAGAGGAGGACATTTATGTTGAACAACCTCCAGGTTTTTTTTTTCTGATTTTAAACATCCTAATCATGTTTTTAAACTTAAAAAGGCTCTCTATGGTCTGAAACAAGCTCCAAGATCATGGTATGAAAGATTAAGTTCCTACTTGATCAATCTTTTGTAAGGGGCAATGTTGATAAAACCTTGTTCATCAAAAGGCATAAGGGTGATATCCTATTGGTTCAAATATATGTTGATGACATTATTTTTGGTTCAACTAATCAAATGCTTTGTAAAGAATTTTCTGCAGCTATGCAAAATGAGTTTGAGATGTTTATTATGGGAGATTTAACATTCTTTCTAGGACTTCAAGTTAAACAAATGAAGAATGGAACTTTCCTCAATCAATCAAAGTACTTCCTTGAAGTCATCAAGAAGTTTGAAATGGAGAAAAGCAAAGATGCTGCAACTCCAATGGCAACTTCAACATACCTTGATTCAGATGAAAAAGGGAAGAAGGTGGATGAATCCAAATATAGAAGAATGATTGATTCCTTGCTATATTTGACAGCTAGTAGACCTGACATCATGCTAAGTGTTTGCTTATGCGCAAGATATCAAGCAAATCCAAAAGAGTCTCATCTTACAGCAGTCAAAAGGATCATCAAATACCTTAAGGCAACACCCTTAGGATAAAAAAGCCAGGAGTGCTAGAGTGGCGCCAAGAGCGCCACAGATGCTGGAAAATGGCGCATGGAGCGCCACAGATGCTGGAAAATGGCGCATGGAGCGCCACAGATGCTGGAAAATGGCGCCAGGAGCGCCACAGATGCTGGAAATTGGCACCAGGAGCGCCAAAGTGGCGCCAAGGGTGCGACATGTCGATCGGGACTAGTATAAAAGGCCATTCACGCGTTTTTGAATGCCAAAACACTATTCATCTTCTTACTTGAGCCCAAGCAGCCATTGATGCACTCTAAGAGCTTCTTACC
Source organism: Glycine tomentella (assembly GCA_007407185.1). Lineage (NCBI taxonomy): Eukaryota > Viridiplantae > Streptophyta > Magnoliopsida > Fabales > Fabaceae > Glycine > Glycine tomentella. The sequence goes on from PYAF01003963.1 coordinate 1,567,572, forward strand.
TTCATCATAAACCATATAAACACCTCCTAATCACCTCTAACCTTAATTAGAACCAAATAGAAGCCAAATTTCAGCCTAGTTGGAGTGAAACCCATTCCTTGAGTTTCCTGAGAGAGAGCTGAGCTTTGGAGGAGAAAGGAAGCTGGCCCAACGACACCAGGTAAGAAACTCATGTTTTAACTGTTTGATTTATGGAATGGGAGAATGGATGAATAGTAACCAATTGATGATAGGGCTGAAATTAGACTTAGATTCTTTAGAAAAGGATAGTCAGGAGGTTGTTCTGAGAGATATGGAACCTTGAAACTAGAATTGTGATGAAGTTTGAGCTTAGCTCTGGGAAGGAAGAAGTGTGTGTGAATGAGAGGTACTATAGCCTGTATTAACTTAAGTACCTTTACAAAAGTTGTTCATAAGGCCAAATAAACGGTGAAAACATGTTCATATATATGTTTTGGCTGAGTTGAACAACTGTTAGTTTTTGGTATAAATGAAGCTTTGAATTGATCTGTACAGAGTCTTAAAGGGACTCTAAGGCCTTAGTCAGACTAAGGCAGACCACTGAGGGTCGATACATTGTCTAGTAGAAGTTAGGCTATGATAAACTTTAAGTTAGAAGACAGAACCTGATTATGAAAGGAAGGGTGTTACCTTCCCTATAAATGGTTGAATACCGTTTCTGATTGTCTATTTCATGCCTATTGTATGGCGTGAGACGCATAGCGCTGGTGGAGGTCACCACAAGACTAGGGGAGATGATTCTGAGCTGCGACCAGGTAAGCTCAGTGTTCTTGGGGAATGTTTCCCCTGCTTGTGTTCACTGCACCCAAATGGGTGGTTATTTGTTGTATCTTGTATGTTGATGCTATATGATGCTATAATAATGAAACATGTGTTTGATATTGATGAAATGTCTTGATGATTGTTGGCAATTGAGTGCTAGCTCGACCCTGAGATAAGGTATATGCTTGTATTTTTACACTGAGATAGTGTATGTTGTATTGATTATGATGATGATATGTGGTTTGATTGTGTGAGAACTTACTGGCCAGTAGGACGAGGAACTATGGACCCCTTGGGAACGTACCCACTCGGTGGATGATCTCCCTTGGGATAATCCATAGGCGTCCATGTAAACCCTGAATAGATGTACCCACTTGGCGGATGATCCTATTCAGGTATTGGGCGGCAAGACCTGAGTAGATGTACCCACTCGGTGGATGATCCTATTCAGGCATAGATGAAGGGAGTCATGAGTAGATGTACCCACTCGGTGGATGATCCTATTCAGGTACTCAGTGGAAAGTCCTGAGAGAATGTACCCACTCGGTGGATGATCTCTCTCAGGCACTGTGTGTTGTTGCATATGGTTGTGTTGAGATGCCATGTGAATATAGCTTGTACTTGTGAACCGTGAAGGATGATTGTATAATCTGATTTCTATTATATTATGTTATATGTACATGTATTTATATGCTGGGAAGTGAACCAGGGGGAGGGAAACCTCTGAGAACCCTGAGTTTACTGGGATGATTATCTCACCCCTATTTGGGGATTATGTTGCAGGAACAGAGACTACAGTCACTGAGAGATCCCAAGGCAAGAGGCCTGAGCTGGGATAGTGTAAAGATAACCCTAGGTTTAGATGACTGAGTTTGTCAACTCAGATTTTGTTTATTTTGTTTGTATTTTGATACCTAGGGAAAATTTGTATAGTTTTGAGAATGATGTACCTTGTATATGATATAAATTCACCATATATGTATAAAAGTGTATTTATATTGGATTCAGGCTTCCTTTATTATTTATTTCCATGCTTGCTGCGTTCCTCTGATATTGTATAATGTGAATACGCCGGGTGCACACGGGGTGTTACATTTTATGGTATCAGAGCAGTGTTTAAGGAAGCAATATATGGTGAATTGCGTGTTTTCCCTGTGTGTTTGGGTGTACACCATGATTATTGCATGTATGACGTTAAGTGTGAGCCTGATCAACTCATCCTGTTATGTTATATATGCAGTATCATGGTGAGGACCCGGAATACCAGTGGGAGGGCGGGTGCAGAGGAACAACCCGACCCGATTGTAGCTGCTTTGGCAGCTGTGCAGCAGAAGCTTGCTGCAAGTAGGCAAGCTAATGAAGCCTTGCTCAAGACGAATGAGGAGCTCATGGATGAGTTGAGAGCTCGAAGTAGGGAAGATAGAGTATCCCCTATACAGCAGACTCCTGAAGGCGAGGGTAGTCGCCATCAGGTAGAGGTAGCCATCACTCTGATAGGCCTCGGCACCAGAGAGGGGACAGGTCATCCCAGGCTGATACAAAGGAGGACACAACTGCTAGAGGAAGGATGCTTATTGCCTTTAGGAAGCATGATCCTCCATCCTTTCATGGGGAGTATGACCCCATAGCTGCTGCTAAGTGGTTATAGGCATTGGAGAAGATTTTTACAGTGATGGAATGCTCAGACCATCAGAAGCTTCTCTATGCTACCTATCTGCTTCAGGGGGACGCTCATGAGTGGTGGGTCACCACTTCAGAGTTACTGGGGGCCAGGGTGAGGTCATTACCTGGCGGGTGTTCGAGGCCCAGTTCCTAGACCGTTACTTTCCCAGAGACGCCAGAGAACAGAAGCAGGCTGAGTTTGAGAGCCTGGTACAGGGGAAGATGTCTGTTGATGAGTACTTGGCCAAATTCAATGAGTTGGCCAAGTATGCACATTTCAGGAGGGCTTTACCTGAAGCAGAGGTGTTGGCTGCTAAGTTCTAGAGGGGACTTAGAGAGAGCATTGAAGAGAAGATAGTGGGAAGTGGATCCAGAGACTTGGGTAGCCTGGTGAGGCAATGCCGCCAGGTGGAAGACATGATCAGAAGGCGCAGTGGAAGCCATTCCACCCAGGCTGAGAGTGCCACACCGGCCAGTTGTGGAAAGAACCACTGGGGAGTGTGCCACACCGGCCAGTTGGTTTGTTATAGATGTGGCAAGCCGGGCCACTATGCCAGAGAGTGCCAGCAGGCAGGTAGTCGGACTATAGCTGCTCCAGTGATATCATCAGCACCTACCACCGGCCGGGTGTTCACAATAGATGCTGGAGAGGCCGCCAGAGCTCCTGATCTGATCAGAGGTACTATTTTGATTGAAACATTTAATGTGAGAGTTTTGTTCGACTCTGGAGCCACTCATTCTTTTATTAGTGACCGCATGGTACGGAGACTAGACTTGCCTGTGTCCAGACTTCCTGTTCCTATGGTGGTCACTACTACCTCTAAGGAGTAGTGCATGGTGGACATGTGTTGTAAAGATGTCCATTTTCAGTTTGAGGGCAGAGAATATACAGTTGATCTGTATTGTCTGGCGATGCCTATTCTTGAGGTTATTCTGGGTATGGACTAGTTGGCCAAATATGGCATTATGCTGGATTGTTGTCATAAGAAGGTGGTGGTACCTTCAGATGGAGTTAGCCCAAGTCCTACTTCATTCCTCTCAGTTTTGCAAGTCTGTAGAGAAATACAGAGAGGGGCACAGGGCTATCTTTTGCTGACTGCAGTAGTTGGGAATCAGGGGTTGGATATGTCGAAGATTCCGGTGGTAAGCGAGTTTGTTGATGTTTTCCCTGAGGAGATTACACAGCTCCCACCAGATAGGGGAATTGAATTCTCCATTGATCTGGTTCCAGGTGTGGGACCTATATCCATAGCCCTTTACCGCATGTCTCTGTTAGAGTTAAAGGAATTGAAGGTGCAGTTGGAGGACTTGTTGTCCAAGGGTTTTATCAGACCCAGTGTGGCCATGGGGAGCACCAGTTCTATTTGTGAAAAAGAAAGATGGGAGTATGCGGTTATGTGTGGATTACAGACAGTTGAACAAGGTAACTATAAAGAATAAGTATCCGCTGCCTCGCATTGATGATCTGTTAGATCAGCTGAGGGGAGTTTGTGTGTTCTCCAAGATCGACCTGAGATCCGGGTATCATCAGATCCGGATTAAGCTAGAGGACATACCAAAGACTGCATTCATGTAACACCCCTTGTATACCCGGCATATTATCATTATGATTATATCAGATTAACGCTTAATCAGAGTTAATTAAAAACCTTTTTACCGCGGAAGCATAAAACCAAAACCATATTTCTTGATTACACTATGTATAGAGTAACAACCCACTACAAAGCATAACCAAGCCCCTGCTTAACCAGATCATACAACCAAACCATAGGCAGAATAACACAATATCTCAAAGATATATATATAAACAGGAGGAACATAACATAACGAAACAGGTTATGTACAACATCATCTGACGCCCAAGGTGTCTATACAGAAGAATAAGCGTCCGAGCGCTTTCTGATCCCTAGGATCCTTCCTCACACGAGGGCATACATATACACAACAAAAACTACATGTACATCACATGTCTTCCCTCTACAGGGGTACAAAACATAAACCAAAGCTGAGCTGAGCTCCAAGCTATCCACTGCTGCCCAAGGCCAAGCAGGTACCGTGTCTACTGGGGCCTCCCGTCCTGAGACCGCTCCTCTCTACTAGAAGCATTACCTGAAAAAGCATAAGCCCCACACAGGGTGAGATAAATATCTCAGTAAGCTCAGGGTCGTTGTAGGCATCTCCTCCACCCTGGCTCACTCACCATGACACAAGTCATCAGGGTATCACAACCAACTGGGCCTCCCGGCCTCTCACAACAACACAAGCAAGCTATCTAGCTCTATGTACGGCGGACCGCGTCAACGCCGACCTCAGTGTGAAATCGGAATTCACACCCGTGCCATCCCATTGGGAGCTATCCCTTACGCATGGACGCACGTATATGATACCTCCGAGAATAGGCAATCAACCGCGACGGGACACACCTATCTCTTGGTCTTAAGGGATCATCATCACCCCGGGACCCAGTCAACCATGAGCAAACCAAGTTAGGAGGTGCGCTCTACTCCTAGGGAGGTCCATATCTATCTTAACTGGCCAGAAGATCTAATAACAGGCTTAACACATTTCTCAAGCACAGATACAAGCATATATTATTATGAGTATGCAACATCTACACAATGCATGTATCATGAATGTAACCACTACTCCTTCGGAGTATGGTGGAGCAAATGCAAGTGGGAAACATCCCCAAGGGTCCAAGAACTTACCTGTCAAAGTCGAGCTCTGCGGTTCTTCCCTTGCTCTGTGGCCCACGCCACTGACACCCACGGTGTCACGCCCTAACAAGGCACATACAAGCATGTATCAAACATCCATACAGCTACACAAGGCATACAAGCAAACACGGTTCACAACCGCTCAAAATGAAAGGAATCACAATCCTTTCCAAACCATCAAGGTCTTCTATCCTATGGTTCAACAAGGCTTATCATTCACAAGCCATCATACCAATAGCCTCTCAAGACCATCTAAATCACAAGCCAAGGCTCTAACATGTCACAATGTGGCCAAGCAACTCAGCCCACAACAACACACATGCTTCACATAGAGCCATGAAACCAATGTTCACCAAACTCACATTTGAGAGCTAATCCTACACCCTCACATCATTCTAAGCACATGCTTCAACATGACCCAAGGCTAAAACTAGCTCTATCACAAGTGGGTCACTATTCACCCAAAACCCCAACTCACAAATCAAACAGTGAATCTCGAGTTTCTTACCTCAAAGATAGCAAGGAATGCCCAAGGACGACTTCCCCTAGCTTGGGTACTCACGAATCGTCGTCGTTCCTCGCCGAACTCGAGTTTCACGAACTTCCCTTGAGAAAGGGATTCTTTGATTTGGGGGTTTTCAAGGTAAAAAGAGGAAGGATTCAAGCTCTAGAAGTGATTTCCATCACAAAATGTGTTTAAGGAATGAATTTTGGTGAGATACGGTGAAGAAATGAAGCTTGGAGGTCCAACAATGGAGGAAAGGGGCTGGAGGAAGAAGAAGAGAGAGTTTTCCCTTCAGAAATCGCAAAATCCCCCTTTTATAGTGGCCCTGTCAAAGCTGTCGTGCTGTCTGCAAGTAACCACGGCGCCAATCGCCGGCCTCCAGAACTTCTAGCGCCAGGAGCGCCACCTCCCGCGCCAAGAGCGCCAACCTCCAGAGCCTCCCAGGCCGTCAGCACCAATTCCCGCGCCAAGAGCGCTAACCTCCAGAACCTCTTGCGCCAACCGCGCCAGCTGGAAATCTCAGAGTGGGCTGGCGCCACCCGCGCTAGCCTAGCGCCCCAGGCGTCAACCACCAGAGACCCTGGCGCTGGGAGCGCCGCTCCCGCGCCAAACACCAGAGCTGTGGCGCCATCAGCACCAACTTGGCGCCATCAGCGCCAACCTGGCGCCATCAGCGCCATAATTATGCAGAAAAATTCTGCATAAGGTTTTCTGCAGAATTCAGCGCCAACGCCCCCAGACTTGCGCCATACGCACCCAAACTCGTGCCAAACACGCTAGGACTCAGGGTTTTCACAATTAAGGTCAAGGTATGGTCATTACGAGTACCAGGTCATTCCGTTTGGTCTGACGAATGCCCCTGCAGTGTTCATGGATTATATGAACAGGGTATTCAGACCATTTCTAGATCATTTTGTAGTGGTATTTATTGATGATATACTGATCTATTCCAAGACAGAGGCGGAACATGCCGAGCACCTCAGAATTGTTCTGCAGATCTTAAGAGATAACCAACTGTATGCTAAGTTATCTAAGTGTGAGTTTTGGCTTTCAGAGGTGAAATTCCTGGGCCATGTGATTTCTGCAGCTGGAGTAGTGGTTGATCCTAGCAAGATTGAGGCTGTGATGTCTTGGGAGAGGCCCAAGAATATTTCAGAGGTCCGTATTTTCCTTGGATTGGCAGGTTACTATTGGAGGTTCATTCAGGGTTTCTCACAGATGGTGTTACCTTTGACTCGTCTTACTAGGAAGGGTAACCCATTTGTTTGGACCCATGAATGTGAAGAATGTTTCCTGAGATTGAAGGAGAAGTTGACCACAACCCCAGTCTTGATTCTTCCTGATCCTGATGGTAGTTAAAAGGTGTACTGTGATGCGTCCAAGCAGGGACTTGGATGTGTATTGATGCAGGAGAAAAGAGTGGTTGCATATGCATCCAGGCAGTTGAAACCATATGAAGAGAATTATCCCACACATGATTTGGAGTTATCAGCGATTGTGTTCGCTCTGAAAGTGTGGAGACATTATTTGTATGGTGCAAGATTGGTGGTGTTCAGTGACCACAAGAGCCTCAAGTATCTGTTTGATCAGAAAGAGCTGAACATGAGGCAGAGACGATGGATGGAGTTCCTCAAGGATTATGACTTTGAGTTTAAATACCATCCAGGGAAAGCAAATGTAGTTGTTGATGCCTTGAGCATGAAGCATGTGAGCGTTGCCTGTATGATGATCTCTGATTGCAGACTGATTGAGCAATTCAGAGATATGCACCTGATGGTGACAGAGGGTGCTAGTGGTCTGGAGCTGAGAAAGACCCAGATTGAGAATGAGCTAATTCAGAGGATTCTGGAGGCCCAGAGACATGATGGTGATGTGAGAGGACCATGATTGGTCGGCAGGATGTTTCCGATGATGATCATGGTTTGGTATTATACCAGGGCTGGATCGTAGTGCCTAAAGGCGAGCTAGTTGATGCAGTTCTGGCAGAGGCTCATAAGGGCCAGTTCAGTATTCATCCAAGTGCCACCAAGATGTATCAGGATCTCAAGAAGAAGTTCTGGTGACCAGGGATGAAGAAAGATATAGCTGAGTATGTGACTAGATGCCTGGTATGTCAGAAGGTGAAGATTGAGCATCAGAGACCGTCAGGCCTATTACAGCTGTTGCAGATCCCAAAGTGGAAATGGGATAGCATTTTCGTGGACTTTGTGGTGGGATTACCAAGGACTCAGATTGGATGTGATTCCATCTGGGTCATTATAGATAGGCTAACTAAGTCTGCTCACTTCTTGCCTGTGCGGACTGACTATACTGTAGAGAGATTGGCTCAGCTATATGTCCGGGAGATAGTCAGACTGCATGGAGTCCCAGAGAGTATCATTAGTGACAGAGACCCGAAGTTCACTTCAAGATTCTGAAGTGCGCTTCAGGAGGCCTTTGGTACTCAGCTAAGGCTCAGCACAGCCTATCATCCTCAGACAAATGGTCAGACAGAGAGAACCATCCAGACCCTGGAGGATATGTTGAGGGCTTGTGCATCAGAGCAGGGTGCCAGTTGGGACATGTACCTACCTCTGGTGGAGTTCTCTACAATAATAGTTTTCATGCCAGTCTGGGCATGGCACCTTATGAGGCACTGTATGGCCGGAGGTGCAGAACTCCTGTATGCTGGACTGAGGTAGGTGAGAGACAGCTTCTTGGACCTGAGATGGTTCAAGAGACCTCTGAGCATATCAGAATGATCAGAGACAAGTTGTTGAAGGCTCAGAGTCAACAGAAGAGTTATTATGATCATAAACACAGACCCCTGCAGTTTGATGAGGGTGATCATGTGTTTCTAAGGCTATCTCCGGTCACAGGTGTAGGACAGGCCTTGGGTGTGAAGAAGCTGAGTCCTAGATTCATTGGTCCCTATCAGATAATTCAGAGTATAGGACCAGTGGCCTATAGGCTAGCTTTACCTCCCCAGTTGTCAAGGCTGCATGACGTTTTCCACGTGTCACAGCTGAGAAAGTATGTACCCGATCCATCACACGTGGTGGAGCCTGACACTGTTCAGATCAGGGAAAATCTGACTTGTCCTACACGACCTATACGAATTTTGGATAGGATGGAGAAGCAGATCCGGAGTAAGATCATTCCCATTGTTAAGGTACAATGGGAAGGAAGGACACCTGAGGAGGCGACTTGGGAGCGAGAGCAGGAGCTGTTGCAGTTGTACCCCGAGTTGCTTAACAGGTATGATTTTGAATTTTGCGGACAAAATTCTTAAAAAGGTGGGGAGAATATAATAACATAGGCTTTTTATAAAAAGGAGTAAAAGAAATAAAAATTTAAATTTATAAAATTTTGTCGCAAAAGCCTTAGCGACGGATTTAGCGACAGAACTAGCGATGGAGTCTGGCGCCAGGAGCGCCACAGATGCTAGAAGTTGGCGCCAAGAGCACCACAGATGCTGGAAAATGGCGCCAGGAGTGCCACAGATGCTGGAAATTTGCGCCAGGAGCGCCAAAGTGGCGCCAAGGCTCTGGGAAGGAAGAAGTGTGTGTGAATGAGAGGTACTATAGCCTGTATTAACTTAAGTACCTTTACAAAAGTTGTTCATAAGGCCAAATAAACGGTGAAAACATGTTCATATATATGTTTTGGCTGAGTTGAACAACTGTTAGTTTTTGGTATAAATGAAGCTTTGAATTGATCTGTACAAAGTCTTAAAGGGACTCTAAGGCCTTAGTCAGACTAAGGCAGACCAATGAGGGTCGATACATTGTCTAGTAGAAGTTAGGCTATGATAAGGTAAGCTCAGTGTAAGCTCAGTGTTCTTGGGGAATGTTTCCCCTGCTTGTGTTCACTGCACCCAAATGGGTGGTTATTTGATGTATCTTGTATGTTGATGCTATATGATGCTATAATAATGAAACATGTGTTTGATATTGATGAAATGTCTTGATGATTGCTGGCAATTGAGTGCTAGCTCGACCCTGAGATAAGGTATATGCTTGTATTTTTACACTGAGATAGTGTATGTTGTATTGATTATG
>PYAF01003963.1:1580102-1606733 GCA_007407185.1 Glycine tomentella
ATTACACATATGGCGCGCGTCGCGCCGCACCCCAAGTGGGTCGCGCCATATGCCAGAACCACCATAAAACTTAGATTCATGCTTAACTAAGCTTAACATATACTTACGAATTCAAGCTATTACACTTGGCGCCATCCGCCAATCCTTGCGCCACCGGCGCCGCACCCTTAGCAGGGTTTTCTGACCTGAATCCCCGCGCCATCGCGCGGGGTTAAGCGCCGAAAATAAAAGTCCTTACAGCACGTGCCTCCACAAATGGCATAACCTGATCTGCTGTTGTTGCTGCTGATATTGAAGGACAACAAGTGGCTGATTTTGAAGAAGAGGAATGGAATCCTCAACAGCCTCTCTATACTCAATTTGAGTCTCTAATGCTGACAAAGATGGATGGGATGCTCAGTATGCATCATGAATTCAGGGCTGAGACTCAAGGCTCATTTAGGGAAATCAATGATAGGCTAGACAATATAGAAGCCACTCTTAGAATGGATGAATCTGAAGAATTTTAAGGCTTTATTTTTATTTAGTATATGTACTCTATTTTTTGTATGCTTTTTAGTTCTTTTCTGTACTCATCTCCCTAATGTCAATGAAAAGCTATGCTTCTAGTTCTTTATATCCCCTGTGCTTTGCCATTTTTGACTTTAACAAGCCAAATAGGGGGAGAAAAATTGATTTGAATAATGCTCTGTATACACCTCTGTTTGCCCTAGTTTTTGTACACGTTTTTGGCTAAAAATTTGTCTAAATGGCTTGTGAAATTTTGGGGGAGATAACTGTTAAAAATGATTGCATTAAGTCAATATATCATGTGAATGAATGCTAAGTTAATCTCAGATGCTTTTAACACTTGCTCTTGCAAAGGTATTGAGTTTTTTCAGGTTTGAAAAAGCTCAAATAAGTGTTATGTTGATCCCTCAAATTAATCTCAAGACTCACTGCTAATCAATTAAAGATTTAGCATGTTTAAAGCCAAAAAGGGGGAGACTGTTGAATTCAGGGGGAGCTGCTTGAAGCATAAGCAAAGAATGATTCAAGTATCAAGTTTTGAGTTTTCAAACATGCAAAGGACAACTTGGAGATTAATTAGGATAAAATGTAAGAGAAAAGCAATTCTGATGATCCTAAAGCATTGCATTCATTCTAACTCATAAATAACTTAAAATAGTTTAATAAAAATCACAAGGCTTTCATAAAATGGTTAAGTTTCAAACTTGATTCAAAGGTTTTTGGAAAAATAGTTTTCTTGCTGTTTTAATCGATTATAATATCGTATCAATTGATTATTTTTTTCTTCATGTATTCTGGAAAAGTTTTCATGAACATTGTAATCGATTACATATTAAATTAATCGATTATTATACATTTGGTTTTTATAAAACTGCCTTGTTGAATATTTTAATCGATTACCTAAGGATAGTAATCGATTACATGAATAGATATGATTTTAAGAACTGTTGGGATAATCGATTACCAGTGTTCTGTAATCGATTACATAGGCTTATCTGAAAATAGCCAGTCCCTGCTTTAATCGATTACCATGGGTTGTAACCGATTACATGTTGTCTTTAAATTCTAAGTTTTGTACTAGATAATCGATTACACAGTGTAATCAGAAAGACTATGGCTCCTGCTTTAATCGATTACCATTTCCAGTAATCGATTACTTAGTGTATTTTGAAAAACTTGGATCTTCTGTCTTAATTGATTACAGACGGAATAATCGATTATTTGCTGCGTTATAGAAATTCCAGAAAAGCTCATGAACATTTTAATCGATTACATTCTTGGATCATCAGGTTGTTTCTTTCCTTAATCTTTTTGTAATTTTTCGTTTTGATTTTGGATGTAATTCTTTGTCTATTGTGATTAGGTTTCTTGCTTGTAAACTAGAGATAGGTTTTCTCTAAGGGTTGTGCTGAGTAGTGTTCTCAGTGGGTTTGTCTCTAAGAATCTAATAGTGTTTTAGATTTCTGAACTTTATCTAGGGTTGATAAAGAGAGACTTTTATTTACTTGTAAGAACAGAAAATTGCAATAGTGGAACTCCATTCTAGTGTTGAGTGGAAGAAAACTGGATGTAGCTTCATAGTGTTTGAAGTGAACCAGTATAAATCTTTTGTGTATTGATTCTTATCTTTATCTTGGTTATATTCTGTCTTTCTTGGTTGCGTGACTTTGTTTATCAACTAAGTTTTGAGCTGTTGGATACCTTGGGCTGAGCATTTGATTGAATAAAATTTTTTGGTTTCAAAAGTGATAAAGATCCTAAGGGAAACTCTGATTTTGTTTAAGAAAATTTTAATTTACCAAGGCTAACCAATTCACCCCCCCCCCCTCTTGGTTAAGTGTGAAGTGTTCTTATATTTTAACACCTTGATGTTCCATTACAAACTTTCACACATGTGGTAGCCCCATCATACATATCCTTGATTGCATTAACATACTTTAATGCTACATTTTTCTTCTCAAGAGTCCACCATAAGTGTAACATCCTTCCAATTACTATATTATGCCTAGGTCATAATATAGTAATTGGAAGGATGTTACAATTTTGGTATCAGAGTAGTTCATCCTGGTGAGCCTGGGGAATCGACTGATTATGCTTCTGAGCATACTCTGAATAGTTTAGAATGTCATGCAGTAGGAACTTATCTAAAACAATAAGTTATAGAAAAGTAGTATGAGCATGACAAGGCTTGTTAAGGATGTTGTTAATTTTTGCAACACTTAGCTCTGTATTGAGCCTGATCACCTCAATATTTTGTTCTGTGTAAGCAGGAATTAATGGCTTCTAACAGGCGCAGTAGGTCACGAGCTGAAGGTACTAATGAATTAGCTGATATGATGAGAACTTTTAATGAGATGGCATCTGCCATGAGAAATCAATCAGCTGCAGCTAATAGAATGATGGATAGTTTATTAAGAAATATAAGTAATCAGTCTGGTGAAAATGCAAATAACCAAGGTGGAGTAGAGGTTGATCATGGATACAAAAAGTTTGGTGAGTTCATGAAAATAAGTCCTCCCAAATTTAGAGGAGTGTATGATCCTGTTAAGGCTGAAGAATGGATAAAGGCCTTAGAAAAACTTTTCTCAGTTATTCATTGTACTGAGGAAGAGAAAGTAGCCTTTGCCACATATATGTTGGTAGCAGATGCAGAATATTGGTGGAATAGCACTAAGAAGATATTAGAATCCTCTAGGATTCCTCTTAACTGGGATACTTTTAAGACCTCATTTTATGAGAAGTATTTTCCAGTTACTGTTAAGAATGCAAAGGAACTAGAATTTTTAAGACTTCAACGGGGAGATATGACTGTTTCTGAGTATATAGCAAAGTTTGAAGAGTTCTCTAAGTTCTCCATGTACTACCAAAGGCATCCCGATGAGGAGTGGAAGTGTGTAAAATTTGAAGCTGGACTTAATGAAAGAATCCAGAGAGCAGTTGGACCGTTTGAAATTAGAAATTTTGTTGCTTTAGTAAATAAGGCTAGATTGGTGGAATCATATGATGAAAGATTTACTCTTATAGAAAAAGTTTTGGTGGGTCAGAAGAGGAAGGCCACTGAGCATGGCAACAGAGTTAGAAATATGGGTAGAGATAGAGAGTGTCCTAAGCAACAAAACCAGATGGAATGGTTCACTCCTCGAGGTGGAAAATGCACTAAGTGTGGTAGGTACCATGGCAATAGACCATGTCTAAAAGGTCAACTTGTATGTTATGGATGTGGGAAACTGGGCCACATGCTTAAGGATTGTAGACACACTAATCAACAAAATACTATTAGATCCCAACAATCTGGAAGACCTCAACAATCTGGCCGAGTGTTCACTATGAACATTGAAGAAGCAGAAGATATGAGGTACATATAGAAATTTGAATATATATATATATATATATATATATATATTGATTGCATGAAATATATAATATATAAAATTGTTAGTAATGATAGAATAATATAGAAGAAGTGAGGTAGGTATTTTGATCTAAGATTTTATTGAAAGGATGAATATAGGGTTGGTTGAATACATAAGTATGAATTGGTTGATAGGAAATATGGTATTAAATTGTTAGTTTAGAATTGTTAGAGATTTAGAATAATATAGCAAATTTTGAGGGCAAAATTTTCTTTTAGGGGGGGGGTGAAATGTAACATCCTCAAAAATTATATTCAATAGTTAATTTATGAAAATGTGATGATATTAGAATACAAATATAAAATGAGTATATCACTCTTTCCTTGAAGTAGAAATTACTAGAAAACCCTTAAGATGAAAATTACAAAAATGGCCTTGGACATTTTTTTGAAAATGACCAAAATACCCCTAGGTTGAATGGCATAATTACCAAAATGCCCCTAGGCCAAAAATGTTCAAATAACTTTAGAAATTTTATAAAAACTTGATGAAATTATAGAATACACTTAGCTGACTAAGTATCAACATATTTTGTGACACAAAACTCTAGAATAAAATTTCTACAAATTTTAGAAGATGACAACTTTGAGGATGTATTCAAGAAAACTCAAGCATCAGAAAAATATGGAAAAATGGTAAATAAAATCTATAGAACTTTCTCTTAATTATAGGATGAATAGACCTATCTAATAAAATGTTTTAGTAATTTTGATGGTCAGAAGAAGTATAGACCAAATCAAAAATAAGATAAAGATGTAGTCTAGAATGAAAGGTTTATGTATTGCCCTGTATAAGACTACTTGGGATTAATTTAAACTATCATTGGGATAAATTATTAGGAACATCTAGAATTATAATATTCAAAATTTTATTTAGATAAAAGAATTCAAATTAAATTGGATTTCTTTTTAAGAAAATACCATATTGAAACTAGATTTTTATTCATCATCAAAAATGACCACATGTAGCATGAAAGGAAGAAAAATTTGTATTCCTTCCGTTTGAGATTGTCATTCACATGGAGAAGCATGGAGAATGAGGAAGAAGCTTCTTGAATTTAGCCACTTGGAAGATAAGCCATAGGATGAAAACAAGTGGCAAGACACTTGTATGGCATGGATGCAAGGTAACATAAAAATCAAGCCAAGATTTCTCTACACTCTTCCATCTTGCACGTGGACAGATCTAGACATTATTTAAACAATCCCAGCGGTCAAACGTTACATATGTGAGATAGTAGTGTATCTTTAAAATTTCAAAGAGATTCAACGGTTAACAAATCCAGAATTAGGATTATACTAAAACAGGTTTTGTGATAAAAAGTGGAAGGACACTTGTATGGCATAAATGCAAAAGAAAGCAAAAATCTTATCTTGTTGCCTAGGTGTCCACGTGAATGATGAAGAAGAAAGGGGAAGCTTCATGAATTTTTCACATAGAGGGACACTTGGAAGGAAAAGAAGGAAAGGCTTCATAAATTGGACAAGTGTAAGAAAGTAATCAGGGCTTAGAAGATTTTTCCTAGAAAAGTAATGGAATCATAATGACTTTGGTTAGAATGGAATGGAATGGAAAGAAACTTAATTACAATAAGAGTAACTAGCTAAGAAGGGTAGAAGTGTCCATAGCATTTTCCAACTACTATATAAAGGGGTGAAGGCTTTGAATGGAAATCATTCTCAAAAACACTATTTCTACCACACCTTCACTTAAGAAACACCCTCCTTCCATCTCTTTCATTTCACTCTCATCCTTTCCTTTCCAAAACATCAAATTCTAGACAAGACTTTCATTCTTTCAAGACCTTGAGGTGCAGCCAAGTACTTGGAGGAATTGGAAGCAAACTTGTTTGAGGTAGGTGAAAGTTAGTTTCATTTATCATTTGATTCTTGAGATAATTCGTATGGCTGTAAGCTGAATTTTAGATTGTTTTGAAATTTCCATATCTTCCTCTATACTTAACCAAACGAGATGTTTGACCACTCATTTTTAAGCTTAGGACGTCCTCTATGTTTTCCTAAAATATGGGACCAAAATAAGTAGTGAATCATGCCCAGAAATTATTTTAGCCCAAGCTGTCCGAAACTGTCCACACCCAAAACAACTTCTGCCATCCGTTTTAAAAAAATTTATTTCTCGCTCATTTCTTATTTAAATTAGGTGTATAATATATGTAATTAAAGATCTAGATGTCAGCTATAACATATAAAAATTCCAACTAAATATAGATTGTTTACTGCTTGAAATCGTGAAAACACTAGGAGATGTTAGTGTAGAATTTTGATATTGTTGGTAGATTTGAAGTTCTATTTGTAAAATATTATATCTAGAGTTTTATAACTTCAATTGAGGCATGTGATACCTTTTTAGAAAGCTTAGTAAGTTTCATTTAACATACTAAAAGATAGGGATTTAATGACTATTAGATGAGTATAGATTTTAGGAAGAACCGAATCATATGTAGTAAGAAATCTTGTTGTTATAATGTTCTTTGTTATGATTTTCTTTGTGATGATGAAATCTTGATGTTTTATGGCATAATTGTATGACATGAGTTATATAGCTTTGCATGTCATTGAGCATGTCATGTGCATTAAGAAAGATAAAAAGATAAGACCTGAAGGGTGATACAGTTAAGCCGAGCACGACCCTGATGGTGCCCAAAGGGTGATAGGGTTAAGTTGAGCACGACCCTGAGGGAAAGACTAAAGAAAGATAATACTTGAAGGGTGATACAGTTAAGCTGAGCACAACCCTGATGGTACCCAACGGGTGATACGGTTAAGCCGAGCACGACCCTGCGGGAAAGACATATTGACCCAAGGGTGATACAGTTAAGCTGAGCACGACCCTGCGGGAGCAACCTAAGTCTAGTATTGTCTAGTTTAGGGTATTAAAGAGTAAAATAATAAAGGTAAGCTATGCATTGACATGATTGAAAATGATGCTTGCATTAATGATGAAGTATGAGATTATTTTTAAGTGTTTGTGAATAAAATGAATCTACTTCGGGTTATATGTTTATGAAATTAAAAATCATCTATAATTGTTCACATGTTTTCTTAATAAACTGAAGTAATTGGAATGATGACGATGACACTGTATGATAAGCAAATTTTCACCTACTAGGAATTCTTTGGAATTCTCGCTATTTTAGTATGTTCCCGTGTCATTCCAAACAGGTAAATCGAAAAGAGGAGCTACAAAGTGAGGACAAGTTGGAAGATTTCTTTTAATGTTGTGGACTTGTAGCAATTTGTTATATGCTTTGTAATATATAGACATTACTACTATTGTAAGGAATATTATTTACAAGTTATTACTAAGTTGTAATTTATTAGAGACCAAAAAGTCTCTACAGGCTCAATATAAGCGTAATTTTCTAATATTGAGATAAGTTTTTCTTAACCAATTTTGGTTAAAAATTTTACGTTAGAAAAGTTAACATCTTCTAGTTACGTATTATGACCTAGGCATAATATAGTAATTGGAAGGATGTTACAATAAGACTTTTCTTGGGACGTTATCATATGCTTTCTCAAGATCTATGAACACCATATGTAAGTCTTTCTTCTTTTTCCTATACCTTTCCATTAATTGTCACATCAAGAAAATAACTTCCATGGTACATCTTCCTGGCATAAACCCAAATTGATTTAGGAAAACCTTGGTCTCCCTCCTTAGTGGATGTTCAATAGCTCTTTCCCACAACTTCATAGTATGGCTTATGAGCTTGATGCCTCTATATTTAGAATTATTCTGGATATCTCCCTTCTTTTTATAAATAGGCTTCACAAGCATAGTTTTCCTCCAAGCATCAGGCGTCTTATTTGTTTGAAGAATCTTATTGAAAAGATTGGTTAACCATTTTATTTCCACATCGCCCAAGCCTCTCCACACTTCAATAGGGACATCATCAGGTCCCAAAGCTTTATTATTCTTCATCCTTTTTAAAGTCTCTTTAACTTCATGTGTATTAATTTTGTGCACAAATCTTCTAATCATATCATCAAAAAAGTCCTCCAAATCCACCTCACTCTTGTTGCCATTCCCATTAAAAAGTTTGTTAAAGTAGTTTAGCCATCTTTCACTTACATCTTCATCCCTTACCAAAAGTTTTTGATTTTCATCCTTGATACATCTAACTTGGTGAGGTCTTTACTCTTCTTATCCCTCATTTTTGCAAGTTTGTAAATACCTTTTTTACCATCCTTGCTCCCAAGATTTTTATATAAATCGTCAAAAACTTTGTCTCTAACTTCTCGCATTGCTTTCTTGTCATTTTTTCTCTCTACTCTAAACTTTTGCAAATTCTCATCATTGAGACATATATGCAAAGATCTAAAGCATTCCTTCTTCTATTTAATAGCCTTCTGCACCTCTCCATTCCACCATCATGTTTCCTTTGTAAGAACTTTGTTTCCTTTGCTTTCACCTAGCACCCTTCTTCCCACATTTTTAACACACATAGTAATCTTATTTTATATTTCATTAGCTTCTCCAATAAACCTCCACGATTCTTCACACAACATGTTTTCCTTAAACTCTATTTGTTTCTCCTCTTTTAGCTTCCACCATCTTATCTTTGGGTTTTGATATAGCGTCTTGCCTTGTGACAAGGACCCTGGCTCATTTATCATTACACCCGAGGCCCGATGTCACGGTACGCCCCAACAAAATATCATAAAGGTTCATCACATAAAAATAATTAGTTTTTTACGGCCGATTTGCAACCCCTGACGCCAATCCTCCTCCTTTATCCTGACTTAGGACAGGCCATACATGCAAACACACATAGGCAAAGTTAAAAGCAAATAAATAGTTTAACTAATATTATACTATCAATGTAAATTTATGAAATTATATTGCTGGTTCAATTTTTATTCAATAAAATCTACATTAATATACATAGAAACAAATCTAGCAGTGAATCATTAGTATAATTTTTTATATTAATTTAACCTTTCTAGAGGTATGATTGATGCGAGCACAGACTTGGGTCTTGTTTTGAAATAGAATGGGCTACAAGATGGGGACAGCCCAATAGGGAATATGTTACCTCAAGATGAAGTTGGGCCAAGTGAAGGAAATAAGCCCACATTCCAGCGATCCTCACGTCTGAAGACTACCTCAATTTGGTTGAATGATTATGTTTAACAATTTATATTTTCCATTCTCGATCCTTCTGAGTTTTTAGAGCATCTTTAGTGGTAGATCTTGAGCAAATATCTTGAACTCAAGATCTGATCTTCACTAGATCTCCCAATAAATGAGGTGAAGAGATCTACAATATGGAGAATGAGTTCTTGTAGAAGAACCCTCAAGATCTACACATTTTCAAAAAAGAATAATTTTTTCCTCTTTCTCTCTCCCTTGGATCTCAAAATGAGATCTACCACTAAAGAAAAAATTAGAGAGATCTTCAATCCTATGTGGTTCTATGAGAACTACCAAAAAGTGGTCCAAGATCTCGATTTGAGATCTATCACTAAAGATGCTCTTAGTATATTCGCTAGTTGGTTAGTGGCACTGACACATGTCCATTAGTTGTTATGAATTGAAATCTCAATACCTATATGTAAGAGAAAGAGAATGAAATAAAGCATAGAATTCATTTTTTGTCATTTCTAGCTTCTTAATCTTCTTCTTTACGGAGTCACTCCTACTCGAAAGGAGATTATCTATCACACCTGCATCATTTAGTGCTTTCATGTTTTCTCATGCCTCCTACCAAAGTTGAGAAGAACGATGAATTGATGCAATAATGCATTGCTCATATGCAGGAATTGTGTTTACAAATGGAGCAACAGAAAATTGCCCAAATGCAAGAACTATTCATTCATTCTCCTCTCTGTCTTTCCTTTTTCCCTGTCTTCACTCTATGTTGAAGTATAATAAATCACACTAGAAGAGAGGTTGAATTGTGTTAGATAAAAAAAATTTAAATTTTTTCACAATGGAAGTGATTTATAAATAAAGTAATTCACAAAGACTATCGTCTAGTGACAGGTAAGTTTTTCACAAGTAGTAAAGGATTGTCGTCCAGTGATTTATAGACAATAGTTTTTAAAAGAAAACTTGTGTGCAAGAGGTGCCAATAATATGCCTTAGAAATACTATGACAAGCTAAAGGAGAGTAGTAGAAACACTCAATTTATATTGATTCACTCAACCTAAACTACATTCGATCAGTTCTCCTACTAGCCAATAAATGGTTCCACTAATCCAAATGATTACAACTAGTCTATGAAAAACAAAAGGAATACTTCAAATCAACCAAGAGGGGGGGTGAATTGGTTGAACCTTGGTAATTTAAAATTTCAAATCAGAGTTTCATCATAGGATCTTTATCACTTTAAGAATTGTTTCAAAACCAAGAATCAATATTCAATCAAATTCCTTTTTCAAGAAGAATAGAAAACAGAGTATAACTTTCTGTGCAATGAAATTGATTCACAAACAAAGCAATTAAAAGATGAATAGGTGAGAAGAAAGATTAGCCACAAATTTTATATTGGTTCACTTCAAATACTATGAAGCTACATCCAGTTCTTCCACTCAACACTAGAGTAGAGTTCCACTATTGTAAAAAATATTCTTACAAGCAAATGCAAGCCTCTCTTTATCAACCCTAGATAAAGTTCAGAAGTCTAAAACCCTATTAGACCATTAGAGACCAAAAACCACACTGAATGATTCACCAGGTTGAATGACAGATTACTAACTCAATGCATTCATTTCCTTGTGCTTTTGATGATCAATGATGCTTCATACTCTTGAATCAATCAATCATATGAATTTGTGAAGCCTATGTGTTTAGTAACTCAGAAAACTCACTAATGAAAGCTCATGAAGGTTTGTGAAAGCCCAGAATACGAATTATCAAAAGTTACAAACTTCAGAATAGTGGGTTCTATTTATAACAGCTTTCTAACTGAAAATAATCGATTAAACCCGCTCTAGTAATCGATTATTTCGCATATGTAATCGATTAATCCAAGACTATAATCAATTAAAATGCTCCTAATGAGTTCTGGGTTTAAGCTATGAACAATATAATCGATTATTCCGTGAAGTAATCGATTAAACCAGTCAGTCATGTATTTCTAAATGAGCTTTGTAATCGATTATTACGATGTGTAATCGATTAAGACAGTGAGATATGATTCTTCAAGCATGCATGTAATACTTTGTAATCGATTATCACGATGTGTAATCGATTAAGACAGAGAGTTTCATCTTTCATAAAGAGCCTGAGTAATCGATTAATCCGATATGTAATCGATTACAATGATCATGATTTGTTTTCTAAAGGGCACGAAGAACAAAATAATAGATGCTACTGGCCTTGTAATCGATTATTATTAATGCAACTTTATTTTTCCAAAAACTTTGCTTCTTAAGTGCCTTTCTAATAAATTGCTTTTACTTAATCATTTAATCCTAACAATCCTAGATGAATGATTCATGCATGATATGCTCAATTGGATTATCAGATCATAAACTCTCTTTTACATTAATCAAATTGGTCTTCAAGCTTTCTTTGGAACTTTTGCTTTGAGCATGTTGAAAGCACAAAACCTTGAAGCTTGATCTTTGTTCATTGATGCTTGGCTTCATCTGAATCAACAGTCTAACCTGTCAATTCTCGCTTACAAGTATTCTCTAGGCCATTATTGGCACAACCCTTAGACTCTCCCTAAATCTAAGACACTCAAGTATTATTTTATCACTAAACCACTTATGATTTTCTCAAACAAGTGTTTGAAAATAGAATCATAGATTCCAACACTTACAGAGTGTGTCTACAACGAAAAACTCATTTCTCAGAACACTACTTTGTTAAGCAAAGAGTAAACTCTCTAAGCTTAGTGCTTCTCTCAAAATGTTATCCCTTTTTTCACTTTTCAATTCTTGGCTTGATCACTTTTCACTTGTTTTTCTTCATCTTTGAACGTTGAAATGAGTTGCTTTTTATAGTTGTTGGAGGAGCAAATCTTCATTGGGATCAACACATTCAATATTTGACTGTTATCAGTCTTTATGGTGTATTGATAATTAGAGGTGTGAATCTTTCTAAATATGACAAGCTCTTCATGATTTTAGTAGCATATTGATCTTGAATAGATCCTTTCTAAATTTGTCTCAATCATGATAGATTTAAACATTAGTTTAAATCAAGTAATAATCTAAAACAAATAGTTTGTAACATCAAGAATCCACTCATTATTGGACTACACTTATAAAAAATAAAAATATTTATGTAAGTGTTTAAGTGTCCTATTGGACACGTGATAAAAGCATTGTGGATGATCCACTATTTTTCAATGTTTGTTCTATTAGTAGCACATTAGACAATAAATATTACTTATTAAAAACAGGTACATAATTGTAAGGTGGCAACAATCATAAATTGAGCTAAAGTATAGCAAGTTATTACCATAATGCTTCCATATGATGTGTCCTGTATTCTTCATGTAAATCATTAGTAATCATAAATTTATATCATTGTTATTAATCAAAATCAAAGGGAATGAATGGATCATCCAGTGATGGATTGTCCAGTTCTAACATCTGCACTCGAAATTGAAGGTTTTTTTTTTCCGCATTCGTAAATACAAACAAAATAATGATTTTGTTGTGCATTTTTGCTCAACGGAATCATGACTCTGTATTTTTTTGTGGTTTTGGTTATACAACACAGTCATGATTCTGTTGTGTAACGAAATCTTGATTCTGTTGTGTAATAATTTGTCTGATACAATGGAATCACAATTCTGTTGTGCAGTTATACATTGTCCACTAAAGATACCATTTAATTTTGTAAGCTAATATTGATTAATTCGCTAACTCTTTCTTTTGTATGATAGTGTAGCTTTTTTAAGGGATAATTGTCCATTGCCTCCTGTTGTACCACAATGGAAAATATATTGCACACCCGAAGCTCGTTCATGGAAAAAGCCTTACATGAGACGCATTCAACCTTTCAACACAATACAATTTCAATTAGCTAGATGATCTCAATATGTAGTAGACATTTCTAAGGATTGAAATAATTTTAGACGTTCAATGTATATCCAATTAATTTTATGAATGTGTATCTCAATATGTAGTATGTAGTAGACATTCATATGGAATTTCATTTAATACTTAAGTTTTTTCTCTATCTGTGAACACTGCTTCTCTGCCTATTTTTCTTACAGAAAAAATACACAACGAAATCTACCTCTAAAGTCACCTTTGTCTGAACCACCTCTACCTTGGTTACTAGGTATAGGTGGCTTTAGAGGTAGAGGTTTTCAGAGTAGAGGATAACACAAATCTAGATTTGTTGTTTATTTCCTTTTTTTATTCAATTTTAAAAAAAAATAGTATAACAAAATCTCAATTTTGTTGTTATTCGAGTTTTTTTTTTATCACAATGGAATCATGATTTTGTTGTGATGAAGTGGTGCCAACAAAAATAACAATGGAATTTCAATTCTGTTTTGATAAAAAAAATAATTAAACAACTGAATTGAGATTCCATTATGATAAGGGGTATCAAAACAAATAACGGAATTTTGATCATGTTATGATAAAAAAAACTTACACAATAGAATTGAGATTCTGTTGTGATAAAAAAAAAAAAAAAAAACTTACACAACATAATTGAGATATTGTGATAAGGAGGGTGCTAAAAAATAACAACAGAATTTCATTACTATGTCTAGGGAGAAAAAAATACACAACAAAATCATGATTTTGTTTATACAACGAAATTACGAGTCTATTGTGATAAGGGGGGTGAATTTGGTTATGCGACAAAATCATGTATATTTTATTCAATGAAATCATGATTATGTGACAAGGACATTCTCAGAATAATAAAAAAAAAAGATTGTCAACCCCTTGATAGGGACTAAGAGCAGTTTATCATGTCTCGAACATGTGACCTTCACATTATTAATGCAATGTTCCAACCAACTTAGCTAATAGACCAATAATGTTAAAAATAATTTATGTTGATACATATAAGACTAAATTTTTTAATGTATATATAATACACATGTAAGTTTACATAATAAATTTTATAACAATTAATTTTGATCTAATAATTAAAGTATTTTTTTACATATAAAAATCATAGATTTAAATAAAAATTATGGTTTTAAATTAAAATTTACAAGTTTATTAAAAAATATTAGACCCGTAAATACAAATATAATTTTTATTAACACGAAATACAAATATAATTTTTTTATTAAACTTGTAAATTTTATTTAAAACAATGATTTTTATTTAAAGCTATGATTTCTAAAGTTAAAAAATACTTTAATTATTAGATCAAAATAAATTATTACAAAATTTATTATGTAAACTTATGTGTATTAAATATACGTTAAAAAATTTAGTGTTTCATGTATCAACATTAATTATTTTTTAACATAATTGATCTATTGTGAGAAGGTATTGTGTTATTAACGTGAAGGTGAAGGTCTTAGGTTTAAGATCTAAATGTGCCATTATTTTAAATTATTTTATAAAATAAATTTTAACTAACGGATTGTTCAAGCTGTCCCATAAACTTATAACGAAGGATACTTTTGAAAATGCATTATTTATGCTAAGTGCATTAGAAAATGCCTGTTGTGGAAGCAAACGCCGACATGTTAATTGTGGTCATGGATTAAATGAACAGTCCAACCCAAATTGCAAATAAACTTCATGCCTTCCCACGGACCCAGAATAAAAATACCATGAGGACTTCATGGGCTCAAAATAAATCTCATTATTTAAAATTCGGCCTTTAGGGAGAAAGATTGGCCCCTTGTATCAAGGAAGAATATCAATGCAATTAAACGGTTTATATAGAAAATTGCCAATTGAAATTATTAACGATTGAACAAGTGTCAATTGGACTCTGGTCATAAATGCCATTTATAATATATTAATATTCATTTTATTAAACAGTATCGAGGGAAATGCATTATAAAAAACAAAATGCATTCGTTACATTAGGTCCATTTCTATAAGCTTATTTCTTAAGTACATTTTAATAAAAATATATCTTTTTCTACTTTTTTTTATGTTTTTCTAAACTTTTGTTTAAAACGAACAAAAAACAGCTTGTTTTAAAAACGCAAATCCTATAAGATCACTTTCAAAATAAAAAATAAAAACTGTTTTAAACAAACTGGCTAAATAACCATGTATTAGGAGAAAGCAATTAAAGAGGTGAACGAGTTGGCCAGATTGCTCCATGAGATCAATTTTCCAGCGACCTCGTGCAACCGAAAGCTCATCGGAGCATGGTATTTCTCAAGTGACATAGGGCCACCAATGGGAAGATGAACGTGTTGACAAAGTACTGTTCGCTGGCGTTGATGAGCATCCCTTAGCCAAAAGGCCTGGTGGTGCTGTTTTACCTCTACGTCATTGCTATCAGTGCCTGCGAAGCTTGGAACATGGCTAATGTTTGATCTTGAATCCGTTGCAAGAACGTTTCAGTGTTAGAATATTGGAACGCGTCATAATGGAACACAAAATAGTATTTGTCTTCGCCAGAGAGGTTTTTCCAGTGAAAGAAAACAGGAAAACGAATCATTTTTGGCTCTTCCATTCCAAGACATAACTTGTATCCAAACGCTTCATATTCGACTGGAGTTTTCTCCTAGAAATATAGCCCCCCGACCCCTCGTGCAATCCCACGGCGGGGTGGGGCATTTACAGAACAATACAAATTAATAATCCAAACAGGTTATTTTCCAAATGACTAAAACTTAATGCATATGGTTTACCTTGCATTTCACATTTCTTGGTATTTTAAAACCATATGCAAACACACTAACAGTTCCATTTGAGACATTTTGGGTATTTTTGAAATGCAGATTGTAGAAATGAAAAATACTCGAAAATTCAAAATGGCCACAAATTAGTATTCTTGTATCACATTGACAAACCTAAATATAAAAATCTGTGCCAAGTTCTTGTCTCAGATGGGAACTAAATAGAGCAACAGTATACTAGAACTCGTTGAATCGCTATGATGCTAAACTCCTCGGCAATCTAGAACTTGTCAACTACAGTACTATATATCATAGTTATCAATCCCGGATAGCGGAGCGAAGCGGCCACCCTCAAAACTGGGATAGCGGGATAGCGGTAGCGGGATGACCGCTATTCTCATGTTTTCATATATGTATTAAAATATTTATAATATAAATATATAAGAGAAATATGACTAAAAATTCATGCACTAGTTGTCATTAACAATAAAAACTAGTCAAAGAAACACAATGTCAATTAAAATTTGCCAAATATAACTAGAGTTCTAGAAATTCAAATTCAAAATAAACAAACACAATCTTCTTAAATCTTAATTTAAATCATCATCCACTTCCTCTTCAACAATGATGTCATTGTGGCTGTGGCTGTGACTGGTAGGGAACCAGAGACCATGATTCTGGCATAATAAAAGAAACAGAAAATACCAGAAGCAGAATGGCAGAATGCCAGAATCAATACATAAAAAAAAAGACAAAAATGAAAAGGAAATGGAGGAAAAAGGAAAAAAAATTAAAGAGAACAGAATGGCAAGGATGAGAGAAAAAGGAAAAAAAGAAAAGAGAGAAATGAAAACGAAAAGGAGGAAAAAGGAAAAAAAAAAGAGAAATGAAACAGAAAAAACAAAAATGCAACAGAGGGAACCAAGGATGAGAGAAAAAAAAAGAATGGCAAGGATGAGAGAAAAAGGAAAAAAAGGAAAAAAAAATAAAAGAGAGAAATGAAAACGAAAAGGAGGAAAAAGGAAAAAAAAAAGAGAAATGAAACGGAAAAAACAAAAATAAGGATGAGAGGAAAAAAAAAAAAGAATGGCCGTCGGAGCTGAAGAATGAAAGAATGAGAGAAAAAAAAAAAAAAACACTCACAGAGATGGAGAAGACGAAGGTCGCGCGCAGGAGACAGAACCAAGGATGGCTGTCGGAGGTCGTCGGAGGTCACGCCGAAGGGAGAAGACGGAACCAAGCGAAGGCCGCGCGCAGGGAGAAGACGGAACAGCTACTGTTCGAGCCTTTGAGATCGACGGAGAGAGGGAGAACTGGAACAACTTTCGATAGAGGGAGAACTGGAACAAATCGCGGCCGCGTCACCCGCAATAGCGGGCGCGATGGCGCTTCCCGGTAGCGGCCGCTTCGCCCGCAATCCCAAACTGCTCCGCATCAAGCCCCACCGTAGCGGCACCCAGCCGCTCCGCTCCGACGCGCCGCGATAGCGGCCGCTTCGGCCGCTGTTGATAACTATGCTATATATTCCTCCAATAAAATGAATTTAATTTGAGAATATATTTTGAAGGATTTGCCCCAAAGCTAAGAACCAAATAGTAGTAAAGGAGGCATGCAACTGGGATATGCAATCCTTATTGCGCGCCTTGTACCAAAGCATTCCATTTTCATATACTTAATATTACAACAAAAAACAAACTTAGAGATCCGCCGAGAACTGTAAACTAAATAACATGACCAGCCAAAACCTAAAGGTAAATTTATCACGCAGTTATAACTGCATTATGCAAACAAAAGATAAACCAAACAGAAATTATAGAACCTCTACTACCATAAATTGCACTACTGTTGAGCACATTGCACTCGGTGACCAGATGGCTCATCATCGTCTTCATCATATGCCTCACGGTATTGCTGTTGCTGCTTTCGTCTCATCTCCTCCTTAAAGTTGACATCATGCAAAGTGATCTCCTCACAATCATCCAGCTCCATATCTGACACGTGCTTGCTGCTCTTCTGAGGTAACACCTTTTCCAATAACTGGCATTGGTCAGGGGAAAGAAACCCTGATTCAGGGAAATCAACATTAAACTGGATGTAAAGGCGACCCTTCATGAATGGCCTATTGTGTTGTGGCATTCCCTCATCATTTATTGCTTTATATTGACCTGCACGGCAAAATTAAAATTCATAAATCAGAAAATTGAATAGAATGGTCAAATGAAATTCCAGTTATGCGTACTCCCAATGTTCTTAAGTATTACCTGGCTTGATGACTTCCCCAGGGTTTGATTTGATCAATAGTTGCCTACCATCAAGATGTTTGACGGAAAACTGAAAGCCACAGAGTGCCTCAGTTAAGCTGAGATTGTGATCAATAAAGAGGTCATCTTGCTCCCTTCTGAACCTTGGGTGATCCTTTACTTGCAATACAAAAACAATGTCTCCTGTGATTGTGTCAGGCTGCAACAAGTACACATGCATTTAATTAAGAAACCAACTTTTAAAAGGCCAAAATTATAAACTTCCAAGCAATCCTTACAAAGTATTAAGACAAATGGCATACAAACTATAAACCACTTACAGCTTCATCAGCTTGTCCTTCAAAAACAATCTTCTGACCCTGCTGCATGCCCTTCTCAACATGCACTTCCAGCACCTTCTTTTCCTGGGAAACCTTGTTTCCTTTGCACTGAGGGCATTTATCTCTCTCGTTAATGACCTCACCTGCATCAATGAAAGGTGAGCTGGAGGAAACATCATAAAGCAACCAAACAAAATATGGAAAATTAAGTTTCCATTACCAGATCCTCTGCAGTCAGGACAGACATGTTGCATTTGTTGAATCATGCCTAGTCCAATCTGCCTTCTTGTAATTTTCATACCAGTGCCTTGGCATCCAAAACACCTACCAGCTGTCCCACTTTTTGAACCTTTCCTGATTTATCGAAAATTACATGTCAAACCATTGTTATAGCTGATTAGTTGTCAAGCTTGGACAACAAATATATTAAAATATAAATTCTACAAACAAACCAGCAAATCTGAAAAAGACTGACATGAACTAGCATTCCTCAGCATAAGTCACTGGAATTATGCTAACTGTATTTTACAAACTTCTCATCTTCACACAATTCTGACTTGGATTAGACAAACAATTGAAGGTATCATCTGAGCAGAACTATAAGAATCAATGAGCCAAAAATCCTGTAGTTTGGACCTCTGCTTATTTCAATATTAATTCCATGCACCATATAGTTATCAATCCCAAATAGTGGCCCAGACAGGCCAACCCCAACAGACTAATGGCATAGCAGGTAAAACGAGATGGAAGCTATTCTAAAATTTTGATATACAAATTAAATAATACGAAAACCTATTTTTCTATTGAAATACAAAATACAAAAATACCCAATTTATTGAATGTTCAACCTCAAACAAATTGGGGTAGAGTGATGGCCATGATCTTATGGGATAGCAGTCACGATTTACAATGCAACACAACCAGTCTGCAACAAGCCACAGAAGTGGCCAGACACCAAAACACGATGCCACTATAGCAGAAAAATCACACCCTACAGAACTATGCCATGCACATATACTTATTTCTACATGTATATCTCCACATTCCTCTTTTTAGGGTCACTCCATCAGTCCATCCTCCATTTGGGATTCCATGTATACAGCACAAGAAATTAAAAGTATCGTGAATTTAAAAAAATAGCAACAAACTAAACAATATTTTTTTAAGAAAATGTAAGGCAATAGAGCATATTCACAAGACTTCCAAATACAAAGATGTATATACTAAAACTAAATCTAAAACAACACAAGGCACAATACATATTTTGGAAAAGTTAAAGTAAATGGATCAAAGGTTAAACCTCTCTAAAAAAATTAGATGTAAATATAAACATAAAAAAAAGTGCATACCCTTTACATTTTGGGCAGAATACATTTCTAGAAAGAGATAGTTTCTTTGTTGTGCCATTATAGACGTCCTCCAAGGAAACCTTTAAAGAATGCACCACATCTTCACCATGCTTCTGTCTTCTACCTCGGGAACTACCACCACCTAAGAGACGATAGTAATAGTGAGTTGACCAATATTGCAAGAAGATTCACAAATGAAAATGAAATGACAAATGTAAAAGTGAACATCTCACCACCAAAGCTTGCTCCACCAAAAAATGATTCAAATATATCAAATGGATTATGAAACGAGCCTCCTCCCCCCATCCCTTCTTTAAGGGCATCTTCACCATACTGGTCATACAGGTCTTTCTTCTCAGGATCACTTAAAACTTCATATGCTTGACCTAACTCCTTGAACTGATATATGAATCAGATATTTAGTATTAAAACAGAAAAATGCAGTAGCAGTAAGAAAACTTTGCAGTTTTTCAATCATAAAAATTTATCAAGTGAACATCTTGTATATAAATGAGAAGACTTAAAACACAAAAATATAACATGCCCAAGTCATCTGCATGCAACATTAATATCAAATCTCTTTACTGTTTACAATATGTACTTGTTTCTTAAGAGATAACTGCATAATCACTAATAAAAAATGTCTATAATTAAATTAAATTATATGGTTAAACAGTGAATACTGATCCTATTAGAAGAGAAGGGCATATGCATATGATAATCAAAATGCATTGTATTTAAGTAAAGACCATGAGTCTTACCTTTTCAGGATCTCCTCCCTTATCTGGATGGTTCTTCATAGCCGCCTTTCTATAGGCCTTCTTGATTTCATCTTCACTGGCATTTCTGGAAACCCCGAGAATATCATAATATTTGGAGTTATCACTCCTCCTTGGTCCACCACGCCCAAACATGACTGCGGCACCTCAAAAAAGCACTACGCACACACAAAAAAATGAAGGAATTATTAATTTTAAAAGAGAGAAAATCATTACCACCTAAGTACATGGCAGAAATTTCAATTC
Organism: Glycine tomentella; assembly: GCA_007407185.1. Classification (NCBI taxonomy): domain Eukaryota; kingdom Viridiplantae; phylum Streptophyta; class Magnoliopsida; order Fabales; family Fabaceae; genus Glycine; species Glycine tomentella. Next base: position 1,600,749 of record PYAF01003963.1, read on the forward strand.
ATTAGCTTTGCATAATTTAACATTTACAATAGAACCCATCTCAATCAGTAAACATATCCCCACCACCTCAAAGAACAACACTAATACACTGAAAGCATGATCACCACACGACCTAAAACCCATAGTAAACGACAAAACTACATAGGCACCGCCATGCATGGTTAAATCATGCAATACACACTGCAAAGTTCACAATTTTACATCAACTATTTCACACAACAAAAACTTTCCATGTTAGAATCATAATCATAATCATAATCATTAAATTCAAAACCAAAATTGCAGCATCTCGCCAACACAGGTGGAATCTAAATATCCTTCTTAAATTAACATCATCTGCAATGTTATATATGCTAATACAATCCAAAATACCACCAATACACGATCAAATGATAACATACATTCCTTCGCCGTAAACAAAGAACGCAACTTTCCTTTTCAAAATTAATATTTTTTTAATCTAAATTTACATACACAAGTACAAAAACCCAAAATCCAGATACACAAGAACAACAAAACAAAAAGATCATAAAAAAAATTAAAACAAAAAAAAATGATCGAAAACCTAAGGCCGTAACTGCAGAGAAAATAAAGTCACCAAAAAAACATTAAAAATCGAAGATCGAAATTCGGATCTAAGAAACTCGGCGATGGAGAACCCTAACGGGATTGAAACAAGGGCGGGAACAGATCTGAACCCTAGAAATGAACGAGGAAAAAACTGAAGAGAAAGAAAGAGCATACCGAACGGCGTCGTAGCGATGGCTCTTCTTTTTCTTCAAGGGAGAAAGGGAAACCCAAACCCTCGAAGAGAAAGAGAGAGAAGGGAATTTAGCTTAGTTTAATTTTATTTATTTAATTTATGTTGTGTTGGGTTGAGTTAAGGAAAGAGTAAGGGAATAGCAAAAGGGTTTTTTGTAAGTAGCGGAATTGCTACTTGCACTACGTGCTGGGATTGGAAGAAGCAATAACCAAACAGCAGAGATGATGTTAGTACGTTGGGTTTTGTTTGCTTAGTTGCGAAGCACTTTGTTTGGGATTGGATTCGATGACGAGGTCGAGTCTGTTTGGACGGTATAGGAACTCACTCGTTGGGTCATGCTTGGCGGCGCCTCTTAATCATTTTTTTTTTTACTATTAACATGAAAGAGTTTTATTTATATTTTTGAATATGTAAGTTATATTTTAGATTTCCCTCTAAAAAAATTTATATTTTATTATATTTATGATAAATATTTTATATTATAACATAAAATTATTTTAATTATTGATGTTTTAAAAAAATATTAAAATTCAATTATGTCAAACGACACAACATTCACCTATCTTAAATGATACAGCATAATTTATTCTTATTAATTTTCTTAGCTATGAAACTTATTTTCTACTTATAAGTCATTTCTACAGTCAATGAAATTAATTAAGTCATAAGAAGAATTTATTAAACAAATTGAACATAATTATGTTTAATTATTTTAGTTAAAATTTCTAAATCACTAATAACCTTAAAAAATTTAATTTTACTGATTGAAGTTATTAGAAACTCATTAGTAATTTATTTGTGATATTAATACTCTAATTTTCTATTCTAAATAAAAGTTTCACATGTTTATTACGATATCACAATATCATTAATTGGTTGACAAAAACTATTTCTTTTTACTTTTGATCAAAATAAGTTTATATTTGACTTTTTAAATTTTGAATTTTCTTGCACAATTTTCAATCTCTTTACTTAACTATTTTTAAGTACATACTTATTTTAATTACTTTTCGTTATTTTCTTAGTTAATCAATTTATTAGTAATTATATTTAATTACTCAAAACATATATTTTCCTTATTTAAAATGAATAAATCCAAATTAAATTATAATTGAATCACACAAGCACAAATTTATTGATTAATAATTGTTAGGATATTACACTTTGACCAATTACAAATAGAAGTGGATATTAGTGGCAAAACTTTTCTTATCAGTTTTATGAAATATACTAGATGGAGGTTGCCCTTCACCTTATTAATAAAATATAGATTTTACCTATAAAAAAAATACAACAAATTATACTAGCATCTATTAATTTTTTTTCAAATTACACATATCATCATTTTTCCTATTCCTACACAATGTTTGGAAATATTATACTAACACTCCCTATAAGGAAGATTGTTGTACAATTCGTAAAATTTTTATGGAGTGTTAATATATTTTGCTAAAAAATATAGGCTCAAATATTTTTTTAATTCCGAAAATTTAGGACAATTTTTTTTTGTAAATGGAAAGGAAAAAAAATCCCCTAAGGAACACTGAAAACCACAAGGAAAAGCGGAAGAAGATACATGGACAATTTTGATTTTGATCTTCTAAATAAAAATTTGTTCATTTTAATCCCTCAAATTTTATTATGGGGGACTAAAAACAACATTTTATGAATTTAAGAAAAAAAAGGTAATAAGATATTATTTGATGTTTTAGACTGCTTTTCTTTTTTTTTTTCTTTTTGAAATTATATTTTTTATATATGTGGGATTTGGTTTAGGTTTGAATGATATAACATTGGTAGTTTTTTTTTCCAGATCGTTGGTAGTCTTAAATCAATTGAATATCATGATGTAAATGGTTAATTGATACTTTAGAATGTTTATATCTATGCAATTTGGTTTAGGCTTGAAAGAAATTTCGTTGATAGTCTTAATGCAATAGAATGTTATCTAATAATCTCAATAATACTTTTTTTTATCAATGTTAAATTCAAAATACAAAATAAATGTTGTAGAAACACATGATATGAATCTGTCAAAGTCTAGTTATTTCAATTATCCTTTACAATGAATGAAAGACTCATTAACAAAACTAGAAATTAAAAGAAACAAAAATATTTTTCAAAGCTTAATCATGGAGGTTCATTCTAAAGAAGGTTTAGCTAAATCAAAACTCAATCCAAGCATTGTCTCATATCTACAAATTGAAGATTATTTCAGCAAACTTGAAGACAATAATTTGGAGAGCAAAATTACTTCAACACTAAATACTCAATATGCATCTATGAGTCGGAGTTTATTTGGGTGAATTGCTTTATTAGCTTTGGTGTTGAATACTTAATTAAGCCTAATTCCCATTTTTAATGTAATTTTGGTTCTTAATTTTGGAGACATAAGTTCAAATGTCTTTTCATTATTCCTAGGTCAATTTTAAGTGTTTTTGAGCTTCCGAAGTCATTATGATAGTGAGTGGGACTTAATGAGTCATTGTGACGATTAGTGGGAAGTAAATGTTAGTGAAAATAAATGTCTAGTGGAAGCTCACTATTTGTACTTCAACAGTTGTTTAGTTTAGCCTATAAATTAGGAAATTCTTGTAAATTTTCGAGGCAGAAATTTCAGATTAATTAAATTGGGTGTTTCTCTATTAAGAGTTTCCCCTTTGTCTTGGGTTAAGAATTATATAGTGTTGGTCTACCGATAAGTTGCGATTAAGATCACGCTTTCTTTGATAACTTTAGTTCTACTGACATGTCGCATTTAGAATCAAGATTCTCTTTCTATCCTTTGTTGATTCAAGAGGAGATATGAAAGGATGGACATGGAATCAAGCTTTGGAGTTTTGTGCTTTCAACATGCCTCATTGCAAAGTGCCTTGGAACCTTGAAGATCAATTGATTCATGTAAAAGGAAAGCTGTGTTATCTGATAATCCAATGTGCATATCATGCATAATCATTCATTTAGGATTGTTAGAATGAGAACCAATTCAAAAGCATTTAACAAATAAGGCAAATTAAAATCAAGTTTTTGGAAAAATGAAGTTTTCCTGCTTTAATCGATTACAGATATGTTGACATCGATTATTTTGTTCTTCGTGCCTTCTGGAAAACAAACCAAGAACAATGTAATCGATTACCAAGACTAAAATTGAAATAACATATTGTCTGTCTTAATCGATTACAGAAATTCGTAATCGATTACATATCATGCCTATGGCTAACATGTTTTGCTGATTTAATCGATGACATATCGTTTTAATCGATTACATAGTACATATGAAAATACTGGTATGTCTGTCTTAATCGATTACCAAATTCAGTAATCGATTGCTCAGTGCATTTGGAAAATCATAAGTGTCTAGTTTAATCGATTACGTGACGGAATAATCGATTACAATGTTCATAGCTCAAACCCAGAACACGTCATAAACACTTTAATCGATTACATTTTTGAATTAATCGATTACATATGCGAAATAATCGATTATAGGAGCGTATTTAATCAATTATTTTTAGTTAGAAAGCTGTTATAAATAGAACCTATTGCCCTGTGATTTTAAGTGTTGAGAAATTCGTATTCTGGGCAATCACAAACATTCATGAGCTTTCATTAGTGAGTTTTCTGAGTTCTAAAACATCTTGGCTTCATCAAAATTCATATGGGTTTTTGATTTGAAGAGTGAAGCATACTTGAGTTTCAAAGAGTAAGGAAAGGGAAGCATTGAATCTGTTATTCTTTCTTTCAACCTGGTGAATCATACATATGCATCTTGTTCATTGGATTATCAGGTGAATTCATTCCTTATTCTTTGTGGTTGTAAATCTGTTATTTGATTTCTGTAAAGATTGACTTATTGTAAATGGGTTTCTTGCATAATGACTAGAGATAGTGTTTCTCTAGGGGTTGCTGAGTAGTGTTCTCAATGGGGTTGGTCTCTAAGAATCTAATAGTATTTTAGATTTCTAAACTTTATCTAGGGTTGATAAAGATAGGCTTGTAATATCTTGTAAGAACATTAATTTGCAATAGTGAAACTCCATTCTAGTGTTGAGTGGAAGAACTGGATGTAGCTTCATAGTGTTTGAAGTGAACCAGTATAAAAATTATGGCTGATCTTTATTCTAATCTCTTCATCTCTTAATTGCTTTGGTTGTGAATCAAATTATTTGCACAGAAAGATTTCAGTTGTCTATTGATTTTCTTGATAGAGGAATTTGATTGAATATAAGATTCTTGGTTTCAAAACAATTTTTTAAAGTGATAAAGATCTTGTGGAAACTCTGATTGAAAATTTTTAATTACCAAGGTTCAACTAATTCACCCCCCTCTTGGTTGTATTGAAGTATTCCTATCATTTTCAATTGACATCAAGAGCTGGTTCTTGAAAGTTGCTCAAGATCATTTTTTCTTTTCAAAAAGAAATATGAATACTTCACAAATAACCTTTAAGAAGGGTGCCTCTTTAAACAGACCTCCTATGTTTGAAGGGGAACATTCAATTTTTAGAAAAATAGAATGAAGATCTTTATTCAATCAAATGACCTAGGAGCATAGAATGCAATAGTAAAGGGTCCTTTTATTCCAAAGAAAACTGTTGCAAATGAATTGATTCCCAAAGAATGGGATGAGATGACTGAGGTTGAACAAAGGGCTGCACAATATGATTTTAAAGCTAAAAATATGATCACCTCTGCACTTTCCTCTGATGAATTTTTCAGGACTGTGAGATGTAACAGTGCAAAAGAAATGTGGGAGATGCTTGAAATTACTCATGAAGGAACTGAGGAAGTTAGAAGATCAAGGAAGCATGCTTTGATTCATGAGTATGAAATGTTCAAGATGAACACTAATGAGAGCATTTCTCAGCTGCAGACCAGATTACTCATATTGTAAATCATCTTTTGGGTCTAGGAAAAGTCTTTGACACTGAAGAATTGAACATCAAAATATTGAAGTGTTTGACAAGACCTTGGCAACCAAAGGTTACAACAATCAAGGAGATCAAGGATCTATCAAAGATCTTTATGGCTGCATTGTTTGGTAAGCTTCTTGAATATGAACTTGAAATGTCTCAACTAACATCTTGTGAAGATGCAGAAAAGAAAACAAGAAGCATTGCCTTGAAAGCTGCAACTTTAAAAGCTGAAAAAGAAGAGGAAACAAGTGAAGAGGATGATGAAGATAATGTGAACTTGGTGGTTAGAAAGTTCAGCAAATTTCTG
>PYAF01003964.1:0-19688 GCA_007407185.1 Glycine tomentella
GAGAGAAGGCGGAAGGACCAAATGTCATTTTCATGGGGTTTTTATAGGCCACAAGGGACCCAAACACGCCCTGCTTAGGCGTGTTTAAACACGCCTAGCTTGGGCGTGTTTAAACACGCCTAAGCAGGGCGTGTTTGGTTGCCCCATTTTGCCAAATATTCCCCCATTTGCCCCCTTTTGCTAAATATTAATTAAAAATATATTATTTGTAAAAATTAGCCAAGCATACCTATTACCTGAGGCCTATTCTAGTTTTTCTGCATCAAGACAAAACAATTGCAGCATAAGCTCAACTATATGCTAGATACTTGATCCCAAGCCTTTCAGCCAATGCTCTTCTTCGGCGTATTACTAAGTTCCTACAAACCCAGAACATTTCCCTTCCTATGGTCTTCTGGATTCACTACTTTAGCACATGACCTTCTCTGTTCGCTTTTGGTTACAAAATTTAGCCTTGGGATCAAAGGGCATGGCAACTTCGAAGTTGAATGAGAAGCTGGGTTTATATTTTGTTTTAAAAAAAATAATTTAAAAATATTACGACAACTAAAATTTGTTACTATGTTAAATTAGTTATTTTTAATTTTAAATCCTTAGTGGCGTCAATAGAAAGGACCATTTTGATACCAATCGTTATTAAGGATAAAATTGAGACTTCTAAAGCAAAAAAGTATGAAACTGAACAAAAACTAATATAAATGGCCTAAGATATAATTTAGCCTAATTTCCTCCTAATAATGGAGTCTAAGAACCTCACCATTTTTATATAAGTTTTCAAGTTGGAGAGTAAAGTAGGAACCGACTTCAAGTAGACTGAGAGTTCGGCCAGATAGAGAGTAGCCAAAATGAGTACATGGAGAAAGGAAGTTTTAGATGAAGCAAAGAAGCAACTATGGCCGGTAGGGCCAATGATATTTGTCAATGTGTTTCAGTATAGTTTACAATTGATATCTCTCATGTTTTTAGGTCATTTGGATAAGTTGCTTCAATTGAGAGTCTCAAGTGACATTCTTGAGAGTACATTTGAGCAAGTCTTGTGTTTTGCATTTGAGAGATCTCAAGAGAGAGTTTGAGAGAAACACTCTAGGAAGTTTGATTTTCACCATTGTTGGAGAAGTTGTGTGAACCACCACCTTGGTGTATTTTGATTATTTGTAACCCATTATTCTTATAGTGGAAGTTTGATTCTGGACTAGTGTCCCGTGGATTTTTATTTCTTCACATTGAGGAAGGTTTTCCCACGTTAAACAAATTGATTGTGTTCTTCTCTATCTCTCTCCTCTTGCAATTTTTTGTTTCGCTTCCGCAATTGACTAGAGGGTCCGTCTTGACCCAACAGTGGTATCAGAGCCCGAGTTCGAGGGTTCTGAAAGAGACGAGATGGAGACCAGTGGCATAACCCATGACGGAGATATGTTCAAGCTAACCGTGGACAACTTCACTTATTGGAGACCGATGATGGAAGATCATCTCTACTGCAAAGACCTATATGAGCCCATCGTTCTTGACGAGAGACCTGAAGGCGAAACCGATAAGGAGTGAAAGATTTTGAGTCGTAAGACGGTAGCTACAATAAGGAAATACATTGACAAAAACCTCTTTGAGCACGTGTATGAGTTCACGAACACGTACGAGTTATGGAACAAGCTGGAATCCATGATTCAGGAGAAGACTCCCAGGAATAGGCATGGCAGCAGGACCCGAACCCGTGGGTACCCGCTCGAATCCTCCCCGATTTTAACGGGGAAAAATCAAGTTTATTAGGTTTGGATTCGGGTTTTTCTCGATAGCCAAAAGCGGGGGCGGGGGCGGGTATGAGATCACTGATACCCACCCCTGCCCCCGCCCCATAATAAATAATATAAAAAAATAAAAAAAAAATATATTATTTTCTATTTTTTTAATTGAGTTGATTGATTTTGTTTTATAATTTTTAAATTATGATCCCATATTTTAAATGTGGGTTTGCTATTATTTTTTTTGTTACGTAATTAACTTTTTCGTCCGATTTTTCAATAAAAAAAGCTATATATTTTTTTAATTTTTTTTAATTTTAATCTTACATAGTGAAGGGCCATGGAGAGGAGATAGTATGAAGGTTGTCAGGGAGGATCCGTGGGATGTCCGCAAACTCCTGACACCTTTTCCATTTGCTTGCAAAGTTGAAGGCGTTCGTCCTGAGGGTTGGCCAGTAGTATCCTGCTCGTACTACTTTAGTGGCTAGGGAGCGTCCTCCTGTATGGAGTCCGCAGATCCCTTCATGGAGCTCTCTCAGGACGTAGTCAGCCTGTGAGCTATCCAGGCATTTGAGTAGAGATGTTGTCAGTCCTCTTTTAAATAACTCACCGCCGATGATGATGTAGTAGTTGGCTTTCCTCTTTAGATGTCGGGCTTCATTTTCATCTGTTGGGAGCATTCCCTTCATGAGAAAGTCTCTGTAAGGGGTCATCCAATTGATCTCCTCCAATTCAACAGCCATTACCTCGGGTGTCAATGGTGGACTTTTGGAGTGTTTGTTGGATGATTGTTTTGAGGTGCCCAGTCTTTTTGGTACTAGCCAGTTTGGATAACAAGTCAGCTCTGGTATTACTCTCTCGAGGTATGTGATACATCTCAAAGCAATCAAAACTGTCAATGAGTGTTTTGGCCAGGTTGTAATACTGGATGAGTATGGTCCTTTTAGTTTGATACATGTCTGATATCTGACCCTGGACAAGCTGTGAGTTGGAGTAGCATCTTAGACATTGAACCGTGACTTCTTTTGCGAGTTTGAGTCCCGCTACGAGTGCCTCGTACTCGACTTAATTGTTGGAAGCCTTGAAGTTGAGCTTGAGAGCTTGCTCAAGTGAGATATTGTTGGGCCCTTCAAGTATGATGCCTGCTCCGCTTCCTTGCACGTTGGATACTCCGCCCACGTAAAGGTTCCACCAGTCTAAGGTGGATTTGTCCTTTCCTGCAAACTCTGCTAGAAAGTCCGCCATGAATTGTATTTTCATGGGGCCGCGTGGTTCATATCGAATGTTGAATTCTGATAGTTTGACTGACTATGCTACCATCTTGTCTGTTAGTTCTGGTTTCCAAGTACCTGTTTGATTGGATAGTTAGTCTTGACTATCACTTGGTGACTTTGGAAATAAGGTCGAAGGCGTCTAGCGGAGGTGACCAGTGCCAAGGCTATCTTTTCTATCATTTGATAGCGTTTCTTGGCATCATGTAGTATACAGCTAGTGAAGTAGATAGGGACTGATGTTTCCCTTCTTCTTGGACGAGTGCTGAGCTGACAGCTTCATTCGTAACTAAGAGGTATAAGAGCAATGGTACTCCCTGTCGAGGTCGGCTCATGACAGGTAGGGCAGCTATTGTCTTTTTGAATTCCTCTAATGCTTGCTCGCATGTGTCATCCCATAGGAATGGCTCTGTCTTGTTGAGCAACTTATAGAAAGGCTTAGCTTTCTCGGCAAGTTTCAGAAGGAATCTTGATAAAGCCTTCAGTCTTATGTTCAGCTTCTGAACTTCGTTGACACTGGTCGAACTATGCATCTGTAGGATGGCTGAGCATTTGTCCGGGTTGGATTCGATTTCTTGGTGTGTGATCATGAAACCAAGGAACTTGCCACCACCTACCCCAAATGTGCATTTTTCAGGGTTGAGGCGCATGTCATACTTTCGAACTTCCTCACATATCTCTTCGAGGTCTGCCACATGTTGGGCTACGCTTTGAGATTTGATGACCATGTCATCCACGTAGACCTCGACTCTGCGTCTGATCTACTCTCTGAATACGCGATCCATTAGTCACTGATATGTAGCTCCTATATTCTTGAGGCCAAAGGGCATGACTCTGTAGCAATAGTTGGCATCTTCAATAATGAAGGTCGTCTTTTCTTCATCCAGAGCATGCATTCTGATTTGATTATAACTAGAATATACGTCTAGGAAGCTTAAGATATAGAATCTGGATGCTCCGTCGACCAGTCTGTCGATGTTGGGTAGTGGATATGCGTCCTTTGGACATGCCTGGTTGAGGTCTGTGAAATCTGTGCACATACGCCACTTTCCACTTGCTTTTTGGACCATGACAACGTTGGCGAGCCAGGTTGAGTACCTGACTTCTCTGGTAAAGTTAGCTTTTAGCAGCTTGTCTACCTCTTCTTTCACGGCCTTTCGTCTGTCTTCTCTTATATTTCACTTTCTCTGTGCTATCGGCTTAGCTTGTGGACATATTGCCAACTTATGACAGATGATATTAGGATCAATACCTGGCATGTCTGAAGGTTGCCAAGCGAATAGGGATGTGTTTTTGTGAATCACGTTCGCTATGTGTCTGTACTCATGATTGGTGAGATTTTTGCTAAGCTGCATGCACTGTTCGGGTTTGGGCCCGAGTTGCAATTTTGACTAGTTCTTCGATCGGTTTTGGTCCTTTGTCGATATTATCATCGCGTGGATCCACGTCAAAGGCTTCATCATGGCGAGCTGCATATACTGTCAGTGTATAAGGAGTAAAATTTCTATCAATATTCATTACCTGGATGGTACCCCCTGAAGTGGTATGATGTCTGTCTGGTTGTCTGTTGGGAGGATATATTACCACTTTGAGGCTTTCGACATAGCATTGTCTGGCTTGTTTTTGGTCTGCCTTTACAGTGACGATTTCTCCTGTGACGGTAGGAAATTTCATCTTCAAGTGGGGGGTAGAGACGATAGCCTCCAACTCATTCAATGTTTTTCTACTTATCAGGACAAGGTAGGATGTATCGGCATCCACAATGTGATACCTGATAGTAAAGCTCCTTGATAAAGAACCCTGACCAAAGGTGGTCATTAGGTTGACATAGCCCATAGTTTCTATCCTTTCTCCTGCAAAGCCGAGTAAAGGGTCTGGATAGGGTTGTATGGAGCTTGACAAGATCTCTAGCTTCTGGAAGGTCTTCAAATATAGAACATCAGCAGAGCTCCCTTGATTAACGAGTACTTTTGTCACCTTGAAATTAGCGATTATGAGAGAAACAACCATAGGGTCGTCTTGGTTGATAGGATTGATTCCCTTAAAATCTGCATTGGTGAACGTAATGGGAGGTAGACTTCGTAGTGGGGGAACGTTGACACAGTTTATGTCTATGTCTCATATAGCGTGCAAGTGTCTCTTTTGAGATTGGCTAGACGATCCTCCATAGGAGAAGTCCCCTGCGATGGTATGGATTACATCGCGGATATGTTGAGTGGGCTCCTCTTCTTGTTGACGAGGGGGTTGATGCTCGCGTCTAGGTTGAAGTGGTCTCTGCCTCCCTCGATCCTCTACATCATCTCTTCTTCTGTCGTTGTCTCTGTTTCTGGAACGGTCTCCCTGTCGCCTCTCCTGTCTGTTTTCGTGTGGAATATTATCAGGTCTTTTTACAAACCGTGATAAGTGTCCAACTTGGATAAGTTCTTCTATCTTATCTTTCAGTGTCAGACATTCTTCTGTGTTGTGGCCTATGCCACGATTGTAGCAACAGTACCTGTTAGGGTATTTTCCTAACTTCATGGGACCCGAAAAGGTTACCTGTACCTCCGTATTGAAGGCTTCATCCATGATGGTAGTCTAATTAACTGTCATGGGAGTATATCTTTCAAATCTGGGTCCTCTTGGGAGTAGTTGAGGCCTGTGCAGCTTTCGCTTTTTATCGGCCCTATGAGAGTCGAATCGGTTGGATATCTCATGCTTCTCTCGCTTTTGTCCAACTGTCAGATTTTGTTTTTGAACTTCGACATCTCTTCCATCTGGATGTAGCCCTTGGCTCTTTCGCGTATTTCATCCATGCTAGAAGGAGGTTTCTTGCATAGACTATCCACGAATTTGTCAAGTCAAAGGGCATCATAGAGTGCAGTGCTACCTCGGGATTAAGGTTTCGAATCTAGATAGTCAATTGTCCAAACCGTTCTATGAATCTGCGGAGAGGTTCGTCATCTGCTTGGCGCAATGTCGCTAGGGCAGTGGATGTCAACCGATGAGACCAGCTGGTTGGGTATTGCGCGCTGAATTTTTCGACAAGGGTGTCGAAACTGTCGATGGACCTTTTAGGGAGGCTACCATACCATGCTAGGGCTGCCCCTTTTAAAGATGTAGGGAAAACCCGACATAACATGCCATCGTTATTTGTATAGAGATTAGCCTGTGATAGGAAAGCATCGAGATGTTCATCGGGGTCAGTGGTGCCATCATGCCTCTCTAAATGTAGAGGTTTCCAACCGAACGGAACATCGACTTCTTTGATGCGATCAGTAAGAGGGTTATGTCGTGCATTATGCCTCTCTGTTTGGTAGCCTTGCGTTAAACTGTGAATACCTGGAGGGTCGACAGTTCGTCGAGGCTTTGAGGGTTGTTAAGGATGCGACTCGCCTTGCGTCTGTTCGCCTTTGGTGGTATGAGTGTGTTCATCCTCCGAGGATGTCTCGCTCGGGCTTCCTAGTGATCATGATCAGCTTTCAACCGCTGGATCTCTTTCTGGTATTTGCATTCCATCTCCGCCATGCGGTTCTGAAGTTGCAACATGGTTTCGGCATTCGTCATGGTAGTTTGTGGAGGGTTAGACACTTCGACAAGGGTGTCGCGTCCAACGCTGGAACGTGTATGCTGATGATTTGTCTGGGATGCAAGGCCGCAGGATAAGTTTTACCTGGGCCCCCTGTGGGCGCCAAATGTTCTTATCAAAATCTGAAAATTCCACGTGTGGGCTAGATGTGGCCTTAGTGGACTCCAAATCTGGTGTCGTCGGGAAGTGAGTAAGCTTTGCTTAGAGGAAGGATCTGCAAAACAAAGGAAAAACACTTCGACGCTCAACTATGTACATCAATTGATGAAGAATGACTAAGTGTGAAAACTCAGTCTAAGATGTAGAGAATGAGAGACTTGAGTAATGCATTCAAGTATAGATGAGAGTGAGGTATTCTGTGTGAATACCGGATGAGAATGGAGTGAGTTGGAGAGAACCTGGAGGATTGTATTTATAGTGTGAAGTATGGGCCTTGGGCCATAGCTTGTAGATAATCTGTTGATAAAATAATAATAACATATAATAGCAGTTTCAAATAGGAGATAATGTATACCTTATTGATATATTGTTACTTGTAGATAAGTAACAATTAGTAGATAACTTGTTGGGATATTATATGATAAGGTGGTTGCACTTATTTGAATATCCTGATATATTTCATATGCAATTAATTAGAAGATATTATTGTTGGTGTCCGTTCTCCTGTAGAGTGTCGTCATCCGCGCTCCTATAGCAGTGTTGATAAGGAACCCGGACACGCATGTCCGGGTTGACACTTAGAGGCTGAATAAGCGCCTATTAATGCGGCAATGCTGACATGGAGAGTGTCCACGTGTACAGTGACATTTATGAGATGGTCACATGTCATTTTACTATTTTGGACTGTACAGTTACCCTGATCATGGACACTATAGCATTGTCATTTTTCTTCATGCCATTGTTTCTCTTCACCATAATCTCCCTTGACACTTTCTCATCCTATGCTTCTATTGTCTCTTACACATATCACTGTGTTTCTATGGTTCCTAACTCATCAACCCACAATAAGTCCAAGCTCAAAGCCTTCCCACACAGTCAATTCCAACATGGTTACTACATCGGTGGTGGCACTGTCCCCTGGAGACAGGAACAGAAAGAAGTTAGCCTTGAAATCAGGTATGTGTACGAAACTGATGTTGTTGGCATTCTCAATGTTAGAACATGGCTTAGAAAACAAAGTGGAACTTGGTATTACCGTGCGCAAGATGGAAACTTTACAGATGCAAACTTGTTGTGGAACTACAATCCTTTTCCACTTTCTATAACGTTTAGGCTTCATGGTTTCTGGTCAGAATCTATAGGGAAGCTTTGTATGGTTGGAACAGAAACTGGTGGTAGCTCACAACCGCAACGCTTGGAAGTAGTTCTCAGGATTTACAATTAATTTTGTCAATTCAAGTAATACTATTTCTGCTTTGGTTATTGGAAGCTTGGAGAGCATAAGTTCTAAGCATGAGGTGAGTTATTTTGAACCCATTTCTGTGTTTATTTTTCAAAGAATTGATTATGAGTATAGTTTGGATACAGAAGAAACAAAAATTGAGCTCTTTAATGAAGCTGAAGAACTACCGGGTTTATCCATTATTTCGGTTAATACGTTTTTGCTCAAACATTTCCCCAATGATTAATGTTAAATATGATTTGCAATACCAATGTGAGTGCAATTATGCAGAGAATCGTAGTCCTATTCGGGGGGATGAAAACCAATTGCCTTATGTTGTGTCTTTGAAGAGATTGGTTTGTTCCATTGTTGAGCAAAGGGTGAAAGTATTTTTTGGGTTTGGCAATTATGATTCTGGTTACCTCTTTTCTTTCAATCCTAATGCTACATTAGTTGGAGAAGGGTGGTGGGATGAAAGAAACAACCAATTGTGTATAAATGCTTGTCGTTTCTTGGGCATAGAGGAAACAGTGGCTAGTCCCCATGTGGGTGATTGCTCAACAAGAATGATCTTGAAGTTTCCAAAGATTTGGTCAATCAATGATGCAAGTAGCATTGTGGGTCAAATTTGGACAAACAAAACTATAGGGGACTTAGGTTATTTCAAGAGGGTCATTTTAAGAAGTCATCAGGACAAAAGAGATAGAATTTCTGGCATAAAGTATGAGTACACCCAACTTGACAAAGCCAAAAAGTTATGCCCAATACAAGAACATATGAAGAACAAGGGAATAAGGTACCCAAATGTTTGTTGTAGATTTCACATGTCAGTTGAATACTCTGGCAAGATAGTAGGCTGGGGTTATTTTGTTCCATTCGTTGTTAATGATCAGATACAACAGTTGAACATGGATGAAAATTCTATTTTTGTTCCATTGTTGCTAATGATCAAAATCAAATAGTTCCCAAGTCCAGCCAGACACAACAATTTTTTCTGCCTACTCCAGCTGTGTTGGCTTGAACAATGTTAGCTACCAAATCAACTTCATTTTTTTATCTGATGCAAAGTTAGGCAAAGAAAAGTGTTCGTTAAATTCAAAAACAAAGGCCACCGAGATAGAAATTAATATTTCTGCTGAGGGAATTTATGATGCTGAAGCTGGAAGCTTGTGTTTGTTAGGTTGCAAGAATCTTGGTTCACAGAACCAAATACCAACAATAGATTTTGTGGATTGTGAGATTATAATCAAGATTAGGCTCCAACTGCAAAATGCAAAGAGCAATGTTAAAGGGAGTATTGAAAGCACACGCAAAAATTCAGATCCTCTTTACTTCAATCCCTTGGACCTGACTTCAATTGAATCTTGTTCCTATTTCTATTCAATTTTTTCCCAACTTATAAGCTACTATTCCTTTTTCCTTCCTATTATACTCTTTATACCTTCATTGTGGCCTTTTCCAAATTAAATTCTCAAAGTGTAATTTTCTCTGATAATAATTTTAATAGTAACAAGGCTTTGACAAAAGGCTTTTCTCTGATTAGCATTGACTTTCTATTTGATGGAATAGTTTGTTTCATTTGAAATAAAAAAGGTGAACTTTAGCCATACTAGTTTACTCTCAACTATTGTTTTTATAAGATGTATTATAGGACTTCATCTCATATTTGTACTCCATCAATTTTTTTTAAAGTGAGTCTCTTCCACATGATAGTCTCTTCCACTTGTGAAAGTCATTTTTAATCACGAGTATTCATAGTGGTCATTAGAGCTCATTGTCGTCATCTTACTCATCCAAACTTGTCACCAAATCAAACCATTGACTCTAATACTAATTGTTGTGCAATCGGGGGAAGCAAACCAGAGAGTTTTTTTTATCAATGGGTCATGCACAATCACATAAGTGAGCTTGACACCACACTTTGACTCAACCTTAAAGCTCATATTTATGGTCTTTCCTTCACTTATAAGATTTTGGGTTAAAGTATGGTGTCAAGTTCACTTATGTGGTTGTTCATGATCCATTGGTATAAATCTCCCTGTTTACCCCCTCATTTGTACAACAATTGGTATCAGAGTCAGTGATTTGATGTGATGATCGACTCAAATGAGTAAGATAACAGCGTTGGATGCTAGGCTTGGAATCCCTTGTATCAAAACATATTTAAGCTTATTAATGATTATAAAATGTTTAAATGATAATCTTAAATAATGTTTTGCATTTTTAATATGATAATGTATATGTGTGAATAAAAAAAAAACTCGACCCTCTAAAACAATATTAAAAACTAAATATAAATGTTATATTCATTGAATATTTTTAGTGCTAATTTATATTAATAAGGATTGAATTTTATTTAACTGATAATATTTTTTACTTTTTGTTAATAATATTTAAAAACTAAATTTAAATTTGTGAAGGAATAATGAGAAAAATCACTTTAATATATTAAAAAAAATTGGGGTCTTAAACTTGATCCATGTAGCTAGAAGCCTTGACATACAACAAGCTACTTTTGAGAAGGACTCCTTGGTTGTTGTTCAAATTTTACCATAAAAAAAAAGTAGAAGGCGTTTGGGCAAATGAAATATTTAAAAGAGTTTTTTTTTTTTCAAATTACGGGAATTATAAAGATCTATTTTAAATTTGAAGAAATAATTTAAAATAAACCTATCCTAAATTTGAAAGATTAAAAAATATTTACACCGTTTATAAAAATAGCTTACGACTTATTTATAAAAAAAAAATTTAACTTATTTCAATAAATTGTTCAGGATAACTCAAAAATAATTTAGAGCGCGCTAGCCTAGCTATATGAAAAATAAAACCCGTTTTAACAAGGACTCTATATAAATATTTTAGCGGCTATTTCTATGCCGCGAAAAGGCAAAAGAATTGCCAACATAAGTTACTTGTGGTGTAAGTATCTTAAGAGTAGGCAGAAAACAAAACCGAAATAGGGAATGAACATTAGATGCAAGCATTATTGAACCAACAAATCAGAAAATGTATCGAGAATCAGCATGTATAAAACAAAAATAAATTATAATACATCAAACATCTCTGGCAGTGGCTGTCTGTGGCTGGCTTCCATTTGTTTTTCTCTAACTGTAATATGCAATTGAAGTCAGGTCCAAGGGATTGAAGTAAAGAGGATCTGAATTCTTGCGCGTGCTTTCAATACTCCCCTTAATATAAGCTCCACCGTTCTGTGCCTTTATCTGTTGGAACTGAAACTTCACTACAATCTCACAATCCACAGAATCTTTTGTTGGGATTTGATTCTGTGAACCAAGATTCCTGCAACCTACCATACACAAGCTTCCAGCTTCAGCATCATAAATTCCCTCAGCAGAAACATTAATTTCACTACTATAGCAAGTCGGTTGTAAGAAAACCGACTTGGTAGGTAAGTCAGTGGCAATTTTTGTAAATAATTGAATTGATTTCGCATTTCGAAGTCATTTTTTTTTAACCATCGTTGTATAAGCCTCTATAAAGTCGGTTTCAATAATAACCGACTTTGAAAGATTTACATATTTTTTTAAGAAAAAAATTTAACTTCATTTCTGTTTTTTTTTTTAATTATTATCTTCAAAGTCGGTTATTTAAAACAACCGACTTTGATAGCCCATTCTCGATTTTCTTTCATTTTTTTTTTAAATATTAGATTCCAAGTCGGTTATTTAAAACAACCGACTTTGAAAGCCCATTCTCGATTTTCTTTCATTTTTTTTTTTTTGAAATTTTAGATTCAAAGTCGGTTATTTAAAACAACCGACTTTGAAAGCCCATTCTCGATTTTCTTTCATTTTTTTTTTTAAAAAAATATTAGATTCAAAGTCGATTATTTAAAACAACCGACTTTGAAAGCCCATTCTCGATTTTCTTTCATTTTTGTTTTTTTTTTAATATTAGATTCAAAGTTGGTTATTTAAAACAACCGACTTTGATAGCCCATTCTCGATTTTCTTTCATTTTTGTTTTTTTTCTTTAAATATTAGATTCCAAGTCGGTTATTTAAAACAACCGACTTTGAAAGCTCATTCTCGATTTTCTTTCATTTTTGTTTTTTTTTAAATATTACATTCAAAGTCGGTTATTTAGAACAACCGACTTTGAAAGTCCTTTCCAATATTCTTTCATTTTTTTTTTGACATATTAGATTCAAAGTCGGTGATTTCAATAACTGATTTAGAATCTTCATTTTGTTTTTTTTTAAATTATTAGATTCAAAGTCGGTTATTTAAAACAACCGACTTTATATAGGCCATTCTCGCTTCTCCCTCAGCCATTCTCGCTCAGCGCCAATTTGAAACTCAAATTTCAATTTGAATTTCGAATTTGAAATTCCAACAACCTTATAAATTCCAACCTTACGTTCTCTCTTTCACATTAAAAATCAAACCTCCTTCCTTCCTTCTCTCTCTTTCTCTCTTTCTCTCTTTCTCTTCTACGCTTCTTTTTTCCTTTCTCCGTCGATTCTACTCCGCCGTTGCGCCGTTACCAACGCACCACCACCGCTTTGGCTTTAGGCTGTCCACTTTTGCATCTTCTTCCTCTCCTCTTCTACTTTTGTCTGGTAATTTCTCATCTCTTCTCTCTTTCTCCTCTCTCACCTTCAACCACTGTATTCCTTCTCCCTTTTTTTCTCTCATTTCTTTTTCATTTTCTCTCCCTGCCTCAGTGAATCCCATCTCTCTTCCTCTTCTGCCATTAAACCATTTTAGTTTGCTATGGTGGTTCTCCTTCACTTTTATAAAAAGCCCCAAATGTTTGAACCCGCAGCAGCAGAAGAAACAAAACCGAAACCACTATAACCTCTCGAGTTCGCGATTCAGGTTCGGTCCCGTACGATAATCTTCTAAAAAAAATATGACATTCAAAGTCGATTATTTAAAACAACCGTCTTAAAATGGTCAATATATAGTCTTTCAAAGTCGGTTATTTAAAAAAACCGACTTTGTATCTAAGTTTCTAAGTCGATTTTTTTAAATAACCGACTTAGAAAAGACTATTTTTTTTTTAAAAAAATAAAAAATAAAAAATTTTCAAAGTCGATCCTTATAAAACCGACGTTGTTCGCTAACCTTTTTAACGTCGTCGGAGACAAGGTCGGTTCGGAAACCGACTTTGTATGGTCCAAATAACCGACCTTGAATGCCTTTTATGTAGTAGTGTTTCTATCTCAGTGGCATTTGTTTTAGCGTTAAACAAATACTTCTCTTCACCTAACTAAGCATCTGGTTCTAGAGTGATCCTGATTAGATAGCTTATATTGTACAAGCCAGCCCTACTGCTGGAGTTTGCAGAAATAAAAGGCAACTTAGAAACAAAATTTTCATTTGAGTTCAAGTTTTGGATCTGATCATTAACAACAAAAGGAGCACAATAACACCAGGCAACTAACTTGTCATAGTATTGAACTCCCATCTCAATTCTCATGTCAGAAGAATAAATATCCGGATAGTTTATTCCCTTGTTCTTCACAGTTTCTTGTCTTGGGCACAATTGTCTGACTTGGTCAAGTTTTCTGTACTCATACTTTATGCAAGAAACTCGATCTCTTTTGTCCTGATGACTTCTGAAATTGATCCTCTTGAAATAACCCGAATCCCCAACAGTTTTGTTGCTCCAAATTTGGCCGACAATGCTGTTTGCATCATTGATTGACCAAATCTTTGGAAACCTCAAACTTATTCTTATTGAGCAATCACCTACATGAACACTAGCCATTGATTCTTTCATTCCCAAGAAATGGCAACCAACTATACTTAGTTGGTTCTTTTCCTCATCCCACCGCCCTTCTCCAACTAAGGTAGAATTAGGATTGAAAGACCATCGATAACCAGAATCATAATTGCCAAACCCAACAACTACTTTCACCCTTTGCTTTTCATCTGAACAAACCAATGTCATGAGTGACACCACATAGGGCAATTGGTTATGATTCCCCCCAATAGGACTGCAATTCTTTGAATAAGTGCACTCACTTTGGTATTGCAAATCATAGATGCCACCAATCATTGGAGAAAGGTTTGAGCAAAATCTAATAGGATTAACGGGAAAACCCGGTACTACTAATTCACCTTTTTCAGCAAACTCATATTTTTGGTTTTTAGTGTCCAAAGTAAATTCATAACCCGTTGTTGGAAAAAGAAACAGTGAAATGGGTTCAAAATAACTCACCTCATTCTCAGAACTCATGCTCTCCAAGCTTCCAGTAATCAAAGTTGAAATAGTACTCCTCGTATTGAAAACATTGTGAAGCTTGAGAACAACCCTCAAATGTTGCAGTTGTGAGCTATCACCAGCTTCTATTCCTACCATACAAAGCTTCCCTGAAGATTCTGACCAGAACCCTGCAAACATAAACGTTGCAACACTTGGAAAACGGTTATAGTTCACAAAGTTTTCATCTGTGAAGTTTCCATCGTGCACGTGATAATACCAAGTGCCACTTCGTATTATCAACCATGCTCCAACTTCGAGAATGCCAGCAACATCAGTTTCATACACATGCTTGATTCGAAGAGTCACTTGTTTTTGTCCCTCCTTCCGGGGATAGATACTGCCTCCACCAAGGTAGTAACCATTTTGGAATTGACCGTGTGGGAAGGATTTGAACTTGGATTTGTTGATTCCTTTTATCGTTGGAACCATGGAATCACAGTGATCCGTGTAAGAGAGAATAGTAGCATAGGATGGGTAAGTGTTAGGGGAGATGATGGCATAGAGAAATAATGGCATGAGGAAAAATGACAGTGCCCGAGAGTCCATGATCAGGGTAACCAAATTTCTTTGCAAAGAAAGATGCAGTGGAAGTGTGGAACTATAGATTCTTGAAAATCTTTTATAGAAGTTGGGAGAGGATTAATAGGGAAACCTATGAAGCATGAATATCTCTCTTGTTTGAAGTAGTACCAATGTGTTTAACACATTTTCACCAACACACTTTGACATACCCTTGTACAACACCTTTTATTAGGTATTTATAATTAAAAAATTATTTTTTGTTGGTTTGGACACTTAAGCTAATACCTTTACACAACTCATACACTTGAAAAGATATAAAATGTTAGTTTAAAAAGATGAATATACAATCAATTTAGTTATTTTGTTATATGTTACTCATATTTAATTTTATTAGAGTTTTTCTCTTATATGTTATGCAGTGTCTTCATAACCTATGTTTTAGACATATCCATGTTGAGTGTTTGTGTTTGTGTCCATGTTGAGTTTTTGTGTTTGTGTTGTGTCTAGTGTCCATGTCAAACTCTACTTCATAGGGCAAAACTATAATAATACACTTGATTTTTGTGTTTAAACTAATCTCTCTATGTAAATAATGTAATATATATTTATGTTTTACTCTTACCAGAAAAGATTAGATAGTTCTAAACTACTTGTCTATAGTTTCAACTAATCTCTATGTAAATAATGTAATATATATTTATGTTTTTTAATTTATGAGAAAAAATAATTAATAATATTTGATTATATCTCATATAGAGATCATAGACGAAATAGTAGTCCACCACTATCTAACATTTTCTCCTCTAGTCAATAATGATATCTTTATTAATATTTTTATCTATTATCAAATAAGACTTCAATATATTTTTAGTCTCAAATTTATTTTGAAGGACAAAAATATGTTCTTTTTTGTTGAAGAATTTCGTTATGGGGGACTTAAAACTACATTCTATATATGAATTTGAAGAACTAATTGAAAAAAGTATTTTTTTAATTAAGAGACCAAATAAAAAAATGTTTCAAATATGAGATACTAAAAACATATTAAACCTTAAAAAAAATTATAGATGTGCAATTTCAATCCTAATTTAAAATTGGAACAAAAACACTTAAATAACTGCAGTTAAGTTTTGAACATAAATGATAACCAAAGGTTAAAAAGTAGGTTGTTTGACGAGTCATTGTTGTTTTTTTATTTAACAAGGAAAAAAAAACTATAGTACAATCATGCGCATAAAAGAACAGCCGGCCTCTAACATCAGCATAAACAAGTAAACCTAACATGGGGGGATAATGAGTTAAAACTGTTATTTGAGCATTTGAGCACTTCCATCATGGCTTATTCTAGTCAGATACACATTGGTTGACTTCGTGAATAATATGGACAAGGGATGTTGACCAGTCACTTGTTAAGAAGCTTCCTAATATCCCTAACCAAATTAATGAGCCAAAGTACTAAGAATAAAAATGTCTCACTGTTGTTGTATGTCAAGGCTTCTACCTACTAGCTGCAGTACCAGTAGTGGGTTTATAAGACCCATCAACGTTAGCCATGACACTTCTAAACGTTTCATGCTCCATATATTCTCATTTCTCAACAATAAAAAAGCAACAAAAAAAAATGCATTGATACATTGTTTTTACAAAATTTTATACAAAAATAGAAAAGAGAAAGATCTGTTTGATAATTAATGTGAAATATAAAATTTTTAGAATATAAAAAAAACAAAAAGAAAAATATTATAGAAAATCATTATGTATATCATTAATATAACTTTAAAAAAAAATATTACGTGCATTATATATGCCAGCAGAGAGGTCGACACCAGGAGAGGCACTGTTGACTTTAGATTTTCAATTATATATTTTTGTAATTATTTGAGAATTTTGATAAGTAAAGTGTATAACTAATCCGTTTATTGTACAGATATAAGGATTGAAACAATAGCTGTTTCATGCCACCTTGTGATCAAAGTCAAGGAAATTGACTCTGGACAGTTGACATTATTTGCAAGCCACATCATGATTCATCATCAACTAAATTATTTATGAGCTATTGCCATAATAATAAAAAATGAAAATCATATTAATTCAACTTTATGTTTTTTTACAAAAATTATAAATAATAAATTAAAAGAGAAAAAAAAGTGTGTAATAGAATGGTTAGTGTGAGATGGAAAAAAAAAAGATAAAAAGAATATATAATGGTCTAAAAAGTGTATTAAAACATTATTGTATAAATAATATATTCTAAAAATATTATGATGCTAACTATGCCGGGTAGATTAGCCTTTATAAACTTGTTGTATAGTACAATATTTTCTAAAAATATTGCATGATGTGTATTAAAAAATCATTTTCCTTTTAAATAAACTTGTTGACAATCATAAACTTGCATGATGTTGTTTTTATTTGAAGCATTTAAAGTATCGTGCATTGACTTGATCTTAATTAGAACGATATTTATGATGATGCCTGTGATTAATTAGCCTATATTATTTACAATTTTCAACTCCTGTTATCATAAGTTCATAACTTTTATTGTTTAATGTTTTCGCAAGTGATGAAGCATATTTCCTAGCTCCCTCTTGTCGCAACTCGCAAGACACCGAGGTTGAAGATCTGTTGTATTTTTGTTGATTTTAGATACTGATTAAATAAATTTCCTATTAATTGAACTGGAAAAAAAAACATAAATTAGAATATATAAAGATTTATTGCAAGTAAGAAATCGTTTTGGCATGTATGCTCGTTAGAATGGCATTATCACGTCTGTGATTGACCTATATAAAATACATACATACATATATATATATATATATATATAGTGTTCAAAGAAACGTTAGAATAATGTTCGTTGTTTTTTTTAGGTTAAGAATAATGTTTACAGTTGTATACTTTAATTTTTAAATATACAGACTTTGGACTACCCTTTAAGCTTCTGTTTCATGATCTTCAATTTCTCCTTAGGCTGAATAATTTCCACTGCCACCACCCTACCAATTAGCAAAGCCTCGTTCCAAGTATCTCCATCTCCACTATCTAGCTTCTTAAATTCAGGGTGTTCTATCCAGCAATTAAAGAACCGGAATGGTTTAGCTCCCCAATCCCTCACCTCGCTCTTCAAGATAACTAAACAATGGTCAGATATATATGTCATGTGATCCAATCCAGTGTTAGGTTATACTCTAAATATCTATAAGCCCATCGGAGACCAAGAAACGGTCGATCCTACTGTTAGCAATCAGACTGAAGACATAGACACCTCTGAGGCCCAACCTGGAAGGCCTAGCAATCAGGCTGAAGGTGAAGACATCCCTCAGGCCCAAGACACAGAAGACACTCCTGAGGCCCAACCTGGAAGACCCAAAAGACTTCCTAAACGACCTCAGCATCTAGAAGATTTCATATGACTCAGCAGCAGACAAGTACACATGCTAGAAATATTCCTCGAGGGAAAATAGTACACCAGCCTAGGATTTCCTTTTCGATACTGCAAATTTTGTTATGCAATATCCAGAGAATTCTGTTATGATTTTGCTATTTAAATAGCTACTATGAATAAGAAAAGGAGGAAGAAAACAAAGTTCGTTAATTTCTAGCATCTACAGAAGGCTCCCTTGGCCTTGAATTCAAGGAAATCATATCATATCTCTAACATTTGGTCCGACCTGCCCTCACCACCACCAAGCCATGCCATGACAGAACATAATACACGCAAGCCCACCACAGATCGATTGGAGGAGGCCATCGCCCAACTCACCCTTCACCATGACTCTCTTGCCAACCAGCACACAGACCTTACCCACAAAGTAGACATCATCCTCGACCGTCTAAACCACCTCACTACCAACCCCACTCCCACCCAAACCAATCCATTTCACCACCCTCGACCTTAAGTCAAACTCGAGGTCCCCCGTTTCGACGGCCACGACCCCATGGGCTGGATTTTCAAAATCTCCCAATTTTTTGATTACCTAGGAACCCCTGACGAAGAACGAATTACGGTTGCCTCTTTTTACATGGACGGTCTAGCTCTTAGCTGGTACCAATGGATGTTCCGCAACGGCTTTATCACCTCCTGGACAGGCCTTCTTCAGGCCCTGGAATCACGCTTTGCCCCATCTTTCTATGATGACCCTAAGGGGTCACTCTTCAAATTGACCCAACGTTCCTCCGTGAACGAATATTTGACCGGATTTGAGAGACTTGCAAATAGAATCGTCGGCTTAGCCCCTCAATTCCTCATCAGTTGTTTCATTTCCAGACTCTCCCCAGAGATCCGCCGAGAAGTACAGGCATTACAACCCATCTCATTACCCCAGGCCACTGCCCTAGCTAAACTTCAAGAAGACAAAATCAATGACAGACGCAGGACTTTTAAGCCTAACCCCAACCCCCATCCTCCTCTTTCGTCCCATCCTCCTCTTTCGTCCATTTCCGCCCCGACCACCACCATTTCGACCCCAACGATAAAACAGAAACCCACCTTCATCCAACGCACACCTGAGGAAATGACTTTCCGCCGAGAGAAAGGCCTATGCTACAACTGCGATGAAAAATGGAGCCCCAATCACTGTTGTAAGGGTCGTATTCACCTATTGGTTGCCGAACCCGACAATCCTGAACCACCTCCTCCCGAACCACCATCACAACTCCCAAACCCCAGAAACCTTGAGTTGCGATTCTCCCCACACCATTACCGAACTCCCTTCCCCACCTTCCCCTCACATTAGTCTAAATGCCCTTTCCGGACTCCCTACCCCAGAAACATTTCGAGTTTATGGCCATATCCACCATACCCGCCTCACTATTTTAATTGACAGCGGCAGCACTCACAATTTCATCCAACCTCGCATCACCAATTTCCTCAAACTTCCAACAATGGACACCTCTCCACTTCGTGTCATGGTCGGCAATGGCTCAGTTTTGGATTGCCACCAAACCTGCCCTAATACTCATGTGACAATACAACA
>PYAF01003964.1:32983-53879 GCA_007407185.1 Glycine tomentella
TTGAGAAAGAAAAAACATTATTGAATTTAGAGATGACTTAGAGGTAATAGAAGCATGCGCTTTGCAAAGACAATCCAAATGCACTAATTACTTGCTGCACTCCCCTCATATTCTGTCCTCACCCTCCCCCCCTCCCCTTCGGTAGCTTCCTTCTTCGTAAGGATTTTTAGTCTCCGGGCCTATTTCTAGGCGTGTTCCTGCTGTCTAGTGTTGGGCTGTCACCCTCCCTTTAATTAAAAAATAAATAAATATGTAAATCTATGTGGTTTTTTTGGTGAATGAAAAAAAAAAAAAAAACAGAAGTAAATATTCAATAAAGATAGGTAATATGCTTCACTGCATGAAAAACTCGAAATTCTGTAAATCTTGTAGGCCGATTACAGACTCAGTTATACCTTCCCTACTACCAAGTCATAACGATATTTTAAATACTAGGTATACAACTTCACAACTTCATCTTCCAATCTTCTGACCGACAATAAGTTTTTTAATTTAAAAATTAAGGTATTAGATAGCACTGTTCTTTTTTAATTCTTCTATTTATACAATAAAACATTAAACATGCATTTTAGTTTGCTTATAAGACTAAGTTTACAAAGAATGGAAGAAAAAAAATAATTGAGAAATCTTCAGGGCCTATTCCGTATCCCATGGTAGTAGCTTCAGCTAGCTTCGTCTTCTTTTGTTGTTGGGTAAAGGAAATAGCTCAAAATACTTTTGGTTGACGTCATGGCTTACGATTACGAATGTCGAGTCTCCAGAGTCAAAATTCGTTCACTCGACATCAAGCTTTTGAAAAAGAAAAAAAAGGAAGCACCCGTCAAGCTGGCAGCAAGGTAACTCTCAATAAAATACAAATTAAATAGATATGGAAAATCAATTATCGTCATCAACATGAAGTATGATTTTAGATCACAATTCTCAACATGAGTTATTTTTTAACTTTGATTGTTTATACTAATCTTATTTAGTTTAATTTGTTTATGAATTTAATTTATTTATTATTTTGCTGGAAATAAAATATTCTCATAATCGAAATAGATGAGACTAATAACATATTCTTAAAATCTAATCATTTACTAAATATGCAGGGCTTTGTTGATTTTATGATTTTAATTAAATAGTGTGACATAGTAAAAGATTTTTACATCTACGTCACAAATTCATTGGTGGGAAGTATATTTTGAAAGCATAATTCTTTATTAGTTGATCATAAGATATAGAAATTAAAATCTAAGTCCTATAATAGAGTTTCACGAGTCTTTAGTTTCACTCCGTCATTCTTCTACAGAGAAATTTGGTTACCCTGATCATGGAATCTCTAGCATTGTCATTTCTCCTCATTCCATTGTTTCTTTTCACCATAATCTCCCTTAACACTTTTTCATCTTATGCTTCTCAACCAACTTACACAGATCACTGTGCTTCTATGGTTCCAAACTCAAACCCCAATGAGTCCAAGTTCAAAGACCTCCCACATGGTAGATTCCAAGTTGGTTACTACCTTGGTGGTGACAAAATTGTTGGTGCTGACACCTTCCAGAAACTGAGACAGAAACAAGTTACCCTTCGAATCAAGAGTGTCTATGAAACTGATGCCTTTGGCATACACAAAGTTGGAGCTACCTTGTTAGTAAGAAGTGCCAGTTCCTATTACAGTGTGGGAAACTTCACACGTGGCAAAAGATTAAAGAACCGCAAGCGTTTTCCAAGTTCAATAATGTTTAGTCTTGATGGGTTTTGGTCAGAATCTTCAGGGAAGATTTGCATGGTTGGAACAGGAAGTGGCTATAACATGCAACGTTTTGAGGTTGTTCTCAAGCTTTACAATGTTGTCAATTCGAGTAATACTATTTCTACCTTGGTTATTGGAAGTTTGGAGAGCTTGAGTTCTAAGAATGAGGTGAGTTATTTTGAACCCATTTCTCTGTTTATTTTTCCTAGAGTGGATTATGAATATAGTTTGGATATTATAGAATCAAAAATTGAGTTCTCTAATGAAGGTGAAGTAGTACCGGGTTTATCCATTAATCCAGTTAGTTTTTGTGCAAACATTTTTCCAATGATTAATGGTCAATATGATTTGCAATACCAAAGTGAATGCAATTCTGCAAAGAATTGCAGTCCTATTAATGGTAAATATGATTTCCAATTGCCTTATATTGTGTCTTTGAAAGAATTGGTTTGTTTAGATGTTAAGCAAAGGGTGAGAGTATTGATTGGATTTCGCAATAGTGGTGATAGATGGTCTTTCAATCCTAATACTGCATTAGTTGCAGAAGGGTGGTGGGATGAGGAAAAGAACCAATTGTCTATAGTTGGTTGCCATTTCTTGGGAATGGAAGAATCAATGGCCGGCGTTCGTGTGGGTGATTGCTCAACAAGAATGATCTTGAGGTTTCCAAAGATTTGGTCAATCAAAGATGCAAGTAGCATTGTGGGCCAAATTTGGAGCAACAAAACTGTGGGGGATTCAGGTTATTTCAAGAGAATGACTTTAAGAAAATTTGAGGACCAAAGAGTTCAAATTTCTGGCACAAAGTATGAGTATAGCCAGCTTGACAAAGTGAGAAAGGTGTACCCAAGACAAGAACCTTTGAACAAGGGAATAAGGTATCCAGATGTTTATTCTTCTGACATGAGATTTGACATATCAGTTAGAATCTCTAAGAGGAGAGTTGCATGGGGTTATTCTGTTCCATTGGTTGTTAATGATCAGATCCAACAGTTGAACTTAGAAGATGCCTTTCCTTCTAATTCCAGCAGCAGACTCCCATCCATTTCTCCAAACTCTAGCAGCACTGGCTTGTACAATATTAGCTACAAAATCAACATCAATCTACTACCTAATGTCAAGTTAGGTGAAGAGAAGTCTATGTTCAACACAACAACAAATGTAACTGAGCCAGTGAATATTTCAGCTGAGGGAATTTATGATGCTGAAGCTGGAATCTTATGTATGGTAGGTTGCAGAAACCTTGGCTCAAAGAACCAAATTTCATCATCAAATTCTCTGGATTGTGAGGTTATAGTCAAGTTTCAGTTCCCCCCGCTTGATGCAAAGAACAATGGAGGTTACATTAAAGGGAGTATTGAAAGCGCACGCGAAAATTCAGACCCTCTTTACTTCAAACAGTTGGATGTGATTTCAGCTGCATTTTACACAGCAGAAGCATCACAAATCTTGAAGAAAGTAGATATGGAGGTCATAATGATTCTGCTTTGCACCACACTAGCATGTGTTATTGTGGGTTTGCAACTCTACCATGTGAAAAGAAATCCTGACATGCTTCCCTTAATCTCCTTTGTCATGTTATTGATTCTTACTTTGGGAAATATGGTACCTCTTGTTCTGAATTTTGAAGCCCTTTTTGCACAAAATCATGACAAGAAAAGCATTTTGCTAGGAAATGAATGGCTTGAAGTGAATGAAATTGCTGTAAGGCTAATTGTAATGGTGGCTTTCTTGTTGCAACTCCGTCTCTTGCAGCTAACTTGGTCAGCAAGAAAGGCTTATACAAAACAAAAGGACCTTTGGATTGCTGAGAAGAAGGTTTTGTATGTGATTTTAACCCTATATGCAGCAGGGTTCTTGATTGCATTGCTTGTACACCAAAGCAATACCTTGCAGGGTGATGTGGTGTATTCATCTAGCCTTACACAACAGCACTCATTTTGGGAGGACTTGAAATCTTATTCAGGTTTGGTACTAGATGGCTTTCTCTTGCCTCAAATTTTGCTTAATTTGTTCATGAATTCCAAAGGGAATGCTCTTTCTTGTTCATTTAACTTTGGAATCAGTTTGGTCAGACTAATTCCTCATGCATATGATCTCTTTGAGGCTCTTGTATATGTTGATGGTTCATCCTTATATGATGATGAGATTGCAGACTATTACTCCACTGCTTGGGATATAATCATTCCTTTGGTAAGCCTGATGTTTGCTGCAATTATCCATTTGCAACAACAATTTGGTGGTTGCAGCATTCTTTCTTGGATAATCAAGACCAAGGGTGTAGAAGAATATGAAAAAGTGCCTGTGGTAACTGAAGCATAGATCCAAAGAAATGTGGTGTGCTATATGCTGATGCTGAGAAAACGGAATGACTTACCCTTTGGTATATCTTTTTCCTTTTCTATAAGCAACAAAATTTGTAACATTTCAGATTTTCATCAATGATTTAATTGCCATGTTACTACTATTAATGATGTGTAGACTCAATTATGGATGTTGAATCCTGGATTCAAAAGCACACTGGGATTATTTGTTGTCAAGGAAAATTTTGATTGGGAGCAGTCTCTGAATGCTGAAGTTCTCTCTTTCTCTAGGATTATTTATAGCTACAACTGCATTGCTGCATCAAATATTTGGTTTTTCTTGTTAATTTTTTTAATCTAGATATCAAAATCGCCATTTCCCGAAGAACAATAAATAAGGAATCGAAAGTAATAGTTTATATTAATTAAGAAGCCTGGTATTTAATTTGATTGTCACATTTCACTGTAATTTTTAATAAGAAAAACTTATTTATTAATTTCTTAACTACTGGCTTAAGTTAGGAAAACCGAAATTGATGTGTTCCTTTTGTTGTGACTGTGAGTCATGTTATTTGATACAGTTTTGTCTCACAACTCACAACTACGTATATCTACCTTATGGTATAAAACTAGAGTAATACAAATTGTTGCATAATATAACTTCATCCATGATTTGGCACTTTTCAAATCAGTGTATCACTTTTGTTGATGGAGCCATGGAAAAAACTAAACTAAAAAGGTTACGGCTTATATGAATAAAGGAGTTATAAGGCTGGTTTAGTGATAAAAAAAATTATGTGTTCGATTTTTTTTATTAAAAGAAACTAATAATTAATAACTAACATTCAATAAAAAAAAAAATACGGTTCATAAGAACAAAACTAATGTAACATGAGTACATGACAGGTTAAATAAATGCCGGAGTCAAGTAACAATTTTGTAATTTCATTAAACGAGTAAGTCAAAGACCTTAATACATAATATATTAATTTAATTAATTTCTCCCTAAACAAAAAATATTAATTTAAAAAAAATTCTTCTATTCTTTCGGCCAATCCTTTTTCAACTTTTTATTCTGATCCAATAGTCCATATAGTTAGGGTTGCTATTCTCACCACAATTGCTATTTACACTCTTAGTTTTCAAATTCTATAAAAGGACAAAACTGCCCTTCCCCTTCCCTCGTCCCACCCCACCCAGTCTCCTTCTCCCTTCCCATTCCCTCTTCCCACACCATTCAGTATCCTTTCCTTCTCACCCTCTGCTTCCCTTCTCCTTTTGCCTTGTAAGTTAATTTTTTCCATTCAAATAACATAACAAAAACATGATTTCATTGTTATTAATATAAAATAAAATCATATTTTCATTGTGTATTTTTTTAAACACACAGCAGAAATACATTTTCACTTTTGTCTCTCTTGAGATGCACAATGGAAATTCCATGGTATTTTTTCTACATTTTGTTGTTGTCTCTGTTGAGATGCACCATGAAAATGTATTTTTGTTATGTATTTCCATTTTATTCTTATTTTCTACAAATTAAATTTTTATGAATTTTTAAAATTAATTATTAATCATTTTGTTAATAATTAAATTTTTTATTTTATTGTGAATTAATATTTATTGTTATCTTAATTTTAATTTTGTAAAATTTTAGTTAATTTTATTTTTGTGATGGCATAAGAAGGATTAATAGTTGGGTGCAGCTCTCGAGGACGGTGACAGTGGAGGAAGGTCAAGGGCAGTAGCCCAAAAAAGGCAATTGATTTGTGTTGCCATTATTATTATTATTTAACTTGTTATGTTGCATATAAAGTTTTTTTTTTTTTTGTATGAACTTTTATTTTAAAGTTTATGTTGTGGTCAACTTGCATTTTTTTCTATCCACTAGTTAAACAATATAGCCTAATAAGCAGTGTTATAAAATTCGGTCCGATTATTGACCCGTTTGAGATAGTGGGTCACTGGATTAATGGTCCAATTGGTGGACTAGTAATTGACCCGATTTGATCCTATCTGTATTAAAAAATTCAAAATAATATTATATATACGTATATAACTAACATTATTTGATTAAGAAAATTCATCCATAATTTCATACTAAAAAATTCAAAATAATAATTGAATTATTAAAGTTAATAACACAAGTAAAGTGTATTAATAATAAAAATAGTGTAAATAGCAACTACTTAAATCAAAACAGCAAAATGGAAACTGTATAAAGCAATTAAAGGGGTACAAAAAGTAAAATTATGGATCTGGTCCATATCTAACCCAAATAAGGAAAAATCCTACCCACTATATATATTATTTTACGTCTTCTTCCTAGCTGATGCTGCACCTTCATTCTTGTTGCTGTTGCACCTTCGTTCTTGCTACTACTGCACCTTCCTTCTTGTTGCAAGGCGCGACGGAGATGGTGACGACGTCATTTTGCTGTTTTGGAGCCTTTTTTCTTGTCAAAACCCAATTCAGGTCCCAAAAATCGATCGGATTGCGGGTCTTCTAAAAACCGCCCGATTTTCTCTGAACCAAATGTATGGCCGGTTCATTTACCAACCTGGCCCAGGTGAAGCCACGATTCCCAATTCAATTGGTCCAACCGATCGATTCAGACCCGTTTTCACAACTATGTTGATAAGGTAACGAATGTGTTGGTCAAAAATTAAAATATCAACCCTTTATTATTAATATTTTTTAATAAATATTTTTTTAAAAAATACCAAATCATGACTTCAATGTGTGATTTGGGAGAGAGGAAAGATTAATAACAAAAAACATGATTATCCAGTACTATATATGTTACATATCAAAATTTTAATTGAATGGGAAGGGCATTTTTAAAATAAAGAGACAAGTAAAACATATGGGTGGTGAGAATAACGAGTTTAGGAGTGATTCAAAGGATTCAAATATTCAGGTCTAGCAAGCACTTCTAGCCGACAAGCTCCAGTACCAGAACCTTCTTTATTAAAAACATAAAAAAAAAAAAAAAAGCATGGACACGTGTCCTTCAAGCACCGCGCCACGACACTCCTAAAACCCTAAAACCCTGACTATATACAAACTAGCCAGTAGCCACCTTTCAGCTCCTTCACTCAGAAAACAGAGTTGAAAGAGAAACATCACTCACAGCGAAAATGGCAAAGAGAACGCTGCTGAAGCTAAAGCCAAGTCTCAACCTTCCGTTACGTTTCTTCCGCAGCTCCACTTTGGCCCTGACCCGACCCGTTGCCCCGCTTGTCCGGCCCGAATCCCCCACGTTATCCCTCTTCAAACCCTCCACCGTTCACTTCCCGGGCATGCTCGCAAGGCCAATGGCCACTGCGAGGTCGCCACGTGGCGCTTCAGAAAGGAACGATGAGGAAGAGGAGGAGGAGGAGGAGGACGATGATGATGGTTTTGATGACGAGGATGGATTCGATCTCGACGATGAGTTCGACGGTTCCGATGATGGTGACAGCTTTGATGACGAGGAAGAAGAAGAGAAACCCAAGGGAAAAAAGAAGAAGGCATGACTTTTTTTATAAAAAAAAATGAATAAATCTTTTTATGTTTGTTTTTTGGGTATCTCATCGGTTTCGGATTAATTAGGGTTGTCTCTGGTGTGTATGTGAATTCCCAGTGTTGAATTTTACTTCAATCTTAGTATCTTCTCTATTTATATGGTTTTATTTTTGTCTGTTGTTTCGTTTAAGCCCTGCAGAATCTGCATTCTTGTTCTTTAGGGAGGAAAATGAAAGAGAAGGGGAATTTTGAAATTGAAATTGAAGATTAAAAAGAATGTTTGGTTTTTTTTATTTCTTTAATCAAACCAATTCTAAAGAAAATATATCTAAAAGTACCAGTACAAATGAAGGTTTGTTTTGTTGTATTGTGTTTTTTGTTGGAACGAATGAAAAAGAAAGAAACAAACTAAGAACGCTTGGAAAAAAGTTTGAGCGATGTATAATCAATTGTCCAATTCTAAAGCGACATTTGATTTTATTTTTTTTATCAGGTGTCAAAAGATACTGAACTATAGACATTAGGACTATAGTTTTATTGAAGTGATGATTAGTCATGGTTAATCTTTTTCAAAGATTATAAATATATACACACGACAAATGATTAAGGATTACAGACTGTCACTTGTGTAATGTAACGTCTTTCTGCTCTTTAATAGCGTCCCCAAAAGTTAAGTAAGTTCATCAACACGGTTCCAATCAACTCATGGTAAGTACACAAAATATTGGTACTGGTTTGGCATCGCGTAGATCAGTTTCGTGGACTGGTTGAGAATTGCACGAAGCTTTTGGTAAATACTGGCAGCTCACTGTTTAGCTGCATTAGCTTTTAGTTATTTTAAATCATCTATGCCGATGTAAATGTGTTAAGTTTTGACCAATAAAATTTAGTATTTGTTATCGTCGGAAAAAGAAAGATTAACTCATGACAGGTAATAACTACTAATTAAAAAAACTATGTAGAGACTTAAATTTATAGTTTTCTAGTATAGGAACCTAAAAGGAGATAACTACATGTAACAAATCAATAGTTTAACCCATTATTTTTTAACTATAATTTCACACAAACATGTGTTCCAACAATCACTGCCAAGCACTATACTAAATTCTCCAAGATTTCCATGCTTCTAGATTTGGTGCTCATGGTGACTGTTGACGGCATATAATAACGGCAAATTGGGCAACTGGGCTTTACCTCTAACCAATGCTTTATACAATCACAATGAAAAGTGTGGCCACAAACACAGAAAACAAGGCACTCTTCTCCCTTCTTGAAATCCTCTAAGCAAATTGCACATTCACTTACACATGATGATGCCATTGCTGGGCTTCCAAAACATAATATACATCCTAACAGCTTCTTCACTTGTTGCCTCTTGCCACCCATTTTTTCCTCAACAACCCAAAAAAGCTTATTGAAAACCCTCACTACCCTTTGGTTATTTTGTGGGGTTTGTGCATGAAAAGAGGTTCTTTCTCTCAATTCTCTCCTATCATGCATAAACCTGCTAAGGAAGAGGATGCTGATGTAAAGGGCTAGAAGAATGGCCACGGAAACAATGGGTGAGAAAACGTAGAGGCACATGAAGATTGATGACTTCCAGCAAGTTCCAGCCGTCCTCCTAGCTGTCCTCCAAGTACCAGCTGCACACAGGCTGTCCACCAGCTGGCTACCACCACCCTCCAACGTTCACACCATTCTTCCCCCTATAAATAGAGGTGAAAACCTCACTTGTAAATCATCAACTAGATACAGAGAAACACCAAGAGTGAATTCATCCAAGTAGTGAGATTTCCTAGTGAGTGTTGTGTCAGTTGTGAGAGTTTGAGAGTTGTTTTTATTTTGAGTTTGTAAATCTCTGTAATTCTATTCTTGTGAGTAATAGAAGTTATTTTTCTCTCAAATTCGTGTGTACCAACACCCAATTGATCCGTTGGCCTCAACAAAGATTAGTGTTGTGGTGGAAAGAGCAGCAATGAAGGAAAGCATGGGAGGGGAAGGCGGTGCGGGTGATGAGAATGCATGGATTCTTGGCACCCTGTTGTTGTTGTTGTGGTCCATGATGTGACTGTTTGAGCACAGATTTGAAAGCTTGGCATAGTTTGTTCTTATTTGAATGCAAAAGGAACATTGGTTTAGGGAGATTAAATACAATGTGAAGAAGAGTTAGTTGAGTGCCAACCAAGATTGGTTCCGCAAGTATGAGTTTGAATTTTGTTGTCGTAAGTAATTCAATGATAGATAATGAGACGCTTAGAATCAATAGTTCAATGAATTTTTCGTTCTAATATTTTATTTGAAAGTTGTCAATATTTATCAAAAAAAAAATCTTATCTAAAGAATAAGCATTATAGGAATAATGAATTATAAATAACTAAAAAAAATGAATCAGTGAAAGTTATCAATATTTATCAAAAAAAAAAAAAAGATGACTTTTTCTATATGAGATGATTGTTATTATATGCTCCAATAGTGAATCCTTGATTTACCTAAATAACTAAAAAAATATATAAGTTTTTTTTTCTCACTTGGACACAGATCATCTTTTCAATTGAAATATCTTTTATATCGATAATTCACATTTGGTAGATTTTAAATTGAGATCTTAGACCACTTTTTGGTGGACCTTATAGTACCATATAGGATTAAAGATCTCTCAAGATCTTTCTAATTTTTTACTTTAATGATAGATCTCAATTAGAGATCTTAGGGAGAGAGAAAGAGAGAGAAAAATTATTCTTTTTTGAACAATGTGCATATCTTGAGGGATCTTGTACAAGAATCTATTTTCCATATTAGAGATCTCTTCATTTCTTTTATTGGGAGATCTAGTGAAAATCATATCTTGAGCTCAAGATCTTTGCTTAAGATCTAGCACTAAAGATACTCTTTATAGTTTGAAAAATTCTTATACCAAAGTCAAAAGGATCTTTATAAATTTTAGAGCATCTTTAGTGGTAGATCTTAAATTGGGATTTTAGATTACTTTTTAGTAGATCCCATAGTGCCAAATAGGATTAAAAATATCTCAAGATCTTTTCCGTTTTTTTCTTTAATGGTAGATCTCATTTTGAGATCTTACAGAGAGAGAAAAAGGAAAACAAATTATTCTTTTTTGAATAATGTACAAATCTTATGAGATCTTCTACAAGAACTCATCCTCCATGTTGAAGATCTCATCAACTCATTTATTAGGAGATCTAGTGAAGATCAGATCTTAAGTTCAAGATTCTTGCTAAAGATCTTACACTAAAGATGCATTAAATTATAAGATCTATCTTAATTTTGATGAGTTATCGAGATTCAATTTATTTAAAAATAAAAAGAGTGACATAGATAAGTGTAAAATAAATATAAAAATTAAAATGTAAAGAGATTACAATTATAAATAGTTTAACTTGATTTATAGTGTAAGTGAAGATTTTTACTAAGTTAATTTTTACTAAGTTAACCAATTAGAAACCGCCCATTTCATTATGATTTTTGGAAGAAAAAAAATATAAAAATAATAAACTTATTTTGTAATTTATTTTAATACATGATTGAATGATAAAATGATAATATAAATAAATAAATTGTAGTTAATTTTTAATGAATATTGTGTATTAAATGTTCTTAATAACTTTGGAAAGTAAAAATTAAATATTTTTTACATAATAAATATATTTGGTGGTGCGTAAGAATCGAACACATATAATTAAGAATTAATAACACGTATATTACATTATTGTTTAACTAAATGATGAGTTATATTCCTTTAGAGTATATATTTCTAATACAAATGTTTATATGAATTGTTTAATTTTAAGTAATGTTTTTGGATCAAAATAGATGACGTGACATAACATTGCTTGTATAAATTATTTTGTTTATATAGGAATTGTTGCTTAATAAATTATATAAAATAAATAAAATATTTTTTTAAGAATTGTAGAATCTATAAAATTATATTAATCAGTCATATTAGTAACCTTAGTATTTGTTAGTAAATTTCATATAAAATTTTTAAATTTATATAAAATTATAATAAATAATTTATCTAAAAAATTATGTATCGGAGATGTTCTTAGACATTATAAAAACACATTTAGCTTCGTTTTGATTGCAGAGCATTAATGCACACATACATAGAGGAAACTCTTTTCTTTTCTTTTTTTTTATAATCTGAATGAGGGCATAACGGCCGAATAGATCATAGAGAAAACTGTTCAGCCAGCTAAGGATCTACGCCTACACTGGCTCTTACTGTTAAGAAGAGAAATGTAATTACGCTATCTTATTAATCTTCTTAAATACTTCCTAAATGAATAAAGAAAACATTAATCACTGTCATAAAGTCACTCATTAATAAAATGAACGTGAATTTTTTATTTAAAAGTTATTATGAATACTGTCTATGATTTTAAATATAAGATTTTTTAATTAATTTATATATTTTAAGAAATTGGTTAAATTAGTTATTAATATTAAATTGGTTAATTAAATTAGTTATTAATATTAATTTTATCCTCATATAATTAAAATATGTTATTTTTTTATCTGAGCGTAAGTTCAAATAAATTCAAACCTGAAATATGATGGTTTTAACATAGTTTATGCATATAATTTATGTAAATAAGAAATATATATCGATTATATGCATATTTGAATCTTACTCTAAACAAAAAAAGTAATATGTATCAATTTTGTAAGAAAAAAAAAATATAACTTTTACAAAGATAAATTTTGAACATTTCATTTTTATACTGATGAAAAATATATTTTAATATTTATTTATCCTAAAACAAAATTTATTCGTGGGTGAAGTTCACATAAGGGATCATTTGGTAAGATATAAGTTTTTGGTTTCCATAGGTTGGAAAACTTACATTTTTATGTTTTGATATGCATTTTAAAAAAATAATATTTATGGAAAAAATGTTTTCTGTGAATGTTTTTTAATCTATTTTTCACAAAAACTTTCTCATGAGGAGTTGAGAATATATTTTTCTGAGTTTAATTTAGTAAAAATATCATGTTATTTTTTATTAAATTATATGTGGTAAATAATTAAAACAATCATAAAACACATAATAATTCTCTTATTCCTAAAAAACTTATTTAAAGGTTTTCAATGATAAACCAAATAGATTTTATTCATTTTCAGAAAACATTATTTTAGGATTCAAGATTCTCAAAAATCATGATTCTCAAACATGAAAAAAACTTGGTGTAAAGGCAAATAATACAAGAAGGGGGTTGCATTGTGTTTTTATAAATTTTAAAACTTTTCATAAGACTAAAAAACATGTTTATTGTCTGATGAGTATAAATCTAAAACACTTAGAGAAGTTTTGATAAAAATAGTTTTCTTTGAAAAACAAAAGAAGATATAAATTCTAAAAACAAATTCAAAATCCTTTTGTCAGTTAAACAAAAAGAAATCACACAAAGAATTTATATTAGTTTGTTTCAACCTTGAGACTTCATTCAGATCTTGACAACCATCAAATTTCTACTAACTTATCAAAGTTATAAGTATTGTTTACTGTCACTTTTGGCTCTTATACTTGCAAGTTATACCCCAAGTTTGACTTAAACCCCATTATTCTTTGTCCTACCTAGTCATTTCTAGCTTGAAACAAATCAACAAGATTTGTTAAAAAAAATTGCTTATTGATTAAAGTACGATCGTCTAATATACAAAAATATTACTCAACACTTTTACTCTTTTCTCTCAAGGTATATAAGGTATTGTGAGAGTTTTGTATCTTTACAATAATTTACATAAAAAATGAAAGAATAATCCACGGAGATAGTTTGTCGTCAATTGTTTCTTCTATATATAGTCTTTACCTTCAAGTATTTGTTGTCTCATAACGGTTAAATTTTTCACTCTAATCTTCATTAGAAGTTTTGAGTCTATTAGAGCATTTAATACTTGCATTAAATGCACACTTCTTCTTCATGCAAAGTCCATATTGATATAGCGTGTCTTGTACTTCAACAGAAAAGTCACTTCTTTCATCATAATGCGTCTTTTGATGAAGATTAACGTCTTTCAGAATGTGAACTTCATTTATTTTTCATATGACTTTGACATATGTTAAGAGAATGTTTTCTACATGAAAGAATATCGGACATAGAGTATTAATGAAGATCTTAAATGTACTACATAAATGCTACATTAGATAGTCTTATGAGTGCATTATTTGAAAACTTCATATGCACAATAAATTATAATCTGATAGCACATCAGATACAACTTTTATCATTTTTATTTATTTGCATCTAATCAAAATATTTATGAGCCATAATTTGTCTAAGACATAAATATCTTTTGACCATGGTTTTGAAACCCAGACCGAACGGGATGATTTGATCAGAAACAGGTTTCTAAAGCTTTCTAAAAATCGATACGTCCTGAAACCGGCTCAAAAACTTTTGAACGGGTAAAAAATCGGTAAACCTTGGTGGGTTAACCGATTTTATCAATTTCACTTAAAATTGTTTTTTTTTTTATAAAAATAACTTTCAAAATGACATCATTTTGGTTTTAAAAAAAAGAATTTTATTTGGTATTGGTGAACTATTATGTTGGATTAGATTTGTTATATTTTATGACTTATGACATTTGTAAATAAAATTTACTTTTTATTATTATCAATTTATGAATATTATATTATTTTTATTTAATATTATTAAAATATTATATTAAAATATTAAAAAATTATTTTGTTAAAATTGACTTAATCTCGATTAGTGTTATTTGAACTCGGTCCGATCCGGTCGTTTGGACCGGGATCCGGTAGCTTAACCGGCATAGTTCCACTATTGGACCGGTCATGCAATTGATCCTGCCAAACACAACTGAGTAGGTCACTGGATCCCCGTTAGACTGATCCGACTCGACCGAGTTTTAATTTTTGTTTTTTTTAATTTAATATTTTAGATTTTTTTAAAAAAATTAAATTTTGAATTATTATCAATTATTATTTTGGATTTTGAAATATGAATGAATTTTCATACTCAAATAATATTAATTATATATACTTACATATAATAAATACATATAATTTTGAATTTTTAATATATATTAAGTCAAATCAAACTAACTACTAATCTATCAATTAAATCACTGATCCACTGATTCAGTGTATTTATCATATCAATAACTATATCGAATTTTACAATTATAATTGCAATTCAACCATTAAATTTTAAATACTGCCTTTACTTATTCGATTACGAATCCAGCTACGAGAACATTACTTTTGACTTAACATTCTGGTTTTACCGAACGTCCCCAAGAAAAATGCTACAGTTGCTTGCACTTGCAGAGTTATTTTTAATAAAAGAAAGTAATAAAAGGAAAAACAACAAATGATAATTCATGAAAATTGATCAATTATAATATAGTTGTAGAATTAGAATGGCAAAATGGGTCAGTCCATCTAAAACGGGTTGGACTGGTCCAATTTATCAAAAAATGGAACGAATCGGGTTGGTCCACTTTTGGAAACTAGATTGAAAATGCTAGTCCAACCCACTTTAATACAGGCTAACGGCCTAGTCCGTTAAAAAAATTTAAAAAATTAATTTTTTAATAAAAAAGCCAAAAAAAATTAATTTAAAAAAAACCAAAAAAATTAGAAAAAGTAGATTGGTCCACCTTTGGTCCGCTTTTGGCCCACCTTTTTTGTTGGCCGAATTGGTCCGCCTCTAGGCTGTCTTTGGCCCATCTTTTTTCAAAGCAGGTTGGCCTGGTCCGTTTCTTTAAATGGATTGAAATTTTTAATCTAAACCACCTTTTTTAACAGGATAAACAGACTGATCCGTTAGACTAGACCCATTTTAGCATCATCTCTAGTCATCTCTAGTAAAAATTGCAAAGATTGAAAAAAGGATAATGGTGTCAGAAAAGAAAAAACACGTGGACAAAATATTTTCAATCCAAGGCAAGACAGATCATAGATCTGAAGACTGAAGTTAAATTGTCTAAAAGTCGTCGCCACAGTTAGTCACTGAGTTCATTATTTCATTCATCCTTCGCTTATTGCTCTTGTTTGGGTCATGGCAATTTGTTCCTCACCATCATCGTCATCGTCATCGTCATCTTCTTCTTCTACTGTGTCGTTTGGTTCGTCGAACACCGCGAAGGCGTGGATCATCCATGGCATAGTGGCCGGAGTGGCGATTGCTGCGGCGTTGGGCGCACGCGCTTACATGACCCGATTCAGCAAGTTTCGGAGCCGGGTCGTGGGTATCATACCCGCCCGATTCGCTTCCTCGCGCTTTGAGGGAAAGCCTCTCGTTCAAATCCTCGGCAAGCCCATGATCCAGGTCAACCCCTTTGCCCTCTACTCTTCCCATAACTCTTTTATTTTTCTTCAAATTTGGATCTTCCTTTGCAGGGTGTGTAGTTTCTTTCGTCTGTGTTCCATAGCTTAGCTTCATTAATTTTAATGATAGTTAATAATAGGCTAATCAACACTAGAGCTACCATGGTTCACTCTTTACTTTTCTTGCTACTCATTAAAATAAAGCTTAATTATGTTTTTATTCCACCAAATCAGAGGTCTGGTACCGACAAGTCATTGGTCCAAGTGGTATTGGACTGATCCCCGTAAGCAAGGTCTCGGGTTTGAGATTTATAGATGAAAAAGATGTGATTAGGAAGGGAGAATTCCACCATAGGTAGTCGTCAGGTTTTCCAAACAGAGATTAGTCTGTACTAATAGCATGGTTACCAAAAAAAAAAAAATTAGGGGTCTGATTTTTTAATCCTCCTTGTAAAAACACGCCTTTTCTACCATTAAATTTGAAAAATGTTCTTTTCAGTCCCATTGTCAATTTTGAGGGACTAAAACATGCAAATTTTCTTTCGGGATTCAAAAAAAGACCCCTTAACAATTAAACCTTAAAATAAGTCTGTCTACCATCAAATTCAAAAAAATGTTATTTTTAGTCCCACTGTCAAAATTTGAGGGACTAAAACATGCCAATTTTCTTTCGGGATTTAAAAAAAGACCCCTTAATAACCTTAAAATGAGTATGTCAAGTATAAGGGCAAAACTTAGATGCAATTTGTACTTTTAGTATTATTCTCAAATCAGAATTGAAGTTTTATCTCGGTAATCAACATAATGAACGTATGCATTAAACATTTACATAGATTATTGAGGTGAAATTCCAATTTTGATAGAAGAATAGTACTAAAAGTACCTAATGAACTGCATTTAAGTTTTGTATGTAAACCCATGGAAGAGTGGCATATTCGTTGAGTTGATGTGCAAATATGATTTCTTTTTTATTTTTTCGCATCTCTCAACTATTCTACTTGCATCACTTGTATACTACTCTCCCAACTAGCTAAAAACTTTGTTTGAAGTTTGTACTATATATAGTTCAGTAGAAAATTTTAGTTGACTTGTTGCCATTATAGTAAACTATTCCCAGCACCTATTTCTTTTAAATTATGGTCTCTAATGGTCAAATTATGACGTATTTTACCTGCTTTGGGATGAATTTTACAGAGAACATGGGAAAGGGCAAAGCTGGCAGCTACATTAGATCATGTTGGTAGGTCTATCCACATTATCTTCCTCCAATCCGGCATTAATAGCTTTAATACATGACTTTGTCTTATGATAATCTCTAAGTAGTGTTATAAAATATATGCCTCTAAGTTAAACTAAGATTCTCATCTTATTTGTTACACGTTGCCACAGAGATCCTAAATTAGACATATGGAGATTTTTGCTTAGAGGGTAAACTGAAGTTCAAATTCTATTTTCAATTTTCATATGCAAGTCTAACATGTGTTGCTTCTGGGGGCATTGAACAGACACACAATTTATGCACAAAACACATCCTTGAAATGGACAAGTAAATAATTTTACATTTCATTTCCACTTTTACTGTTTCTGCATTTATTCATGCATGTAAAACCTCTTGTTGGTCTTTTGAAGGCGAGAAATTTTCAATGTTTACAAGGCATTGTTTTCCTTTCTGAATTTCTTGGCAAACTAACTCAATCACATCATTATGTTGTTTGCATTGTAATAACATAAGATTTTAATGCATTCCGTATGCAAGTCATATGTTGCTTCATATTCAAGGAAATAAAGTAATAAGCAGTTTTACTATTTGCTAGATGCATAAATGCATGTGTACATCTAGCTAGCTTCTTTGATGTCAGACTGCTAAATTTCTCTGGTTTCTAGTTGTGGCAACTGATGATGAAAAGATTGCTGACTGCTGTAGACAATTTGGAGCTGATGTTATAATGACTTCAGAATCTTGCAGAAATGGTAAGAAAATTGGTTGCTCAATGTATTTTAGCCATTCAAAGCTTTTTTTCTTCACTTTGTTTCATACTCTTTATTTTGCTACATAGGTACTGAGCGCTGCAATGAAGCCCTACAGAAGCTTGGGAAAAAATATGATATTGTTGTCAATATTCAGGGTGATGAGCCACTTATTGAACCTGAGATAATCGATGGTGTTGTGAAAGCTTTGCAGGTAAGATTGTTTCTTCTCAAATTTATTCTTTTCCTACGACAGAAAATGCAAATACTGTTCCATTGGCAAAAAAATTAACGACTGCCTGCTTTGGTGTGATCATTATGTGCAATTTTATTCTGAACAAAATGGTGAATCAATTGGTCCAAATCACTAATTTGATATAGCATCAGGTTATCTTGAAAATCTTCACATTTAAGAATTGTAACTTTATGGCCAAAAGGAAATATTACTACATATCTCTGATTATTGCATTTTATTATTCCCTTATACTATCTATCCCGATTCTTGATCCTTACAGGAAGCTTCAGATGCAGTGTTCAGCACAGCAGTCACATCTTTGAAGCCTGAAGATGCACATGATCCAAATAGAGTGAAATGTGTGGTAGATAATCGTGGTTATGCCATTTACTTTTCACG
Source organism: Glycine tomentella (assembly GCA_007407185.1). Classification (NCBI taxonomy): domain Eukaryota; kingdom Viridiplantae; phylum Streptophyta; class Magnoliopsida; order Fabales; family Fabaceae; genus Glycine; species Glycine tomentella. The sequence continues at coordinate 51,452 of PYAF01003964.1, forward strand.
AGGATTAATCCCATTCAACAAGTAAGTTACAAATAATTAAAGTTCAGATTTTCAATTTTAATTGTTCCTCCATTACCAAAATATCTTGTGAAATTGTTTAACATATTTTGTAAAACTGGATAATTGCTTGCATTCATACTGTAGGTCAGGGAAGGTCAATCAACAGTTCCCGTATTTGCTTCATCTTGGGATTCAGGTACTAACGTTAAATTGCCTCTAATTGGCCTTGATAACAATCATTGCTTGTGCTTCATTAGTTTGTTACCATTATCTGCTTCATTTTGAGTTAGTAGTTTTCTGTCTACACATCTGCCAGAGCTATGATGCAGAGTTTTTGAATATATACCCCGATTTGCGACCTACTCCTTTGCAACTCGAGGAGGATTTGGAGCAGCTTAAAGTCCTTGAGAATGGCTACAAGATGAAGGTACCCTAAGTTATTTATACAAGCCCTTACTATTATTTCATCTTTATCCTATTGACTTTTATGATTTTTACTTGATTATTCTAAACTGACCTTATAATCTCCTAATTATAACCAAATAGCCTTCAATCCAGGGTTTGGGTGCCAACTTGCCATTTGATGTGAGTAGTCCAAAACCATTGTAAATTCAGGTTCTCTAATAAAATTGTCTCTGTCTGACTATTGAACTGAACACTTGGTGACAGCTCTAGTTGGTAAGATGCTGTTAGGAAACCCTCTATTAAGAGAGTCTATGTTAGGAATGAAAAGTAGGGGAGCACCAGGTGATCAAACCCCTGAGACGTTGTAGTAGTATAGCAGAAAATCTGTTTTAGTATAAACAAATATTGCTTTTAAAAAAAAGTATAAACAAATATTAATAGAAAGGGGGTTACACAACTGCAAAAGAAAGAAAAGAATAGTATCAAGATTGTAGCTACTACTAAATACTGAAACATTATTATACACTCATACTTGTAGTTGATGGCTGTGGCTTTACTCATCTGGTCTGATGTGGGTCATTATTTATATCATTTTTGGGCACTTTATAAAAATGTTTATTTTCATTTTCTGCAATAGGTGATAAAAGTTGATCATGAGGCTCATGGTGTTGACACTCCTGAAGATGTTGGAAAGATAGAATCTCTAATGCGTCAGAGGAACTTGTCTTGAACTCTCAGCCACGGCAGTGAAACCATATGCAAATTATTCATTAGCACACCACTACATCACATATAGAAAAAAAAGGATTTTTTATTTTTATTTTTTATTTTTTTTAGTATTAACCTTCTTGTTGCTTACAACACAGTATGCGTGTTATTATTTATAATGTATTTTATTTTATAGCATCGGCAGTATGGATGACTAGGTTTCTCGGTTTCTTGTACAATTAATATGTGCAGAGAATTAAAAAATGCAACCTATGTATGTATCTTTATCAACAGTGAAGGTTAACATAAATAACACACCTTGGAAGATATTTATAGTAGTTTTGAGGGCATTGGTGTTGCTCAAAATTCATGTGATTAAGACAATATTATACAGTTCAGAAATGTTGCAATAACTAAATAATGAAGTTGTGAACTTATATTTTTGAAAGTGTAAGTTACTACGTACAGTAGATAATAAAAGATACTAATGTGTGTTTGGGAAGCAGTTGAATCCATCGTCAACAGACTTTTAGATGAAAGTTACAATATAGTTACTTCGGAATTTTTGCTTTGCAACATGTAATTTTTCCGTTTAACATGGTTTTAACATTTAACCAAACACAACCGGAGTCCCATTTGGGCTTCAGGTTGATATTTCATGCTTTTTCATCAAGAAGTTTGGGCTAGTTTGTTTTAGACATCTTTTCCCCCTATTTAGGTTATAGATTGTGATGACCTTTTGTATGCTATCAAACAAAGGATATTAATAAAACACAACACAAGAATATAGAAAAAGATAGCATCAGTGCTTGTTTTACATTATCTTCTTGAAAAATACTATTAATCTTCTGCTATGATCATCTGATATATATGTATGATTTGATATATGTGTTTAAACTTGGTATGAAAGAATAGTCATAAAGTGAGAATCAAAAGTATCTTTGTATCAATTAAAAATCTTGGCCAAGTGTCAAACACTGTATGTAGTATGAGATGTAAGATGAAACAGTATAAATATTATGTGTTGACTTTTTTTCCTTTTATCTTTTATTTTTTTAATTGAAGAAATGATTAATTTGTGAAGTATTTTTCAACAAGAGTTTTCCTTCAAGATTTTTTTCTCTCTATATTGTTTTAGTTCTTAATGGTTTTATTTGTCCTAATCTAACCATTATTTGTATAATTTTGTAGAAGTTTCTGAACTAAATTTTTTTGATCCATCAATTTAATTTTAAAAGATAACAAACACAATTGAACTCATTTTGCATTTACCTTTTTATTAAATTAAAATAAAAATAAATTAAAACTATAATAT
>PYAF01003964.1:53979-68697 GCA_007407185.1 Glycine tomentella
TAATAAATATGAAATTTAAAAATTATAATAAAGTCTCCATATATTTTTAAAAAGTAAAAATAATTTTTACCCCAAAAAATACTATGATTATGTATGACAAAATCAATTAAAATGTTAACTGAAAGTTGAAAATTGGAAAACTAATTGATAGTATTTTATACTGAAAATGCTAGCTAATAGATATTTTTTATTTATTAAAAAGGTTAACTGATAATTAAAAACTTTTAAGGCAGCTTACATTAAATTAGTAGTCGATAAATTATCTATTGAATTAATTAAATAATATAAAATAACATAAATAGACATATTCATTTGATATTCTTTATATAAATTTTAATTTTAATTTATAGATAAAAATATATTTTGAGGTGTTATAATTTTAGTTTTTTAATTAATTTTAAACTGTTGTAATATTTATATTTATAGATAAGTTATTTTTATTATACTTTTAGTTTCAATTATTACATTTTTTTTATAATGTATTCTGCTGTTAATCTTATAAAAAATATAATAAAAAATAATTCATGTTTATTAAAAAATTTAATCAACAACGTTTAATTTTGATATTTACAATAAATAAATTAATTCATTTCCTAAAATACAAAAGATGTCTTACATTGTTTTTAGACAGAAAAAAAGGGGGTAAAAAAAAAGTGTGTGATTTGTTCCCACCACAAGTTGCACATGAAGCGAGGGTTGAACAAGTATTTAGGAGTGGTGACATGGCGTGAACTCATTGGTGGAACCTACTTGAAAATATTACTTCACGAGTCCCACCACCTCATCCTCATCTACACAAACACAACACAACACTCCATTCCGTTACTCTCTTCACTCTTTTTTCGCCACACACTCACTCACTCTCAACTCAGATCTCTCTCTCTCTCTCTGCTTCCATTAATTTCACGATGGCAACACTCTTCGACTCTCTCGCCGTCGTGCGTCTCCCCACCGCCGCCTTCTCTCCCGCCGCCGTCCGCCGGACCTCCGTTATGCTCCCGCACTGCGCTGGCCTCAGGCTCAGACCCGCCGCCGCTACGCGCCTAGTTGCGTCCCCCGCTCGCAGGATTTCTTCACGCGCCGCGCGCGTCGTGTGCGAGGCTCAGGATACCGCCGTGGAAGGTCAGCTTCCATTTTTTTTTTTTTGCTGCAAATATTTTATTTATATTCTTAAAAATATAATTATAAAATGATTATTCGTTTTTAGTGCCGATTAAATACACGTGAACCAAAAAAGTCTGGTTTGTAAGGATTTGATTTCTGGTAATGTATTTGGAAAATATTTTGTTGAAAGAGATAAAATCCACTTCTATGATATCAACACCTCGGAAGAAATTAGTGTCCGACTATCGGTTGCATGATGTATATTTTGTGGAGAAAAACAATTACATGTGATTTTTGAAGTTTTTGTAGAGACTGAAATAAAATAAGAAATTTGTTGCATTTTCAGACAACGAAAGATGAAAGTAAATTTAACCTTTTTTTTTTTGTCTTTTCTGTGGCTTATATTTTCGTTGCAACGAATTAAATAGAATAAAAGAAATGTTGGATTTCTTGCGTGATTGTTTAACTTGTGATGTTGAAAATAAATACGAAAAAACAGAATTCCACTTGTATGAGTTTCCCATCAAGTTCACTGGTAGAACATGCGGCTTTGACTAACACCTGGACAGTTGCGGATCGAGAAATTTTTATTAGTGGGGCAAGACATAGATTGTAACATTTTTTTTTGATAAATTACCATTTTGGTTCCTATATGTGTAAACTGATAACAAGTTTTTGTGTGAATAAACCGGTAATAATATAATCTTAAAAGAAAAAAAATTCTAATTTAGTTCTTAAATATGTAAAATGTGTGACAATTATGTCTTGTTGGTTAATTTTGTGGGATTATTTTGTCATTAAGATGTAATATTTAAGCAGTATTTTGATATTAAGTTGTATTTTTCGATGACCAATTTGACATTAAGTGAACATAAAACGTAATTGTCACTCATTTTACTAGTTTATGGACTATATCAGAATTTTCTTTCTTTCATAGACTAAATTATCATTATGTTACACATTTAGAGATGAAAATTATCATTTATATGATATTTTCACAAAATAAAAATATCACATGCTTTTAAAAAAATACATAATGTCATGACAAAAAATTCAAATACTGAAAAAAAAAAACTAAATAAAAAGTACAGAATAGTAAAATTAGTAACAATTTTATTCTTTTTTTTTTATTTCTTATATTTATTTTGCATTCATTTTAAGAAACAATATCTTATGAGGACAATACCTATTTTTTATGTGGCCAAAATTTTCTTTTATTACCCCTATACTAATAAAAAATAAAATCACTCATAGATCCACCACTGCCGCTGGACACGCATGTCAACTGTTGAAATACAGCTAATTTTTTTTTTTTATTATTAATCAATTGATACTTTTTTCTTTGTTTTTAAATTAATTGAGTGATATTTGATATTTGGCCTTGTTTGAGAAAGTATGAAATGCATCAATATGAAGACTGTTTGGTAGGGTAGGAAGTCATCTTGGATTATTGTGAAAATTAGCCAAGATTTAATAAAATGGCGCATTTTGGTTGGGAAAAAATCGTCCTATTGGAAGTATTCTTTGGTGTAAGATTGATTGAGTTGCACTAGTTTTGATAGTTCCCCTGTTTATTTGTCATGCTAACCTCCTCATGGATTTGATGCATTGATCATTGATGTACGCCATTGGCATATCCATTTTCAATGTTGAGGTTATTGATGAAGCATTGATGGCTTTTGTTTTGGTTGGTGTGTGAAGAGATAGTGATGTGCTCAGACATGTACATGATCCACATGTTTTGTGTATGGAGTGTGGACAACTTAGGTGTAGATTGCATTAGGTATTGTTCTCCGATTAAAATTAGAGTTTCATTTCAATAATCAGAGTTAACTTTTTATACCAACTTTTATTTTACTTAAAGTATTATATCTAAGTTTTGTCATCTTGGTGCATTTCCTTTTTTGGGATCCCATATTAACTAGTGAAGGACAACCCTCACCTTACAAGTCGGTTTTATAAGGTTGAGTTAGACTATAAATCCAAATTCTAATAGCATCGATTAAATAAACCTAATATGACGGTCTAGTTTTTGGCTAGGTATGTTTTTCTCTAATTAATCAACATAACCATAGATTAAACTCCATCTGTGGTTTCATAGCTGGTTCCTAGCTAGAGCCCAAGTAAAGGAGGAGGGTTGTATTAGGCCCATGTTAGCCAACCTAAAACTTGTCAGTTCTCAAACATGGATCACTCACAACCAATTAATCAACAAACATAAGCTTAGATTGTTTTGTTTATACTTGTGTTTTCTATTTGCTTTTTGTGGTTTTTTTAGCTGGTTTGCATGTTCTCCATTTCAGCACTGCATTATCTAATCAAATTATATCCTAATGATCTCTTTCTGTACACTTCTAGAGAAATTTTACTTATTTGAGAAAAAAAATACTACTTGAAAATATTGCTTGGTGGAGAGAAATACTAATTTGAATGAAACCATTTCTATCATTGTATATTGCGGTGGCTCCTATTACTGATGCAAACTGGCAATCCCTTGTCCTTGAATCCGAATCTGCTGTTTTGGTTGAATTCTGGGCGCCATGGTGTGGTCCCTGCCGAATGATTCACCCTATAATTGATGAACTGGCAAAGCAATACGCTGGGAAGCTCAAGTGTTACAAACTCAACACTGATGAGAGCCCTTCAACAGCTACTCGGTATGGAATTCGAAGCATCCCAACTGTTATGATCTTCAAGAGTGGTGAGAAGAAAGATACAGTTATTGGTGCTGTGCCCAAGTCAACATTGACCACGAGCATAGAAAAATTCGTATGAGGTGGTAAGTAAAGAATGCCTTTGCTGGAAGTAAAGCAGTTTTTCCTATTAGCTTCTTTTCTTCTGAGCCCCATGTCTCAAGTTTCGATATTTTGTTTAGTCAAATACTCATTTATGCTCCTGTACAGTTATCGGATGCTACCTAATTTTATGTTTTTAGATTATTCTAGTTACCAATATGCTAAGTGAATTTGCCATTGAATCAAAGCACGTTTTAAATTGATTTTTACATGGTTGTCTGGCTTCTGTTTCGTTTCAACTTTCACTCAACACTGATGACATATGGGGTATCTGTATAAAACAAATTAGATAATTCATATTAAATTTGTTAGGTGTCATCATGTTATGTTACTGTGGGGTCTGGTTGGTCACATCTTGTGTCCCATCCGGTTTGTTTTTAATAAAATCTCGTTGGCTTTGGCTTTTCAAAAGAAAAAGATAGGTCTCATGCATGTAGGGATGTACAAAACTTAAATGTAGTTCATTAGATATTTTGGGTGTTGTTCTTTATCAGAATAAGAATTTCATCTTGATAATGTATATAAAAAGGTTTACATTAAAAACCAACTTAGGTTAGTTAAATTCCCATTCCAACTCGTAAGAAACTATATTTAAAATGGGCTGTTGGGAGCTGTAACACTAATTTTTTTGGTGCATTTTGGTTGAAGTTTGATACATGCATCTTTATCAGAGGGTCAGTTTTATGTTAATTTAGAACAACGCTAGCTTTTAGGGAGTTAAGGTTTAAATTGCAATAATACTTTGAAATTTGGCATATGCTATCTCGTTTGTCCCATGCGGTTCGTAGATGCGCGCACCATCATAGTTATTGGTTGTTTTAGGCATGGTTTGGTTGTGATCAAATGCTACAGAAGAGCAAGGAAAGACAGAGAAATGCGAAGTACCGGGATGGGGATGGTTTGGTTGAGACTAGATGTTGAATTTTTTAATTTTTTTTTTAATTTTAAATTAGTGGAATCCATAGAAAATTTTCCTTGGTTGAATGAAGAGATTTGGGAGGAAATCATACTTTGTCCTGCTATTGTGCTACATTTGATGGTATAATTAATATATTTTTACTTAATATTAATTTTTCTTCTTTAATATTAATTTTGTTACCTACCAAACAACTTAATTTTTTTTTCTATTTCATTTCATTTCTCTTCTTATTTGTTCTCTTTCATTCTCTCTTCTCTCAACCAAACACACTCTTAGCCTTGATTTGGTTATGGAAAAAGATTTACTATTCACGAGGAAATTTTAAAAATATAGTGTTGGTTTCAATTCTCTTTCTCTATTTTAATTCAAATATTTACTCAATTTCAAAGAATTAATGTTTCAATAGGGATGACAACGAGACAGGTTGGAAACAGATTCAAAAAGTCAGGTGTACGAGTTTGGTTAAAAAGGGGTGGGTTTAAAATACCAATCTCCATACCCATCAATTTTAACCGGACTTGGATATATGCATGGATAATTTATTGCATGTACCTTCAGCCATTGTAGAACAAATTTGAACCCGACATTAGTTTTGTTATTCCAGACTCTAACTCACTCAAATTGATGGTGTATTATTCTGTAGAGAGAAATAGGTTTGGTGATCCAAAACTGAAGCACCTGGTTCTATTTATAGAGCTTTGTTTATCACAGAGCTTAAGCTCCATGAATTAGAACGTGGATATGGATAGGATCTTGGGATAAGATCATGGGGTTGTTGTTGAACGTTGAAAATAAAGGTTGAATTTGGGAAGAAAATGAACCATGTGTAGAAACCCACTTCCCATAGAAACCGCAACAAAAAAACAATATAGGAATAAAGGAACCGAAAATTCCAACATTCTCTCACTTGGTCTAGTTAACCCAATATTAGTCATAACAAGAAACAGAGTACATGAGTCATGGCGACAGGTCCTCTAATACTGAGTATTATCTTCCATGTATTACAATATATCCCTAAATGTTAGCTCTCAACTTAATGAATAAACCATATATTTATTCTAGATCAAAAAGTAATGATATTTGTCAAAATAAATAAATGAATATGTGCACAAAACCATTTGAGAAACATAAAACTAAATGAGAGTTTAAAAAATAACAATTGTACGTACAATGAAATCACATAATGGAACCAAGTCTCATTCGTATTACATGATCTTTAAAATTCTTTGGTGGCATGTCTTCAATCAAAGGATCGACGATCATCAACTCAGTGATAATGTGTTAAATGACCACTTTCTTTTCTTTAAAACGTTCTCTTATGGCTAAATACTTGATGTCGATGTGCTTACTTTGACTTCCACTTTTGTTGTTCTTAGCCATGAATATCGCAGTAGAGTTGTCACAGTACAACTTCAATGACCTTGAAATAGAGTCCACAACTCTAAGACCAAACACGTTCAACCATACACCATGTGAGGTAGTCTCAAAATAGGAAATGAACTCAGCCTCCATAGTAGAAGTAGCAGTCAAGGTCTTCTTGACACTTCTCCAAGATACAACTCCACCAGCTAGCATTAAAATATAACTAGATGTTGATTTTCGTGAATCAACGCAACTAGCATAGTCTGAATTTGAGTAGTCAATCACCTCCAAACAATCAGTTTTTTTGTACATGAGCATGTAATCCTTTATTCCTTGAAGACATCTCATTATTTTATTTGCAGCTTTCCAGTGGTCAATACTTGGATTACTCTAATGTCTTCCCAAAACTCCAATAGCATATGCAATATCAGGTTTGGTGCAAACCTGAGCATACATAAGGCTCCCAACAACTGAAGCACATGAAATATTCTTCATGTGTTCCCGCTCAATCATTGTTTGGGCACTGACTTAAATCAAATTTGTCACCCTTAACAATGAGAGCTACACTTGGTGAAAATCTTTCATGTTAAATCTCTCCAAAACTTTGTTAATATAAGTCTCTTGAGACAAATCCAAAATGCCTCGAGACGTTTCCCTGTGGATTTTAATGCCAATGACATATGATGCTTCTCACATATCCTTCATATTAAAGTTCTTTGAGAGAAATTGTTTCACCTCATATAGAAAATCCTTATCATTAGTTGCAAGCTTTTATCATCCACCTACAAATCTTTGAGAGAAAACAAATCGTACTCCCACTGGCCTTCTGTTATATACATTGATCCATGATGTTCTCTTCAAAATCGAATAAAGTGATGACCTCATGAAATTTTAGATACCATTGGCAAGAGGCCTGTTTCAATCCATAAATGGATTTATTAAGCTTGCAGACTAAGTGTTCATTATCATTAGAGAAGAATCCTTTAGATTGTTTCATGTAAACCTCTTCCTCTAAATGACCATTAAGGAATGTCGTTTTCACATCCATTTGATATAACTCAAAGTCAAAATGAACTACTAATATCATAATTCATCGGAAAGAATCTTTCTTAGATACAGGAAAAAATGTCTCTGTGTAGTCAATTCCTTCTCTCTGAGTGAACCCTTTGGCAGCTAGTCTTGCCTTATGTCTCTTAATGTTGCCTTGTGAGTCTTTCTTTGTTTGAAAAACCCATCTACATCCAATGACTTTTACACCATTAGGCAACTCGACGGATCCCAGACTTGATTAGATGCCATAGATTCCATCTCATCTTTCATAGGATTGTACCATAAGTTTGATTCCTTAGAACTTATGACCTATGAAAACGATTTAGGATCATTTGCAGCTCCAATGTTGTAGTCCGATTCTTGCAGATACACCACATAATCACTAAGAATTTCTGACCTTTTGACTCTAGTAGACCTTCTTAATGTTGTTTCGTGATCTTCTTGAGGAACTTGTTGTTCCTTATCAACAACTTGATCTACATGATCATTTTAAACAGTTTGTGGATTTTCAATCATTGGTTGTCTAACACCCATTTGTACTTGAGGGGTGTGAATGACAATCAATCCGTCACTTGAGCCAGAGGGTTGGGCTTCATAGTGATCCTTTTCAGAAGTAATGTCTTGAAATTGACCACTTCCACTGATCAAGTCTTTCTCAAGAAATTTTGTATTTCTCGATTCCACAATCTTAGTGCTATGTGATGGACAATAGAATCTATACCCTTTGGACCTTTCGATACATCCAATGAAATACCCACTGATAGTCCTTGGGTCTAGTTTCTTCTCTTGTAGGTTATAAATTCTTACTTCAGACAAACATCCTCAAACGCGTATATGTCGCAAATTTGGTTCCCAACCTTTGAATAACTCAAAAGGCATCTTGGAGACAACCTTATTTGGAACTCGATTTAATATATACACAGTTGTCTTTAATGCTTCAATCCACAAGAATTGGTGATGTTTTCTGTTACTCCTCATACTCCTTACCATGTCCATTAAAGTTTGGTTTCTTCTTTGTGCCACACGATTCTGATCCGGAGAACCAGGAATAGTGTACTGGGCAACAATCCCATGTTCTTGAAGAATCTTCACAAATAGATCAGGTGCTTGTCCATTTTCCGTGTATCTACCATAGTATTCTCCACCTCTAACGGATCTCACGATCTTAATTTACTTTTCACATTGTTTTTCCACTTCGGCCTTAAAAACTTTAAAGGAATTTAAAGCTTCATCTTTAGAATGAAGTAAGTAGAGATACATATATCATGAAAAATCGTCTATAAAGGTGATAAAATATTTCAGACTACTTGCGTCCATGTCTGGACAACAAATATATGTATGTATGATTTCCAACAGATTTGAGCTCCTCTTCGCAACCTTCTTAGACTTGTTAGTTTGCTTATGTAACACCCTGTATGCATCCGGTGTATTAACAATTACTTAATCATATTAACAGGGTAAATTAATTTAAAAACCAATAATTAAAACTATGGAAGTGTTTTTCCTTTCAAAATCATATTTCTTGATTCATTATGTATGGTATGTAACCTCAATATAATACGAATTCCTGTACACTATAGCCAGTCTCATCGATCCAAATAACATAAAATAACGGCAGATACATCAACAATATCTATACAGATATATTAGTAGAAACATATACCACATATACCAATATGGATATAAACATATATACATCATCTCAACCACCACTGTGGCACTACAAAAGAATAAGCACCCATTGTCATGATCTCACAGATCACATCTTCACACGAGAGCATACAAAAAATAGAATATCAGTACATCATGATCCATATAGGACTCAAAATATATGCACACGCATATCTTCCTTCGCAGGGGTACAAAACAATATCATATACAAAAGTAATGAGCCCTAATGTTCTCAAAATATAGGCCAAGCAGCTATACGGTGGCAGTCCCTACTGGGGCCTCCTGCCCTGGGAACTATCATTTCTGCCAGAAGCATCACCTGTAAAACAACATCCCCAACAGGGGTGAGATACAATCTTAGTAAGCTGAGAGTTCTTGGAGGCTTCTCCTCCTCCCTGGCTCACTTCCATGATACACAACATCAAAGGCATCACAATCACTCGGCCACCTGGCCCTCACAATAATACATAGTCATCATCAAGCTCTAATGTATATCCACGGTACTACGCCCGTCACAAGATGGATCATCATCAGCATCTAAGACTCTCAGTCCCCAGTGTGAGACCGGAACTCACACCCGTGCCATCCCATCGGGAGCTACCCCTTTACACATGGATGCACATATATGGCACCTCCGAGAATAGGCTTCAACCGCGACGGGACCACCTATCTCTTTGTCTTAAGGGATCATCATCACCCTTTACGTGAGCAAACCAAACTAGGAGTTACGCTCTACTCCTAGGGAGGTCCATATCTATCTTACTGGTCAGAAGATTTATCCGAAAGGCAACCATACACACAAAGCATAGAACAAACATACATATTATCATGAGGAAAACTGTAACAACTAATTCAATGCACATGCATCATGTATGCAACCATCACTCCCTCGGAGTATGGTGAAACACAGGCAGTGGGAAACACTTACCAAGAGCAAAGAGCTTACCTGTCAACGCAGTTTCCAGCACGGTGTTCTATGCCACTGACACCCTCGGTGTCATGCCCTATACAAAGGCACACAAGCATGAATCAATCACCATCCTATCCGTACAAAGCATTTATTTCTAGCAAATCATACGGAAGAACATAATTTTTTGCATAAAGTTATGCAGATTTGTACCCACTTAGAAAAATCATAATTTTCTGTAGGAAGCTCCTAAAATCAAGGGAATTTAGAGGCATCTAGATTTATCTCTCATATTTTAAAAAAAAAAAACTGGTTTCATCCAATTCCATAAACCACAGCCTATGTAGCAATCAAAATACCAGAACTGTCACACACCAAAATAGTGCTGACAGCAACATACCAGTCCAAACAACCATTTTTAAATAACAGGCAACACCAGGATACTCGTCCAAATGACCTGCGCTTTTATAGGTATAAATTTCACATACCCATCTTTCTATTGCCACTGAAATCACTCAATTTGGATCATCCTAGACTGATTTATAATTTCTGCAATATTGACCTCTGCACTAGTAAAATATGCTAAAAACATAGTATAACAGCCTGTTATAACTCTGCACCATAAATTTTAGGAGTCTTCAAAAATAGCACGAAAATTCCAGAATAGACCTAACTCTCTTAGCTTTCAAATGGCACCGGTTTTAGACCATTTGGACACCGATAGCTCCTGCTATGCACAAAACACCAGAGCTGACCAGATTGGTGTTCTTGGTTGTCATGAACATGCATGTATGATTCATGTATGGAACACCATTTCATCCTTAAATCAACTTCTACACACTCCAAATCATACTTCAAAACTGTCTCACCCTCCCAGAACTAAACATTCATCAATCTCACTCTAAACCCTAACCCTAACCTCAAGAATCAAGGAGAAATAGGAGGAGATTACCAACCTTAGAGTTCAATAGATCAAATTGGAGGGTGGACCAGCTCTCTATGGCTTCCAATCGCGGTCCAGCGGCTCCGGACGAAGGTGGGAAGATTCAAGATCCACTCTTTTCCTCAAATCACTCACCACCAAAGCTCAATAACAACAAAGAACAAAGAAAAGAGCTTTCTTCCTTACTTGCCTCGTGATTTCAGCCACCAATCAAGTGGAAGTGGAGAGAAAAAAGCTTGGGTATGGAGGAGAGTCATGGAGATGAAGGAAGAAGAAGTAGAAAAATGAGAGAGAACATGGATATCAGATTTTTAACATGAGGCAGAGGGTGCATCAGTAATTTACTTACTCACACCCTTATCTCGGACAAAGACCAAAATGCCCTTCCTTTCGTTAATCGGTTTAATTAAGCAAATATTACCCAAATTACCTTAATTAAAACTAGAGATATTACAGCTTACCCATAATGCAATCTACACAAGTTTCAAAATCAGCAAAATCCAAAGCACTAAGTACCCCTTCATTTACCAATCCCTTAATTCTCTTAATAGAGATGTGCCTTAATCTTTGGTTCTATATCATAGAGAATTCTTCATTCACAACACATCGTTTTAACCCTGCAGTAACATGCATAGAATTATAGGTAGCATCATTTTTCAATTCAATAAAGTAAAATCCATCAAGTAATGCACCGGAACCAATAATTCCAGATTTATTAATTAAAGTAAAACAAAAATTCGAAAAATTAAAGGAAAAACCCAATGGTGCAAGTCTTGATACAAAAATCAAATTCTTAGAAAAACTTGGAACATAAAATATCTTTTCAAAATGCAAAATAAAACTGCTGCTTAAAACTAAATTGCACGTCCCAATGACTTCCACATGTGATCTCATGTTGTCTCCTGAATAAATGTATTGCTCACTTCCCTTTGGCATCCTTAGGTTTTTCATACCTGCAAAAGTATTAGAAACATGAATTGTAGAACCAGAATCAATTCACCATATGTTATGATTACATTAACCATATTAGATTCATAACAAACAAAAGTAAATGAAGTACCTTTCTTGTTAAGCCAATTCTTAAACAATGAGCAGTCTTTCTTCATGTGTCCCTTTTTCTTGCAGAAGAAACACTTTGAATCTTTCTTAATGACAGGATAATCAGGAATCTTGCCCTTGCTCTTGGCTTGATCCCTTTTCTTCTTTCCCTAAGTAGTCATGTATACATTTTCACTCTATTCCATTATCAACCTTTCTTCTTCTGGAACACACATAATTAATAACTCATTAATTGAGCACTTATTCTTATATGTGTTATAGGAGAATTTGAAAGGGGCATATTGGATAAGTAAAGTACATAAAATGTAGTGTACTAAGAAAGAATCTGACATGGTAACTTCTAAAGCTTTCAACTGAGCCATTATATTCCTTATGCGCATGATGTGATCACACTTTCCTTTTATCCCATGGAGCTTTAAGGATGAGAATTGCATTATAAGGGTGTTGGCAAGAGCCTTATCAGATGTAACAAATTGATCATCAATGGCCTTGAAAGATCCTTGACCATTTCTTGCTGATTGACAAAACTACGAATACTGGCAAATACATTAGTTTATGAACCTAGTGACATAAAACTTGCCTGTGGACTAAAGTCTTACTCAATTAGATTCAAACTTATGATAAAATTATTAAATTATTATTATTCTTAATTCATGTGGGTAAATTAAGAAATATAACATGTTATTTTATCCTAATTAGTCATACAAACATAATAAAATTTCTGTGGGTAGATTTTATTACATTAGATATGATTAACCACAACTAATATTTTAAATGTGATTTTAACACTTAATATATAAACCTAATCAATTAAAGATGTTGTAGCTATTCTCTAATTAATTAAATTATATTAATCACTTAACATTAATTAATTCTTAATAAGAGCTAAATATTTGCATAATATTCTCAGTAATGCAAATAAATTGAAATAACGTTGCATAGAAAAAATATTTATCATAACTTTGTATTATAATAATCATAAAATTATACACAAAATTTCAAGAGGTAAATAAATAATATATGCATACAATTATACAGTAAGCTCATTAATATTAATGTGCATAAATTATTTAACATAATATTATATGTTTACACAAATACCATAAATAAATATACAATTAAACTAAATAAATAAATAATTTAAACAAATAACTCATAACTAAAATAATTTAGTACATAAATAAATTAATTATGAGCAACATTAAATAATGATATTATTAATTATTAATTAAAGATGTTAACGTATTTCACAAAATACTCTATACTTTGCCAATTTTATGTTTGAAAAGTAACGTGGGCCATATTATTAATTAAGGATGTTAAGGTATTTCACAAAATACTTTAATAGCAATGCATGTATATGGCTTTGAAAAGTAACATAGGCTAGTGAAGGCTCACAAGGCATGGGCCTTCATGTGAATTTCTAAAACACTAGCCCCATGCCCGCATTGAACGTGATTACAAAATGCCAAGCGAGAACAGTATCGTCTTTTAACCTTTAGTTGGGTCACTTTGATCCAGTTGTGACCCGGGGACCCAAATGAAAATTCGATGGTTTCTAGCCATTTACGAATCCAAAACTATAGTTTTAAATCACAGATAAATAACAAAATCGTTTCCAATATGATTTTCAATCTTAATATGAATTAAAACAAACTTAAATATAAAGCCCAGATTCAAATTTGAAAACGTAAGACATAGGAACTAACAAGCTCTGATACCAAATAAAAATTAATTGTATTCTGATCTAAACATCCCGAACAGTTAAACAACACATTTAGATCAAACATTGGAAGCTAAGCAGAACAAAATGTGTACCTCCGGCCATTGCAGAACAAATTCGAACCTGACTTCGTTATCCCAGACTTCACTCACTCAAATCGATAGTGTATTATTCTGTAGAGAGGAGTAGGTTTGATGATCCAAAACTGAGAGCACCCGTTTCTATTTATAGAGCTTTGACCATCACAGAACTCAACCTTTGTGGATTAGAACTTGGGTATGGATAAGATCTTGGGATAAGATCATGGATTGTTGTTGAACATTGTTGAAGATAAGGGTTGAATGTGGGAAGAAAATGGACCATGTGCAGAAACCCACTTCCCACAGAAACCACAACAAAAAAAACAATCCGGGAATAAAGGAACCGAAAATTCCAACATAGTCATCTTTCTTTAGTTTTAGTTCTCATTTGGATCTTTGATCTCATTTGTTATAATTCTAGATCTATCCTGTTTAACATAATTACATCTTTCTAAAACTTTTGAAATCTTCAATAGTGTGTAAATTGTGGAAGAAAATTCTATGGAATCTAAATACTTTGAATCCAATGGGAAGGTCTCACTAAAGCAAAAATCAAAATTCATTTTAGCAGAGCAACGATCTCTACTAGTGAAAATGATTGCTTTGATTGCAACAATTGCATGGAATCAGCACATGACCCTGTGGTCACTCTCTGTTGCCACCTTTATTGCTGACCATGCATATACAAGTGGCTTGATGTCCAAAGCTCCTTTGTTGAACCGGACCAGCAACAGACATGCCCAGTTTGTATATATGAGATCTTTCACACTTTGGTAGTCCCCCTCTGGCCGTGGAACATCGAACTTGGAATCCAATGCAAAGAAACTTTAGATGAACTTGGGAATACCTCACAGGCCACCTCCTTTAAGCTTGAATGCTATGTTAACTTCTCCTCGGTTGCGGATTTTGAAACGACTGCTTCCCCTATTGTTTTTAGTTCGTATTTATTTTATAAATTACGGATTTTTTTTTTTCATAGAAGTATAAACGCCCAAAATTAATTTGAGAATGATTTTAGAAATGAAGGTTCAAATGAAAATTCCGAATAAAAGTTTTCACGCGTTTACTTAAAACATATAATTCAGGACATCAAACATATCACATA
>PYAF01003964.1:68797-80765 GCA_007407185.1 Glycine tomentella
GTAACTTAATTTATTTATTCCATAATCTCAAAAAACTCCTAAAATGATATCCATCATTTTTCTCTAATTTTCTAAGGATGAGAATAACTTAGATTGAATTTTATTTCAAAGGGTATGTTAAATTCTAAAATTCTAACTATATAAGGAATAAGAATTTCCTTTAATTTATATTCAATAAGTAAAATATTGGGGTGTTACAGATTTCACATCCTAGTCAACAACTGCATCCAAGTTATTTCCAGACACAATCAAGATCATTTCATTATCATTAGCAGTTTTATGGAAGTTATGGTACCAATGAGTTACCTTATCTTGGAGGTGCTGCTATGACTAGTTTCTTTAATCCTATGATTGATATGTTTGGTGAGATGGTCTTGACAAGGATTTTTGGGATCTCAAATGTAAATTTGTCATAATGGAGGGCGACCCTTGACACAGCAGTAAAGTTGTACCTTGGTGACCTGTTGGTTATGAGTTCGAATCTGGAAACAACCTCTTTGCATATGCAAGAATAAGGCTGCATACAATGTTCCTCCTCTTTACCTTCGCGTAGTGAGGAGCCTCTGGACAATGAGGTACGTAGATTTTCGAAGGCGAGCCCTAGCACAGTGGTAAAGTTGTGCCTTGTTGACTTGTTGGTCATGGATTCGAATCCGAAAACAGCATCTTTGCATATGCAATGGTAAAGCTGCATACAATATCTCTTCCCCTTACCTTCGTATAGCGAGGGGTTTCTGGGCATTAGGGTACGTAATTTTTTACCCTCATAATGGAAGTAGCAGTTGTAGAGAAGGCAGAAAATGCAGATAGACAAGTCTCTGAACATACTTTCTATCTTCCTCGTATGTTGCATCATGTTGTTTCTTCTCTTATTTTGAAGACATTTTATTTCACAGACTGTATAGTCATTTATGTGCAGCTCTGAATGTTCATGCTGTTAGGGATCTATTATAGGTTGTGCCATCATGTGGATAGTAGATTTTGGCAATATTATGATGATTATGTTGATATTGATCTTGTTATTTTATGATTAACTATTGCATGCATGTAATAACTAGATGAAAGTTTATGTTCCTACTTTAAAGCCAAATTATCTATAAGCCAGATGGAGTAGTTTGTAAGAGGCAAGGGTGTAGAAGAATTCTTATATAGTAATCTAAACTAATGTATTGGAACTTGTGTATTCTAAACTAATGCATTTTTCATTTTGATGTGTTCATCAAAGTATGAATGTAAACACATAAAGTGTGCAATTCTTAGATTAGCATTAAAAAAAAAAGGACCTTTTGAGGTATGTAAAGTTGTTATTTAGGATGTAGATAAACTACTTTAGTTGCATTATTTATTAGTATCATAACACATACACTACTTAAAACTGTTTTTCTTCTTGCGATAAAACTACTCTTAACTCAAGCTATTGTTAAATAGGAAATTATATGTATGTCTCAGTGAAATTTATTGAAAGAAGTTAAAAAAAGCTTGGCAAGTTTGTTCACGAAATATATAAAATTCCATAAGTCACTTTTATAATTTTGAAGAAACTCTCTAAAATCTTAATGTTCCACATTAGTTTTAAACATAGCTTTTCCCATTCAAAAAGCATTTGTACATACGAGGCTCCTTGTTTTAATGTTTTAGGTCCTTTGCAGATGTTTTGACAAGTTTGCTGAGTACCTTATATCATTGGCTGGTTCGGAAAGAAGCAAATCAAAGGATAAAACATGCGGCAGGCAAATGAAATTCTCAATATTAAATTTAAAAGGCATTATTTTTACCACCATATACATCTTTTATCATTTTTTTATTAGTACAACTTTCTGTTTGTTTTATTTTATAACCAACCTTAATTGGTTAACTATTCCTATGATTAACTACCCCTTCTCAACCGTTGCTAACTTCCCATTCTAACCATACACACAAAACCACCTTTGATGGAAAAGGTCTGTATATAGGTGTGTGTGTCTTCAATTTCTGGGTCCCTGAACTCACTCACATATAAGGGCATATACACTATCTGGTGCAAATTGAGAGAAGAGTTTGGAAGACTCAAGAAATCACTTCACATTGCAGTATTACAACTCAATTCAAGGAGCAATGGCGGGAGGTATTTATATTCTATTTTATTCCGTATTGATCTAATATTATTTGTGAAAATAATTAGATCATTAAGTATATAAAAATATAACATTTGGTATCAGAGCAAGGTTCAACCTCCTTCTTGTTTTTACGTTTTGAGTTTTTTGGGTTTTACTGGATATTTTGATTTAAAGTCTTAAAATAAAGTTTGATTTTAAGAATCATAAAGAAAATAATTTTCTAATGATTCTAGAATTTAAATCATGAAAAACGGTGTAAAATTTTATGAAAAGAAGTTTTAAAATTAGAACTCGTGATTTAAAACTTTGCGTACTTCTATATCCTTTTGCTTAGGTTGAAGACAACTTAAGTGTGTGTTGTTTTATTAAGTTTCAAAACGATAATTCCTTTTGATTTTGACATTATCAAGACAACGTGCATGTTCTTGTACCTTTACTCTGAAAAGTAAAAGCAAGTTTTTGTTTTCAATGCTTTTATGCTGTAAGAAATGCTATTTTGTCATCTTATGTTTTATAAATTCATATTAAAATTTTGCTTGTCCAATGTCCTTGTTTTGACCGAGGAGGATGCTTGTGATATGCAAATTTATCACTTATGTATGTGATACAGCAAAACATTATAAAATTGGTACAAAATGACAAAATAGCATCAAAAGTAAAAAACTCGGTTTCCTTCATATATGTTTGCAAGGTTACCAAAATATTTGGCAAAGCACGTGTTGATTAATTGGTAAAGAAAACACATAATTGATATTAATTGTAATTGATCATATGTGATATAATAAATCTTATCATACAGGAATTTTTGTTATGTTTTATATGGTTAATTAAGATAAAATATTAAATTATATTATTGAATTACCCATAGGAATGGAAAATATAATTTGATAGTTTTATCATAAAGTATGTATAATGAATAAATAAATGTTTAGTGATCTTTATAATTTAATTAATTAAGATTTGGCCATAGCACCCTTAGTTAAATTATAAATTCAGAGCCTCTAGATCACATAAGGAAAATAACATTAATTGTAATTAGTCGTATGTAATATGATAAATATCATCTCACAAGATTTTTTATCATGTTTTTGTATGATTAATTAGGATAAAAATTCTTGATTTGCCTACAGGGATTAGGAAATATAACTGATATGTTTTAGCATTAAGTTCATATGAATTTTATTGAATTAAAATTTTGGCCTACAGACAAATTTTATGTCACTAAGTTCATAATTATTTGAGCATGTTTTACATTGGTAAAGCATGATAATGATTTATTTTTGCCTCAAATTTTAATAATAAGCATATAATTTGCAGTTGTACAACCTGTTAGTTCTATTGAAGTTCTGAAATTAAGAGGGGATAATTACCCAATTTGGAAGGAGAAAATTCTCCTGAATTTGGGTATGAATCTAATATGATTAACATAAATCATAACACATGGTAGATTGAATCTGGTTCTACAATCCATGTTTCAAATACCTTGTAGGGTATGCAAAACCTAAGGAAACCAGTGGGCAGTGAACTGTGCATCTATTCAGGCAGTAAGATGAGTTCACCTGTGGAGGCCATTGGAACTGTTGGATTCAGGGGGAGCTACTTAAAGAATGCAAAAGAACTTTGATTCAAGCATTGGTTTTGAGCTTTCAACACGAAATGGATGCCTTGAAGATTAATTAGTGTGAAATGTGCAAGAGAAAAGCAATTCTAGTGATCCAAGTGCATTGCATTCATATTAATCCATAATTAACTTAATTGGTTTCATAAAAATCACAAAGCTTTGGTAATTTGTCTAAGTTTTTAAACTAATTCAAAGGTTTTTGGAAAAATGCAGTTTGCACTAATATAATCGATTACCTTAAGTCCTTAATCGATTATTTTGTTCTTTGTCTATTCTGGAAAAGCTTTCAAGAACAATGCCCATCAGGATAATTGATTATTTGACCTTTATTTTCATATGAACTGCCTTGTCGAACACTTTAATCGATTATTATTGGGTAGTAATCGATTACATGGTTATATATGATTTTAAGTTATGCTGGGATAATTGATTACCACAGTATTGTAATCGATTACACAGGCTTAGTTGGAAAAGCCATTTCCTTGCTTTAACCGATTACTGTTTCTCATAATCGATTACATTGTATGTTAATGCTTACAAGTTTTTCTGGTTTAATCGATTACCACATAACGTAATCGATTATATAGTTCATTCAGTTTTAGAGACTCCTGCTTTAATCAATTACCACATTCTTGTAATCGATTACACTGTATTTTGTCATTCTGAGACTCCTGTCTTAATCGATTACCTATCGGAATAATCGATTATTTTGGTCGTTGCTCATGCCCAGAAACTATATTGAACACTTTAATCGATTACATGGTTTATTTAATCGATAACATGAGTGTTTTAATCGATTATTAGGCGTGTTTAATCGATTACAGTTAGTTACAAAAACTGTTATAAATAGGATTGATGCTCAGCTGCTTTTAACAACTTTGTGGAATATGACCCATACATATTTTCTGAGCTTAAACAGTCTTGTGAGCATTCTAAAGTGATTTCTAAGGGTTTAATTGTGTCTTGCTCCATTGTGCATTGATCATGTGTGTTTAACTTATTCTTGGAGCTTGAAACCATTTCAAGATTAAGGAAATTTGTGCTTATTGATTTGTAATCATTCAACCTGAGCTGGTAACTTCATTTTGCATTGTATACTTTGGATCATCAGGTTGTTTCTCTCCTTAATCTGATTGTAATTTCGTTTTGAATTTTCTGTGTAATTTGACTATTGTAATTGGGTTCTTGCTTGGAACTAGAGAAGGGGTTCTCTAGGTGAAAAAATTAAGTAGTGTTCTCAGGTTCTTGTCTCTTAGAATCTAATAGGATTTTAGAATTATGTACTTTATCTAGGGTTGATAAAGGGAGACATTGTAATTGGTTGTAAGAACTGAAAATTATGATAGTGGAACTCTAACTTAGTGTTGGTTGGAAGAAAACTGGATGTAGCTTCTAGTGTTGAAGTGAACCAGTATAAATCTGATTGTGTCTTGCTTCTCTATCCCTTAACTCATTATATTCATCGTGTTTTTGATTAAATTGCTTGACCAAGAAAGTCAATTTTGATCCATTGAATTCCTTGGGGTTGAACTACTTGATTGAATAAGGTTTCTTGATTTTGAAAAGTGATAAAGATCCTAGGAACTCTGTTTTTGATTAAAGAAATTTTTAGTTTACCAAGGTTTAACCAATTCATTCCCTCTTGGTTAAGTGTGAGATATACATATTCTTTACAATTGGCATCAAGAGTTGGTTCTTGAAAGTTACTCAAGATCACTATTTTTTTTCAAAAATGAATACCTCACAAATAATTTTCAAGGAAGATGTTTCTTTAAACAGACCTCCTTTGTTTGAAGGGGAGAATTTCAGTTTTTGGAAAAATAGGTTGAAGATCTTTATTCAATCTAATGACCCAATGCTTGGAATGCAATAGAGAAAGGTCCTGTGGTGTCCATCAAAATTGTTGGTAATGACATGATTCCCAAAGAATGGGATGAGATGACTGATGTTGAGAAAATGGTTGTTCACTATGATTTTAAGGCCAAAAACATGTTAACTTCTGCACTTTCCTCTGATGAATTCTTTAGAACAGTTAGGTGCGCAAGTGCTAAGGAGACGTAGGAGATGTTAGAGATCACTCATGAAGGAACTGAAGAAGTAAGAAGATCAAGGAAGCATTCATTGATTCATGAGTATGAAATGTTCAAGATGAACACAAATGAAAGCATTTCCCAGCTCCAAACAAGATTCACACACATTGTCAATCATCTTTTGGGACTTGGAAAGACCTTTAATGTTGAGGAATTAAACATCAAGATCTTGAAATGCCTCACTAGATCTTGGCAACCAAAAGTGACAACTATCAAGGAATCCAAGGATCTTTCCGAAATGTCCATGGCTGCTCTTTTTGGTAAGCTACTTGAATATGAATTAGAAATGTCTCAATTAATATGTGTTGAAGATGCAGAAAAGAAAGGAAAAGGAATTGCACTAAGAGCTGTATCAACAAGAGCTGAAAAAGAAGAGGAATCAAGTGATGAGGAAGATGAAGAGAACATGAACTTGATAGTGAAAAAGTTCAGCAAATTCTTGAAGAAGAATAAGGACAAAAGATTCTTAAGAAACACCAAGAACAACAACAACAACAACAAGATTGATAGTAACTTTACATGCTTTGAATGTGGAAAACTTGGCCACATCAAGTCTGATTGCTCAATATACTTAAAGAAGCAACAAGGGGACAACAAAGGGAAGAAAGAAGGAAAGTCTAGAAGAGCTTATATAGCTTGGGAAGACAATGACTCAACAAGTTCATAATCCTCCACTGGATTGGGGTATAAACCAAACTCAAAATCTGTCCAAAAGACAACATTTGTGCCCCCAAAACAAAAAAATTAAAAGGAAGTCAAGGATAAATCAAAATGCTTTCTTTAGAAAATCTCCAAGGGCTGTTATTTGTAACTATTGTATGGAGAGAGGACACACATCCTATGAATGCTTTGCAAGAAGATTCTATGTGCCAAATGGAGAATGCATTTGGGTGGAAAAGAGAAAGAAAGTCACTAACCCCTATGGACCGAACCTCAATTGGGTACCTTCTTTTATGAATTAATTTGATTTCAGGTATGTCTAAGAGCAAGAACTTCTTTGTGGTATCCTGATAGTGGATGCTCTAGACATATGACAGGTGACAAGTCTTTTTAAGACGTGGTTTTATTTTAAATTTGGAAAAGACTTTTTATGTTCCTAGTTTTTCTAAGAATTTAATTTCAGTTTCAAGACTTGTACCATTTGGTTATTCCTTTTCATTTTATGAGATGTCTTTCAGTTTATTTTATAATTTTGATCTCATAGGGAATGATATTTTATGTGATGGTCTTTTCTATATTTGCAAATTGATACCACTTATGACGCTATACATGTTAATGTTCGCATTAAGCGATGTGTTATGAATGAGGATTCCTCTATGCTGTGGCACCGGAGATTAGGACACATCTCCATTTAGAGAATTAAAAGATTAGTGAATGATGGAGTACTTAGTACTTTAGATTTCACTGATTTTGAGACTTGTTATAAATTGCATTAAGGGAAAGCACACAAACAAGTCTAAAAAGGGTGCCAAGAGGATTACTAAATTATTAGAGATTATACATACAGATATCTGTTGTCCTGATATGGACGTATATGACTATAATTACTTCATCTCTTTTATAGATGATTATTCACGATACATGTATCTCTACATGCTTAATAATAAGTATGAAGCCTTAGATGCCTTTAAGGTATTTAAGTCTGAGGTAGAGAATCAATGCGGTAAGCAAATTATAATCGTGAAATCGGATAGAGGTGGAGAATACTATGGTAGATACACTGAAGATGGACAAGCATCTGGTCCATTTGAAAGGTTTCTTGAAGAGCATGGGATTGTTGCCCAATACACTATGCCTAGTTCTCCGAATTAGAATGGTGTGGCAGAAAGAAGAAACTAAACATTATTGGATATGGTGCGAAGTATGCTTAGTAGTTCCAAGCTTCCTAAGTTCTTATGGAAAGAGGCACTTAAGACGGCAATGTACATATTAAACTGAGTTCCAACTAAGGCTATTCCAAAAACGCCATTTGAGTTATTTAAAGGTCGAAAACCGAGTTTACGACATGTACGCATTTGGGGATGCCCGTCTGAAGTTAGAATTTATAACCCACAAGAAAAGAAGCTTGACCCGAGGACTATTAGTGGGCATTTCATTGGATATGCTGAAAAGTCTAAGAGATATAGATTTTATTGTCCATCTCACAACACTAGGATTGTGGAATCAAGAAATGCTAAATTTCTTGAGAATGACTTGATTAGTGGAAGCGATCAATACAGAGACTTTGTTTCTGAGAATGATCGTTTAGTTGCTCAATCATCCACTTCAAACATGAGACTGGTTGTTGTCCAAAATACCCCTGCAGTTCAATCGAGTGTTATACAACCAATCATACAGGATCCACAACCTGCTGATGATCTAGTAGATCAAGTTGTTCATGAGGAACATGAAGAAATTATTGACCAACCAGCTGAACAACAAGTTCTTCAAGAAGTTGATGTCTCAATATTACGAAGATCTACTAGAGTAAGAAAATCAGCGATATCTAGTGATTATGTTGTGTATTTGCAAGAGTCTGATTATAACATAGGAGCTGCAAATGATCCTGAAACATTTTCACAAGCCATGTGTAAGGACCCTCATCATGGCGCGGTTGGCGCCAGATCCCACGCTGATAGCGCTAGGGATCTTTGGAAGAAAACCCTGTTAAGAGTGTGGCACGGATGGCGCCAGGGCTGGCGCTGATGGCGCCAGACCCACTGGAACTTGACGCCTAGAGCGTCAGAGTCACGCGAGGGGCGCCAGAGGTTTTCCAGCCCACGCGATTCGCGCCATGGGTGGCGCGGGAAGTGGTCTGGAAAACCAAGTTTCACTGGATTTCCACGCGGTCAGCGCTAGGTGTGGCGCGGACGGCGCCATAGGCCAGGAGAGGTTGGCGCCAGTGTGGCGCGGGTGGCGCCACAGGTTTTGGAAGTTGGCGCTGGGGGCGTGGAAGTGGCGCTGATGGCGCCACATACACCGCATGGTAGCGCGGATAGCGCCGGAGCTGGCGCGGATCGCGCCAGAGCTCGGGCAGGCTGAGTATTTAAGGGTAGGTCGTGTTTTCTGAAGAAGAAAACTTCTTCTTCTTCCTCCCTTTGCCCTGGACCTCCATTAAAGCAAGCCCAAGCTTCCTAGGACCTTATATGTTGGTCTAAACACCTCCCTATGACCTAGAAACTTGAGAAAACCGATTAGAAAGCTATATTCCTTCATCCTTTTCTTAGAAAATTCCTTTTATGAGCAAAATCCATTCCCTCAGAAAACCCTTGGAAACTTGAGTTTGGCGAGGAATCAGAGTTAGAAAGGACAACAGAGCTTGAGGAAGCAGTCCTGCAGTTTTTCTGGTCGCCACAGAGGTAAGAAATTCGAGTTTCTTCGGTTGATTTTGAGAGTTGGGGTTTTCTGGATTTTGTGATCTATATTGATCTGGGGCTAGAATGAGCTCAGGGTTCTGTAGAGAAACTTGTTTAGAACTGTCTAGTGATGAAGGATTAGCTTTCAGTTTTTAAATTGATGAATTTTGAATCTTGGCTTATTGGATGCATGTGTGACTGTTGTAGGGTCACTTGTCGATTATTTTCTGACATGCTAAAGCCTTGATTATGATTGTGTTGAGCCTGAGAGGCTAATTGAACGGTGCCTTGATTGAGGTTGAGACTGTTCCTGTGATAATTGAATGATGAGGCTGAAATGAGCTGGTGCTCAGTTATGGGGTTGCATTGAGTCTGGGAGGACTCAAATGCTTGGTACTCAGCCTTAGTGGATCTTGTATATGTCTGTGATGGCCTAGTGTGCGCTGGGCTGAAATGGTTGAACCCTAGGATAGGGGATTTCCAATATGATATATTCTGCGTTTGAATGTCTGTGGATTGGTTTTGATATTAGTATATGCCTTGATAAGGGCGTGATATTGGAACTGTTGGTGGCGGGAGCCATAGACCAGGGAAAGAACTGCAGAGTGATACTTTGCCAGGTATGTTCTGAGTCCCTGGGAAATGATTCCTACTTGGTTGCACACCACACTCCGGGGGAGTGGTGGTCACATTCATAATGCATGCATTGGTTGTCACATACTTATATTACTCTGTGTGCATTTGTGCCTGGTTGTGCTATGAACTGTGAAAGGCATTGAGGGTTCTCTGCCATGTATTGAGGGCATTGAGGGTTCTCTACCCAGGGCATTGAGGGATTCTCTTGAGGGTTCTCTGCCCAGGGCATTGAGGGATTCTCTGCCATGTGGAACGGCATTGAGGGATTCTCTGCCATGGTTGTGGAATAGATTTGATGTGTGTGCTTGCTGATGTTTGTATTGTGAATTATGGGCCAGGGTGGGAATGATTTCCCAAGGACCCTGAGCTTACTGAGATATGTATCTCACCCCGTGTGGGGATTTGTGATTTCAGGTGACTCTTTGGACAGAAGAGAGCAGTCTCAGGGCAGGAGGCCCGAGTAGAGACATTTCTGCTTGACTGAGAGCAGCAGAAGAAGCTTGAAGGCTCAGTTTCGTTTTGGTTATGCTTTGTACCCTGGATAAGGGTTGTATAGTTCAGTAAACCCTCGGTGAGGGCAGTGATTCTTTTGTATCGCCACGGTGTGGTGAAAACTCTGATGTATATGAATGTACAGAACTATTAATGATATGATATGAGATGAATTTCCTCCTGAATATATTGTAGATGTTTACTTTTCTGTCTATGTTTATTTATGAGAAACTGGATCAGCAGGGGCGTATGTTATGTGCCTTATTTAAATGTTTGCTTGATATATTTGATTCCATACATAATGAATCAAGAAAAACGATTCTATGCTTCTGCTGAGTGATATTTAATGTTAATGAGACGCGAATTTGATATTGTTAATGATAACGCACCGGAGGCCTACGGGGTGTTACACCATGAATTGTAAAGAATCAAATTTATGGTATGATGCTATGCATGATGAGATGAATTCTATGGCATCCAATAGAGTCTGGGATCTTGTTCAGTTGTCTGATGGTGCAAAAGCCATTGGATGTAAATGGGTTTTTAAGATAAAGAAAGACTCATTAGGAAACATTGAGAGATATAAAGCAAGAGTCATAGCCAAAGGATTTAATTAAAAGGATAAGGAGACATTTTCTCTTGTGTTGAAGAAAGATTGCCTTTGTATCATCCTAGCATTGGTTGCACATTTTGACTTAGAGTTAGGCATGACAATTTGACCCGTAACCGTGGACACCTGTCTGAACTCGCCCCAATGTTAACGGGGAAAATCTGAGTTGACCGGTTTCGGGTTCGGGTTTGGTTTTTCCCCGCCTGTTGAATTCGGGGGCGGGGTCAGTTTTGGTAATGCTGATATCCGCCCCGCCCCCGCCCCCGTCCCTAAGTAAACTACCAAAATACCCTTTTATATATATAAGAAGTAAACATGAAACCCTAATCACTTATCAGTACTCAGTATTCATTTGTCACTTCTCATTCTTGACCTCCGCTTCTGTCTCACACCACTCACTCACACATCATCGTCACGCACCGCCATCTTGCACCACTGCCACGCACTGTCGCCAACTCGTCATACACCGCTGTCACGCAGTGCCGTCAACACATGATCGGTAAGCACTCAAATCTGAATCCCAGTAATTCTCTTGCTGCCCAGTAATCATTTTTGGTGTTATTGTTTTCTGGTTATGATTAGTGTGGTTGGGGGGAGAAAATGTTAAGCTAGCGAATGATTCTCTGCGTAGAAAATAATAGGCGTTTAGTTTGGTGCCTAGTATTTGTTTGGTACTTTGGTTTTTGGAATGATTTCAAATTTGTCATTTGGGTTTTTTTATCTTGATTAACAAGAAATTGTGGCTCACGACCAATAATTGTGGTATTGTTCTTTGTCTGCATCTACCACTGCACACAATATGTTCGATGAAAAGCTTGAATGGCTTATTGGACTTGGTTTTGTTTTTGGATTCTGTGAATAGGGTTTAGGAACTATATATTTCAAACTCTAATATAATTTGTGTATAATTCAAAGTGATACCTAAAATTGGTTCTGCCATTATTCTCCAGACTATATTCATCCTTATACTTTTATATTATTTAAATATATTTAGTTTTAATCCTTCTGTATATAAGTTCTTCAATTAGTTAAAAAATTCATAAAAAGAAATTAATAATCAAACAGTTTTTTTTTTTTTTTTTTTTTTT
>PYAF01003964.1:82240-92469 GCA_007407185.1 Glycine tomentella
GGGGGCGGTATACACAAAAACCACCCCCGACCGCCCCCGTTGCTATGCCTACTTAGAGTTGCAACAAATGGATGTGAAAACAGCTTTCTCAATGGAAATCTAGAGGAAGAGGTTTATATGAAACAACTAGAAGGATTTTTCTCTAGTGACAATGAGAAATTGGTGTGTAAGCTTAAGAAGTCTATATATGGATTGAAACAAGCCTCCCGTCAATGATATTTAAAATTTCATGATGTTATTTTCTCATTTGGTTTTGTGAAAAATAGTATGGATCAATGTATATACCAGAAGGCCAGTGGGAGCAAAATTTGTTTCCTTATTCTATATGTGGATGACATTTTACTTGCAATCAATGATAAGGGTTTGTTATATGAGGTGAAACAATTTCTCTCCAAAAATTTTGATATGAAGGATATGGGTGATGCCTCTTATGTTATTGGCATTAAGATCCATAGAGATAGAATACGAGGTATACTTGGTTTATCTCAAGAGACCTATATCAATAAAGTTTTGGAAAGATTCAGGATGAGTGATTGTTCACCAAGTATAGCTCCTATTGTGAAGGGTGATAAGCTTGATTTAAGTCAGTGCCCAAGAATGATCTCGAGAGGGAACAAATGAAGAACATTCCTTATGTTTCAGTTGTTGGAAGCATTATGTATGCTTAGGTCTGCACAAGACCTGATATTGCTTTTACAGTTGGAGTACTAGGGAGATATCAAAGTAATCCAGGTTTAGACAACTGGAAAGTTGCAAAGAAAGTGATCAGATACCTTCAAGGGACTAAAGAATACATGCTTATGTATAGACGGACTAACAATTTGGAAGTAATTGACTACTCTGATTAAGACTACGCTGGTTGCATTGATTCGAGAAATTCCACTTCAGGATATGTATTTATGCTAGCCAGCAGAGCTGTCTCTTGGAGAAGTGTCAAGCAGACTTTGACTGCTACTTCCACTATGGAGGCTGAGTTCGTTTCTTGTTTTGAGGTTACCTCACATGGTGTATGGATGAAAAGTTTTATTTCTAGGCTTAGAGTCATGGATTACATTTCTAGGCCATTGAGGGTGTATTGTGATAATTTAGCTGCTGTTTTTATAGCTAAGAACAACAAAAGTGATAGTCGAAGTAAGCATATTGACATTAAGTATCTAGCCATAAGAGAACGTGTCAAGGATAAAACAGTGGTTATTGAGCACATTAGCATTGACTTAATGATTGCTGATCCTTTAACTAAGGGCATGACACCATTTAAATTTAAGGATCATAACAATATTGTTTTGATAATACTCTATTGTGATGTTTTCATTCAGATGATGCACATCTAAAGTTATTAATTTTGAGAAACATCAATAAAGTTTGGACCTAGAATAAACGTTGGGTTTATTCATTAAGTTATATGGGCTTGAGAAATATAATGCAATGTGATACATGGAAGATAATACTCACATACATTAGAGGACCTATCGCCATGATTCATGTATTTTATTTCTCATTATGTAAATGATGGGATATGTTAACCAAGTGGGAGATTGTTGGTTTTTATTCTGAATGTGGTCCACGTTTTGTTTTGAAACTACCCACTAACAGATTATCCCAATATTATAGCAACGTTCAAGGAACACTTTGGCAAACAAACTTGAACGTTGGCTGCAGATTTTGATTTTGTGGAGATTTTGTGGGTGCACAACTGAATCCTTTGATGGCAAGGATTTTCTATATAGCAGTGTGCCTTCCTCCTTTTGGGTCCCCAATACTTACTCTCCATACATAGCTATACACCATCAGTGCGTGAGAGCAAAAGTTTGGAAGACTCAGAATCAACAGTCAAAGCTTGGAGCAATGGCGGGAGGTATTTATAATCCTATTTATTCCGCATTATAATTTTGAACTTACAACCAGCTCATGTCAAGTCTAGTATTTAATGGTTTAAACTTCAGGTGTTAAAAGTAAATAACATATTTGGAAATGAGTATTAATTTGTTTATCTTCTGACAATATTATGAACCATACCTTGAAAATTGATAGTAGTTCCAAAAGATTTGGTACTTGATCACCTACAGAAGTTATAGGCATCAACACTCTCAACATGTGACGTATATAGCTTCTCACATTTTTGTTTTCTAGTGATGTGTGGAGCAAGTTGAGAGGGATATAAAATGTTTTATGTCAAGAACTGAAGAAGCTGTACAGCGATATTCTATTGCAAATTGGAATCAATAATTCTTGTCTTCATAAAATTCTTTGCTTATTTCAAATGTGTGTTTGGATACATGAAACAGATAAAAGGTAAAGCAAGTGCTGGTAATAGCCCTTTCACTAATTATGATGTACGCTTAAACAAGGATGAATCCTTAACATTATCTAATTACCTTCGTTTCCTATCTTGCTTCTAACATTGTGATGGACATTTCATTAACTGTGCACAAGTGTTGATTTGTTTCAAATGTAACATTATTTTCTGTGTAAAATCCAGGAATCTTTGGCTTTGGCAATAATTTATCATCACCATTCAACATTAAAACCACTGATGACGTGTGGTCTATCTTGAGGTCTTTGTTGCACGCATAATAAGCCTACCTGTATGCACCGTATGACTTCACATGGCGTGCATTGTTCTGCTATCACATCATCCATTAGTTCCAGGGTCCTCTCTTTAGTCCATAATCTCCATGCCTAACATGATACGAAGTAAATTAGTATGTTGGAAATAATGCACTTTATACTAATTAGCAACATATTCAGATCAATAGGCTTACATGTCCAAGAAGATTATTGTAGTTTTCAGCGTCAGCAAATTCCCTATTTTTCTTCCCACTCACAATCTCTAGTATAATCACTCCATAACTAAAGACATCTGATTTCACTGAAAAATGCCCTCGCACAGCTTATTCAGGAGGCATGTAACCACTGAAAATAAATTTTTGTTAGTAAAACTATCAAAAGATGACCCGATAATATCAAACAACACAATTTGATAGCAACTAACAATGTTCCAGCCACCCTATTTGTGTTTGTCTCAACTTGATCTCCCAAAAATGATCGAGCCAGGCCAAAGTCTGATATTTTGGGGTCCAAATTGGCATCTAGTAGAATATTGCTAGTTTTTAGGTCTCTGTGAATAATCCTGAGCCTAGAGTCTTGATGCAGATAAAGAAGTCCTCGAGCAATGCCACTAATAATGTTGAAACGTGTACTCCAATCTAGCAACTTCTTTTTGATTCCATCTAGTCAAATACACACATATTAGAAATAGCAGTTGCAGTCTCCATAATTTTATATTATAAACTACAAATAAGCAGTAAGAAGCTTGTTGTGGATGTTTAGAATAAATTGTAAGGGCTCCAACCGAAAACAAAGTAGTCCAAGCTTTGGTTTGGCACGTATTCATAGATCAACATTTTCTCTTCTCCTTCTATGCAGCAACCAAGAAGCTTTACAAGATTACGGTGCTGAAGTTTGGCAATTAGTGCCACTTCATTTTTGAACTCATCGATCCCTTGTGTTGAATTCTTTGAAAGCCTTTTCACGGCTAACATTTTCCCATCTATCAATGTGCCCTGAAAAACAATCATCTTCCATAGTTAGAAAGGTTTTAAGGAAAATACAACTTTTGGTTATCACAGTTTTCTTTATCACCTTGTATACTGGTCCAAATCCACCTTCTCCGAGTTTATTTTTGGTTGAAAAGTTTTCAGTGGCTTTAGCTATGACAGATAAATCGAATGAATGAATATCTTCTATTCTCTGCTTGTTTTTGTAATACTTGTTGTAAAATTTTCTTGCAGCCCCTGATTGGTTGGAAAATAACAGTATATAAACCCTGAGATGACACTTAATATATGCAATTTTTTTTGTGCTTAATTGCCTGTAATATATGCTGAATTATATCTATACACTCACCTGGATTTTTAATTATCAATATGCACACGCATGTGATGATTAATCCAAAAGTAGTCACTCCAACAGTAATTCCTACTATCTTTTTCTTGATGTTTCCATGGTCAGTTGCAACATGATCTAAAAGATGCACAGCCTGATCAGTCACCACTCTTACTAAAACGGTTCTATTTCATCTAAGTGTGCCTAATTTCTGCAGATCTAGCGCGTAAGAAATGAAATTTAATTAATTTGGAAAATAAATGCCACATAACAAATAACATCTATCACTAGTGACTATAATTTGATGTCTCCACTTGAGCATGGAATTTCAAGCTGCAATGCCAAAATGTTAGTTTGACTCCCCTTGGATGTTCTCATGGCCTTACCCTGCCCCTTCCCTTCCCTTAGAATAATGCAATACTCAACAAGAAATCTAATGAAGTAAAGGAAATGTTGAAACAAAGAGTTTAGTGACTATGCATTGTGATTGTGCAAACTTTTATATTGTCAACAAATCAGAAATCACCGTTGGTTTGTGATTGGATGAAAGTATTAAACTATTTTATACAGTCACTGTATAGACTGTTTTCTCTAAAACAAAAGGCAATTTTTTTTTTTTAAAAAAGAACAATAAATAAAATTGAATTTGAATAACTAGTTCTGAAGCAGGGACTTTGATATAAAGGTCTTGTCCCCGTTGAGAGAATTTCCTCAAGTCAACCAGGTTATTAAACCAAAGTAGACAGCCACTTCCTCCACCACTGATATCTAAATTCGCATATGCTGTACAAGAACAGTTGTTAAGACACACCTTGTGACATTCATCAAGGTTCATGGTTGTGTTAAACCATGACGAAGATGTGTCCGGCAATTTCATGTGTGTGTACTTCAAGAATCCGTTTCTATAATCATTTCCGCAAGTAGATTTATTCCTTGGAACACAGTCATTAGACCAAATTGATAAATTCCAGTGCTGAGGGAACTTGGGAACATATCCTTTCACACAATCACAAGTGGGATAGTTACCATCATATCTGCATACAGAATTCGCACCACAAAAGGCGTAGTTATCACATTGATCTTGCACCCCAACAGAGTACACTTTCCTTGTGCTTGTTTGAGTTGTCCAAAACAAACCCTGGCCAGTGCCTGAAGGGGTCATTGTATACACAGCGAACACCGATCTATCAAGACTCTCATACTCATAATACACCTCTTTCTCATTCATCACAAATTTTGATGAAGTTGCATGACTTGGACCTGGATATCCAACAATAGACAAGCCATTCCATGACCCTACTCTTGTTTTTATATCATGTCCCTTGAAGATAACTATTTGAGGATACCCTCTAAGGTCAATTTTCACAGTATATTCTCCTTCTGCAGGATTGTCAACACTTTTCCAAGATGATAAAGATCTCTCTAGACCAGTCTCTAAGTTCCACCCAAGCTTCATTCCCGGGAGAAGTGTATCACCCAGATAATCAAAACTCTGCCACAAGATACTGCTGCTGCTCTTGTTATTATTACTTTCCTGTCCATTTTTCACTACAAAATTTCCTGAATCCAAAACATAAGCAATTGGATTATTCAATGCTTTTTGGGTTGATATGTTGTTTGATGAAGACCAAATAATGGTTCTGTTTGTAGCATTGAGAAGCTGAAGAATCCCTTTTTCATTGAGTTTGAGAACTCCTGAGCTGTTCTCAAAAGAGGTGCATTTCTGTTAGCCACCCACACCACTGTTAAAGGGGACACATTTCTGAACCATATACCCAAATATCGCCTAGTTGAGTTTCCGGGACTGAAGAAACCCATTTCGGTAATTCCACCACCTGCAGAAACCAAAGTCTCACCATCTCTGATAGATTCATTCACTGCTAAATGGTCTAATGAAGTGCAACCTCTAGTCATGTAGGAGAATAAGCACAAGAAAATAAATAACATTGTGATGTTAGGGAAGCAATTAGTGGCTTCTAAATTACAAGGGCAAACTCGATGCTCACTTAACATTTTGGCATCGCTCAGTGGTAGAAGTCAGAACATTCAGGAAGATGAGTTTATGTGAGAGAGTAGGTGCTTGCGATTATTATTAGTTTATTATTGCATCTAGTTAAGAAAAAATATTGACTTTTTTTTTTGGACTAAATTACTCACATGGTATTTTAACTTTTTTTAATCAGCAATTTCATCCTTATTTATTAGAAGTGGTAAGATAGTGCCTTAAGTAATTATTTTATAGCCTGTTAATTAACCTTATTTTTGAAAAATTAATCTTTTTCAATTTTGGGACATGATTTTAAACTTTTGTTTAATTTTTAAGTTGTAAAATTTGTCTCATTAAATTTATCTACATAAAAATTATGAAAATCGATTGATATTTAGAAAAAAAAGAAACATAATCAAAAAAAAAAAATTGCTTGAAACAAGCTGTATATTTAGAAGATTTTTAAGTTTTTTTAACTTGTAAAATATAATTTTGATCATACAATTTTGAACTCGTTTATGTTGTTTTTTTGTTTTCATCTAAGTAAATTTAATGAGAAAATTTCACATATTAATCATTAAAAAAATTTCAAATTTGTGTTCTAAAATTAAAAAAATATCAATTTTTCGAAAATGATCAACTTGCTATGAAATAATTACCTTTTAGAGAAACTATGAAAGAATTACTTAAGAGATTATTTTACAACTTTTAATAAATAAAAGAGTAAATTATAACCTAAAATAAAGTTAAAGAAACATATGAGTAATTTAACCTATTTTTTGTCCTAACTTTGAAAAACATAATACCACTTTTAAGTGTGTAGTTGTTAAATTCTTACTTTTTATTTTCTTAATTTACTATTGTGAAGTCTTTAGTAAAATCTTTATTTATTTTATTTATCAAAATGAATATATTTATTGAGCTATTAACAATATAATTCATATTCATTAATTGGCAAAGTTATTTCTTAAATTATGAATAATATCATTAAATTTAACCATCATATAAACCAACCATTTAATTCTATGAGTATTTTTAAAATAAAATTTAAATTTATAACCATAATTAAAATTAACCAGTTTAAATATTTTTATTAGTTTTGAAGAAATACATATTTGTTTTTTGACGAAGGATACAGTTAATTAATTTTCTTTTAGTAATAGATTTTATCTCTAGTTTTACACATAGAATTAATAATAAATATTTTTGTGAGGCTTTTTATTTATTTATGAAAAGTAGATAATTAAGTAATAGTGTAAAAAAATTTATCCCCCCTTTAATGCATTATTAGATCCATCCTTTTTAATAGGTGGTACAGTGAAGACCATGGTTTTTAACCATAGAATCAATCTTGTTATGGATCCTACCACACCAATCTTTCAATTCTTCCCACTTTAACCATCGTTCATTGCTTTCGGAGGCAATTTTTGACAGCGACATTGTCCATCCTCTACCAGGTATGCGTAGATGGTTTTTGTGATGCATTCCATCCTCTCGTTGCTGTAGGTTAACGAGAGCACATGCAAGTTGTCGATGGTGACATGCTTGAGGATTGCCCATATCAATTTTTGTCAGTGTGGTTGCTTATAAGACCTCAAAGCATTTGCTTTTTGTAGGTGTGACCATAGTGAGAACCTTCACTTTTGAAACGCTGAATTGAAATACGTGAAAAAAATTTGTTGAGGGTAACATTGACTGCAACTAGGACAAACATCCATCCAAAATGAGGAGGTATTTATCTTACCTATTTGTGAATATTTTGAGAGTACTTATAGGGTTTGGGTACACTTTGTCCTCCCTAAATCCAACTTCAGGTCTATAGATGACATCTTTGGCAAGGGAAAATGAGAATCGACATCTCTTGGAAAAAAAAGGGTTGTATGCGATTGGAGGAGGTAGAGGAGCGATTAAAGCTGGAAGGTGAGACAAGGGAGGACTGTGACAATGGCCAAGTCAATCATGTGGTTGAGCATCCTAGAGCATGTCAACCTTTTCCTGTTGTTGAAGAATGATGCGTAAAATAAATACTCCCTAAGGGCAAGTGTACCCTACTCAGTAGCAACAATGGACTCGAAAGTCTGAATATCATATCCTAGAGAGTAATTGTGTTCGTGAATACTCTAAATCACATCAACTAAACAATTTTGGGTTTTTAATCTAAGTTTGGGGGTTGTTGTGATTGTGTTCAAGAAAATAAACTAACGATAGACAACAACTTTAAAAAAAAGATATGTATGAGAGATAAAGACTCATATTATGATTTTACATGCACTCTTACCCCTAATTCCTAATTCAATTTAGATATCTTAATTATTAAATGATTGCATAATCTCTCTTAATTTAATTGTTAGCCTATGGTCAAGGTTTGAGAATACTCTTCTCCCTAAATTAAGCCTGCATTGGTCATTTGAGATTTAATTTAAGGTTAAGGATTAACTTCAGAGAAGTTTATATACAGAAAGTTCGTGCCACTAGTTTGGTCATACAAGTTTTATGAACCTTATCATTATATAGTTCAAT
Organism: Glycine tomentella; assembly: GCA_007407185.1. Classification (NCBI taxonomy): domain Eukaryota; kingdom Viridiplantae; phylum Streptophyta; class Magnoliopsida; order Fabales; family Fabaceae; genus Glycine; species Glycine tomentella. The sequence goes on from PYAF01003964.1 coordinate 90,633, forward strand.
TAAATTGCAAGAAGATGACCACTAACATGCAATTGACTAAGAATTATATAAAATAGAAAGTAGCAGAAAAATATAATCACTTGAATAACAACGAAGAACTTTATTAAAAAAAGAATTAGGGTTCACGGTACAACTACATCACAATCCGAGGCTTAAGGGTTTTAGCCAACCATGATTATATAAAAGCTAAATAACATAAATCAATGCATTGGAAGTAAAAGAGATCTAAACCCTTACAATTTAGGACCTGAATTGTTGTCAGTGCAATTCTCTCTCTCTAAATCTCTAAAAAAATCATAAAATAAACAAAAAGGTAGGTTAAAAAGTGTTTCTTAAGGCTATTTATACTAATAAAGATGTAGCAATGAAGAAAGGCACATAACGATCGTTGTAAATCAACCATAGTTGTGATCGGAAACAATAATTTTGATTGCTTTAGGGCGTTATGGATCTGTCACGACCCTCGTGATTTGATCACATTTGTTATAGAATTATCACAACCATGATTGAATTGTAGGTGCTGATCTTTAGGGCAGTGGTGATCTCATCATGGGCGCTGTGGTCATCACGATCGTGGTAAAGTATCTTGGCCATGGTAAAGTGCAGAATCTTCCATTTCTTCTTGGATTTATTCTGATTCTAACTCTTTCATTTGACCGAACATTTATATTTCATGCATATAAAGCTAGAGTACAAATGTGAATTTTGCCAAGAAAAATACATGAGAATGGTACAAAAACTCACGTAAAATGTCACTCAAAATACGGTCTAGCAACCACCCTACACTTGAACATTACTTGTCCTCAAGCAATTACTCTAATTTAAAGGCTAACACACTTTTTACGAAATTAAGAAAACGTTTACACTGAACCCCTCATTTTTCTTGTAAGCAAGCAACCACATTCACAAGATATATCCCACAAAATTCCATTCGACTTTCAATACCTACCAACATGTTCAGTTCCACAGTGAGCAATGAGTCACTCATCTCACTACTCTCACTATTTCGGGAAAAGAGATAAAGCACTCATATCATAGCTCAAGTTCAGTTTATTTATTGATTAACTCAACCAAAGCAAAATTCTAGTATGAATGAACATGAGGAATCTTAAGATATAATGAGGTTAAGGTGCAGTGAAAGATGTTTAGTAAAAGGATAAAAGATAAATAAAGACTTTAAGAAACAACGTGTACTTAGTGACAAACTATCCAATGAGGACAATTGTTATTCTTTGCACTTACATATCCAAAATTGATTCTTTTGGGAACTAGGCTTCTCCTTCTGCTTATTCACAAAAAGACTTTAGTACATTTTTTGAAGGCCTTTTTGGTTCATTTATTTTTCTTTTTCAATTTTTTTATACATATTTTTGCAGAAGGAGAAGCACCATAGGAGAAATCATTACTCCACCCAAACCAATATTCAGTGATGCCCCCATATTTTTCAAGTCACCAAGTAGCAAGCATTAAACTTTTAACCCAATTGGATAACAAAGAAAATATCAATTTAGCTCAAAAGGGACAACTAGGGGATACATTTCAACAAATGATCTAGGTTTAGGAACAAAGCCTACAAATTGCCTCAATCAGTTCAATACACACATGAAATCTACTCAAGGATATTTATCTCAAGATAAATGTTGCGTGATTACGGCAAGTGCACCGATCGTTAACAAGTAATAAAGTAAGTAAGTGAGTTATCGTCTCCACAGGGATTGGGGTAATTTTCACAGTAATGCTTAAGAGTGTGATTGAAAGGAAAATAGAAAATTACGCAGAAAGAATGTTGTTGATTGATTGGTTGTTGAATTGTAAAACAGAAATTAAACAAATGCAG
>PYAF01003965.1:39938-50269 GCA_007407185.1 Glycine tomentella
GTTACAATAAGAGTAACTAGCTAAGAAGGGTAGAAGTGTCCATAGCATTTTCCAACTACTATATAAAGGGGTGAAGGCTTTGAATGGAAGTCATTCTCAAAAACACCATTTCTACCACACCTTCACTTGAGAAACACCCTCCTTCCATCTCTTTCATTTCACTCTCATCCTTTCCTTTCCAAAACATCAAATTCTAGACAAGACTTTCATTTTTAAAGACCTTGAGGTGCAGCCAAGTACTTTGAGGAATTGGAAGCAAACTTGTTTGAGGTAGGTGAAAGTTAGTTTTATTTATCATTTGATTCTTGAGAAAATTCGTATGGCTGTAAGCTGAATTTTGGACTATTTTGAAATTTCCATATCTTCCTCTATACTTAACCAAACGAGATGTTTGACCACTCATTTTAAAGCTTAGGATGTCCTCTATGTTTTCATAAAATATGGGACCAAAATAAGTAGTGAATCATTCCCAAAAATTATTTTAGCCCAAGCTGTCCGAAACTGTCCACACCCAAAACAGCTTCTGCCATCTGTTTTAAAAAAAATTATTTCTCTCTCATTTCTTATTCAAATTAGGTGTATAATATATGTAATTAAAGATATAGATGTCAGCTAAATCTAGATTGTTTATTGCTTGAAATCGTGAAAACACTAGGAGATGTTAGTGTAGAATTTTGATATTGTTGGCAGATTTGAAGTTCTATTTGTAAAATATTATATCTAGAGTTTTATAACTTCAATTGAGGCATGTGATACCTTTTTAGAAAGCTTAGTAAGTTTAGTTTAACATACTAAAAGATAGGGATTTAATGACTATTAGATGAGTATAGATTATAGGAAGAACCGAATCATATGTAGTAAGAATCTTGTTGTTATAATGTTCTTTGTTATGATTTTCTTTTATGATGATGAAATCTTGATGTTTTGTGGCATAATTGTATGACATGAGTTATGTAGATTTGCATGTCATTGAGCATGTCATGTGCATTAAGAAAGCTAAAAAGATAAGACTTGAAGGGTGATACGGTTAAGTCGAGCACGACCCTGATGGTGCCCAAAGGCTGATACGGTTAAGTCGAGCACGACCCTGATGGTGCCCAAAGGCTGATACAGTTAAGCCGAGCACGACCCTGAGGGAAAGACTAAAGAAAGATAATACCTGAAGGGTGATACAGTTAAGCTGAGCACGACCCTGATGGTACCCAACGGGTGATACGATTAAGCTGAGCACGACCCTACAGGAAAGACATATTGACCCAAGGGTGATACATGTAATACCTTGAATTTTAAGCATAGGATTAAGCTTGAGATTAAGAACCATAATTATGCATTAGAATTTCTTAAAGGAAGCTTAAGAGAAGTAGAAAACAGATTCGAACAGATGGCGCTATTAGCGTGGGCATGGCGCGATCCGCGTGGAATGGTGGAATCAGGCCAATGCTGGCGGCCATCTCACGCTATCCGCGTGGCTGTGGCGCTAATAGCGTGAGTTGTTCGAACTTGTGGCGCGACCAGCGCGGGATATGGCGCGATCAGCGTGGGAAGCTTGAATCAGGCTAATCCTTGCGGCCATTTCACGCTATCCGCGTGGGTATGGCGCTACTCGCGTGGGTGATTCAAATCCCTGGCACGATCCGCGCGGAACCTGGCGCGAACCGCGCGGGACTTTCGGGTCAGTTTTATAAATAGCTCATTTGGACGAAAATGAGAGAGAAAAGAGAGGAAGAGAGAGAGGCAAGCCATTGATGGACCTAGGAGCTTTGTATCTTCTCCATCTTTCATCTAAACACCTCTGACCCAACTGTGAAAGTGTTCAGAGCCTCGAGATAAGCTAGAGACCCAGCTTTATTCTCGACAAGAGGCGGTAAACGACGAGATCGAGATTTCTAAGGGAGTCCTTGGAATCGAAGAATCAGAGGCTAAGGAAGCTTTGTTTGAGCGATCTACCTTAGGGAAAGTGATTCCCTGGTGTGTCTGGACTACACAGAGGTAAGAAACTCGAGCCTTAGCCATTGATTCTGTGTTTGGTTTTGAATACCTTGAGAGGTGTTTTTGGAGGTGTTAGAGCCGTTATTAGGCTTGGACTCTGTAGAGTTTTATGATCAGAGGGTTATTCTGATGAAGCTAGAGTCTTGAGTCATCATTATTGATGAAGTTTGATTTTGGCTCTGAGTATGTATGAGCAGAGGAAAAAGGGTGATTATTTGGCTAGTATGAACCTTAGAGCAGTTGACAAAGTTGCTCATGAGATAGTATAGATGTTGTTTGCCAGTGGGAATTGATGATAATGAGAAGTTTGGAATTGATCTGAATAAGCAGGGATATGCTTTGATCAAAGTCTTAGTAGAGGCTCTGGAGCCTTGTGTAGGCTAAGTAGGATCCTTTTTAGGGTCTGTGAATCACTTGTGAAGTGATTGTTATGGGTTATGTGAAAGGAATAGTAGTTTCCTTTCGATTTAACGGCTTAGGACCGTTACTGATACATTGTGTATTTGGTTTCTGTAGGACGTGAGCTTGATAGTTCTAGTGGTGGTGACCACGAGGCCGGGAGAGCTGGTACTTTGCCTAGAGCAGGTAAGCTCTTGGTTCTTGCATGTGCGTCCTTTCTTGTGTTCCACCATGCTCCTAATGGGGGAATGGTTTTGTGGTGATTATATGCATGTATATGGAAATTGTATGTCATCATGATTGAATGCTGAATGATGTGTTCTGTACCCTGTGAGAGGGTAATTGATGTGAATTGATATGAGTTGCTTGATCTGTGAGCTGCACCCTGAGATGGGTGGTTGATATGTGTGGCTATGAATTGTATAGCTTATGATTTGCATGGTTGATTGTTGAATCCTATGGTAGTAGGATAGATGACTGAGATTGAGTAAGACCTGATGTGAGATGTTCCTGTGATATAAATGTAGCCTCCCGAATGGAGATGTTCCTATATCTGCAGATGTAGCCTCATTATAAAGAGATGTTCCCGTTATATAGATGTAGCCTCCAAGCGGAGATGTTCCTATATATACGGATGTAGCCTCTGATAGATGTATTGAGATCCTGCCATGAGATGTTCCTAGTATATAGATGTAGCCTCCCTGAGCGGAGATGTTCCTATATACATAGATGTAGCCTCTGCAGGATAGTGATGTATGTGATGAATGGCTGTATGCCATGAGTATAGCCTGATTATTGACAGGTGGATGTGCATTGATGGTGCATGTGATTGATTGAGAGATTCACTAATGTTGATATTGATTGTTTTGATATACTATTTTCATATATATGTGTGAAAGTGAACCAGGGGAAGGAAATACCTTCAAGGGCCCTGAGTTTACTGGGATTTTATATCTCACCCCTTGTGTGGGGCTTATGTTTTGCAGGTGAATCCTCAGGAGGAGCTGATAGATCCCAAGGCAAGAAGCCTGTGCAGGGATAACTGTGTTTTGAAACCTTAGGCATAGATGACTGGAGCATGTGGCTCTGATATTCTGTATTCTGCCTTTGGTTTAGTTTTGTTGTACCCTGAGGGGATGTATTTGTACAGTTTTGTACTTAAACACAGATTTTATGTATATTCACCATATTATATGTACAGTGTTTATGATAGTGACCTTTGATGACGTCACTCTTAGTTATGCTTCCAAACTGCTTAAACACTGATGATTATATGTCTATTTGTTGATGATGTTTGGTAATGACCCTGATGATTGATGGGGCATTACAATACAGTTAAGTTGAGCACGACCCTATGGGACCCCAAAGGGTGATACAGTTGAGCTGAGCACGACCCTGCAGGAGCAACCTAAGTCTAGTAATGAGCTCATTGTCTAGTTTAGGGTATTAAAGAGTAAAATAATAAAGGTAAGCTATGAATTGACATGATTGAAAATGATGCTTGCATTAATGATGAAGTATGAGATTATTTTTAAGTGTTTGTGAATAAAATGAATCTACTTCGGGTTATATGTTTATGAAATTAAAAATCAACTATAATTGTTTACATGTTTTCTAAATAAACCGAAGTAGCTGGAATGATGACGATGACACTGTATGATAAGCAAATTTTCACCTACTGGGAATTCTTTGGAATTCTCACTGTTTTAGTATCTCCCGTGTCATTCCAGACAGGTAAATCAAAAAGAGGAGCTACAGAGTGAGGGCAAGTTGGAAGATTTCTTTTAATGTTGTGGACTTGTAGCATTTTGTTATATGCTTTGTAATATATAGACATTACTACTATTGTAGGGAATATTGTTTACAAGTTATTACTAAGTTGTAATTTATTAAAGAGACCAAAAAGTCTCTATAGGCTCAATGTAAGCGTAATTTTCTAATATTGAGATAAGTTTTTCTTAACCAATTTTGGTTAAAAATTTTACATTAGAAAAGTTAACATCTTCTAGTTACGTATTATGACCTAGGCATAATATAGTAATTAGAAGGGTGTTACAAATGGCTTTAGTGATCATCTTACTTGATGCCTTGGACTGTAAGTGGGATAGAGATGAAGCTATGAATTGTTATATTTTAACCATGCATCTTGTCATACGTGTTAATGTATATTTTGGAGCACATTTCCCTGTATCAGTTCTCAATGATATGTTTAACCCTTATGATTTGTTTCTTCAGTTTGCTCATGTTTACCCTAATCCACCTATGGAACCCATCAACATATCCTCCAGTAACCATAACGTGTATCCTCCTTTCGTACCAGGTTATGGGGGTAACATGAATTTGAATAATGAATCTGAGGCTGAGGAGAGTGTTGGTGACAATTTCTGAATTGAGCCAATGGTACTTTGGTGTATGGAATCTAAATAAGGATCATATCTAGAAATGGATGGCTACGGCATTCATAGTACGCTTATGTTTTAGGGTTTGTTAGAAGTTATGGTTATGTATGAACTTTATATTTTGCATGCTAACTAGGACGTATGGTTAGTGTTCTTTGATCTCGTGTCTTGTATGACAAAGGTGATGTTTAATGTAAAAGAATGATAAGTAATGTTTAATGAAATTAGTTTGCGAATTATAAACTATATACGTACATGTATTATTTAATCTATGATAATCTGCGCTCCTTAAAACGAACCCAAATAAAAATATAATATCTAAAAATATATTAGGTCATTACAGGAGTGTCTGTGTTCAAGCAACTTTGAATCAATTGTTGAAAAAAATGATAAACCTTTAGTTAATGCTCAAGTTGCTGATTTTTTTACACAAGTGTCATTCCGTTCAATGCTATTAAAAATCTTGCATTTTTAAAGATGTGTGAGATGATCGGGAAATATGGACCTGACTATAAACCTCCATCTTATCATGATGTTAGAGAGAAGCTCTTCAAACAAGCAGTGCAGAAAATAGATAGTTTAGGGATAAGTGGAAGAGAACTGATTGCTCAATAATGTCTGATGGGTGGACGAATAAAAAAATGCGTTCAATTTGTAACTTTTTAGTGAATAGTCCAAAAGGGACAGTATTCCTGTATTCCTTAGATACTTTTGACATCTCAAAAACATATGACAAAGTTTTTAAGATGTTAGATGATGTTGTCACATTTTTTGGAGAAGAGAATGTAGTTCAGGTGATTACTGATAATGCTATTAATTTCAAAGCAACAGGAGAATTATTGATGCATACTCGACATAATTAGTATTGGACTCCATGTGTTGCCCATTTCATTGATTTGATACTTGAGGACTTGGAGAAACATTTGAAGGTTCATGAAGTTATATAAAGAAGGGAAGAAAGATAACCACTTATATATGTGGTAATAAAGAAAGGAAGAAAGATAACCACTTATATATATGGTAGAACAATGCTCATCAGCATGCTCAAGAAGTTTACAAATGGGAGGGACTTGGTTAGACCTGGTATGACTAGATTTGCAACTGCTTACTTGACTTTAGCTTGTCTCCATGAAATGAAAGCATCTTTGATGAGGTTGTTCAGTTTTGAAGAGTGAAAAAAAAGTAAGTTTGGTACTTTACAAGAGGGGAGAAAAGTAGAAAATCCAGTTTTGATAGTAGATTTTTGAAAGAAGGTATCCATATGCCTCAAAGTTGTTGCCCCTCTTATGGTAGTCTTTCGATTGGTGGTTTCTGATCAACAACCCACCATGGGTTTCACATATGTTGAGATGGATCGTGCAAAGGAAATGATTAAAAGCAACTTCAATAATGTGAAGAAAAAGTTTTTTAAATTATATCATTTAAATTTTAAAATATATTTTACTTTACTTATCTATGTCTAATTTTAAATATGATTTACTTTATTTATCTGTGTAGTTATGAACCTGTTTGGGAAATTATTGATAATGAAAAAAATATGAACACACACAATTAACTAAGAGGGGGGTGAATTGGTTAAAACATGGTCTTTAAAAATTTCTTTGAAACAAGCAACGAATTTGAATCATATCACAATGACACCCTTTAAAAAAAACTTTCAGTCAATCAAGACTCACCCTTCACAAAAAGCAATAGCATAAAATGTTTATCTATTGATCTTGAAAAGATTAACCAAAAGATTAGCAATCAATGATAGCAAGAAGATATTAAAAGAATACCAAGAACTATACTGGTTCGCTCCTCAACAAGATAAGCTACATCCAGTTTCTTCTAACCAAACCTTGGTTAGAGTTCCGCTATTAACAAAAATATGTTTTTTACAAGCTTACAAAAGATCAGCCTTTATCAACCCTAGATAAAGAACTAAAATATAAATACCCTTTAGACTTCTAATGATCAAGACATAGAGAAATCCTTCTCTACTCTTCCCTTTAAAGAACCCTACTCTAGACAGGCTTAAAGAACCCTTTTGTAATAGCAACTAACAAGCTGAAATGTAAAAATGAATTACAACCAGAGTTTAGAGGAGAGATACAACCTTATGATCCAAAGAATGAAAGTGCATGTGTTTACCAATCTGGAATCAGGTTGAAAGAAAACAACTTTCAGACCAAGCTCCTAAGAAAATCCTTTTAAATCTTGTCTAAAAAAAATTCTATCAATGATGCATGGAGATCTTGAATTATGGGACATGAGATTTGAGACTCAGTGTATCTCCTCTCAATTCAGAAGCCTTTAGAAAAACAATGAGAATTTCGAATTGTTATTTTTTGTTCAAATCAAAAGACCCAACATCTTTTTATAGAAAATTGTTTTAACTGAATGTAATTGATTATTCTCACTTAGGGAATCGATTAATATCATATTTAATCGATTAAAGTGTTCTTTGTTCTTTCTAGAAAAGATACATGAGCAAAGTAATCGATTAAACTGTTGTGTAATTGATTACCACAGACAGTCTAGCTTAAATAACATGCTAATGTAATCAATTATGATTAGAAAGTAATTAATTACCACAGGAAGACTTATTACGTGTTTTGTACAGTGTAATCGATTAATTAGTTCTTCATGGCTTAAGTAACAGATTACCATATTCTAGTAATCGATTAAGTCAGTGTAAAAGTGATTTTTCCAAAACTTAACCATGAGTACTTGGCATCTTATGCAAACATGAAAACCTTAAGCTTTTTCACAAATCACTTGACTTGATAAAAACCATGTATGCATGTCAATGAATGATGTTTATGCAATGCAAGGGATCATAGGATGAAGCTCTTAAACAACTAACAAATTATATATGCCTTCAATTGAATGGCATGTAAAAAGCTAAAATATGTCTAAGACAAATAGCCTCATTGTCTTGATCTTCTTGCTCCCCCTGTATCTAACATATACGAGCTGGAAGAACCAACTTTATAGACCTTTGCATGCAGCTGCATATTACCTTAATCCTCAATTGCATTTTGAAGATGAATTTAAAAAAGGTAATGGAGAAGTGAAAGAAGGATTATTTATTTGTATGATGAGATTGGTAAAGGATGTTGGGTAAGGAACAAAATTAACGGGCAACATTTTGAATTTCATTTTACTAAAGGTCTTTTTCTATGGAGAATGCAATAAACTGTTAGATACAGGGGGAGCTTGAAGAAGGATCAAGATGTATGCTGAAGCTTGAATGAGTTTTTGCTTTTAACATGCCATTAAATTGAAGACATTTGTAAATTGCTTGATGTAGGAGAGAATCATCCTCTGATCCTTTGCATTGCATAAACATTCATTGACTTGCATTGATGATTTTACAAAGGCACATGGTTTGTGAAAAATATTAAAGATTTCGTGATTGCATCAAAAAACAAGGTTTCATAGTTTCAAGTTTTTGGAAAAACCATTTTGGACTATGTTAATCGATTACCACATATTGGTAATCTATTACTTGAGCCTTGAATAACATTTTAATGGATTACCAACATTAAGTAATCGATTACTTAGTATAAACACATAACATGACTTGACTGTGATAATCGATTACCACTTATTCGTAATCAATTACTTGAAAATACAATGAACACACTTCAAATAACCAAGAGGGGGGTGAATTGGTTAAAACAATCTTTTAAAACTTTTCTTTAAAATAATTTGCGGAATTAAAACTTGGATCGTGTAACACCCTGAAATTTCAAACACTATGGTCAAAATATTATATGAATTATTCTTACATAGCTATTGATGTGAGTATCAGGTTATGAGAGATTTGATGGTCTATATTTAAATTATTTGGGTGAAATATTAATTAGAGACATTACAAAAATGTTTGAGGAGAAATGACCATTTTATCCTTCCCTTAAAATGGAAATTACAAAAATGCCCTTGAGGGAAAAATTACAAAAATACCCTTGGATATTTTGGAAAATTACAATCATGCCCCTAGAGTGACAAATTACCATAATACCTTTGAGGCTAAAATTACCAAAATACTTTGTGACAAAAAGCTTTAGAATAGAATTTCTATGAATTTTATACGGTAATAACTTTGAAATTCTATTCAGGAAAATTTAGGTAGCAGAAAAGATAGAAAAATGATAAGTAGAATCTGGGGAATTTTCTTTTAATTGTAGGATGTATAGACTTATTCAAAGAGATGATTTAGTAATTTTGATGGTCAAAAGTGGAACGGACTAATCAGAATTAAGATATAAGCAGTCTTGAATGTGAGGTCTGTGTAACACTCTGTGTAGACTACTTGTGAGCTATTTATACTGTAACTGAAGTCAGTTTCTGGAAAATTCTAGAGTTTCATTATTTAATATTATCCTTTAGGTAGAAGAGTTCGAATTGAACTTGAACTCCTCCTATGAATGCCATGTGTAAAGCTAAGTTCAAATTGAATTTTACTTCTTCCTACGAAAGGCCATGTGTGAAGACAACTTGGAATTGAATTCTTCTTCCTCATGAAAGGTGACATATGGACACAAGGAGAACCACACAATTTTCTACTCTTTAAAGGAAATAATAACATGATATAGAAGGAAGAAGAGAAGAAAAAAATATTCCCCTTGACTACGGTATTCACAAGAAGTAGAAAAAAAGGGGAATAAGGTGGTTTGTCATATTTTAATTTGATAAGTCATGATAAGTAGAAAAATACCTTAAGATTCATAAATTAAAATGATAAGATACAATCATGAAGGCTTAAGAAATATCTAGCCACTTGTAAGCCATCACTGATGAAGGGATAAGAAGCCATCATAACCTTGAAAGACATATGTACAAGATGGCATGAAGAGAAGAAAATCTTCTCTTATTTCTTGATGCTTCACATGAAATAGGTAGATAAATGGAGAAGATTCATGACAATGCCAAGTGGTGGGACACTTGTAAAGGAAGCTTCATGACAATGCCAAGTGGAAGGACACTTGTAAAGAAGTAGACAAGTGTAGGGACACTTGTAAAGCAAGTCATCATGACTTAGAAGATTTTTGTATAAAAGTAAAAGAGTAATTATGAGTTTAGTTAGGGTGGAATGAAATGAGAAGAAACTAAGTTAGGATGGAACTAGATGGGAGTAAGTAGATAGAAAGGGTAGAAATGTCCTTGAATATTTTATTATTTCCTAAACTCTATATAAAGGGAAGAGGGGAACCTTAAGTGGAAGTCACATTCAAGACTCCACCCTTCTACATACTTCACGTGAACATCTCCTTCTCACATCCCTTTCATTTCACTTTCAACCTTTCCTTTTCAAAACTTGAATCAAGTGAGAAAGAGACCCCACTTCCATGAAGAACCACGTGTAGAAGCTAGCACCATTAGGAAGAGATAGACAAGCTTCATAAGAGGTTATAAGGTATGTATAGGGAAGCTTTATGATAAAGATAGTTTAAGTGTTGTTTGTGTTTGAATAAGTGTTTGAAGTTCATGTGTTGCTGAGTGTTTCTATGAATTTCTCTAAATTCCATGTGTTGTTGAGTGTTTCTATGAATCTCT
>PYAF01003965.1:58150-74038 GCA_007407185.1 Glycine tomentella
ACAGGTAACTTTACAATCCCTGTTACTATTGGTAATTTATCTGTGGGAAAATCTCTTCTTGATTTAGGTGCAAGCATCAATCTCATACCATTATCAATGGTTAAGAGGATAGAAGGGGTTACAATTAAGCCTACCAGGATGACACTGCAGTTAGATGATAGATCTATTAAGCATCCCTATGGCATCATTGAAGATGTGTTGGTAAAAGTCGACAAATTCTTCTTCCCAGTCGACTTTGTAGTAATGGACATGGATGAAGACAGTGAAGTACCGTTGATTCTTGGTAGACCCTTTATGAAGACTGCAAAGGTGCTGATTGATGTTGATGAAGGAAAGCTCACTGTCAGAGTACAAAATAATGAAATCCAATTCAATGTTTTTGAAGACATCAAACACCCTAAAGATGAAAAAGAATGTTTTAAGATGGATGTCTTGAATAAGGAAGACACAGCAGTTAATGGCTTGACCACATTTTCCAATTATTTGGAGCCAAAGCCATAGCTAAATCGTCCAGCTAAAACGACGTAAAAGAAGCGCTCCTGGGAGGCAACCCAGTGTTTTTAAATTCTGCCTTTATTTATTGTCTTTATATCTTATCTTTTTGAAAATATCATCTGTTTTGTTAGAACTTGGTTATAGGTCCATTTTGTTAAGAAGAAGGCGAAAGCAAAGAAAAGAACGTGGTAGATTTTGTTGATTAGCTGAAGGGAGGACATCAAACTTCTCAGCCACGATCTTCAAAAAACAGTGATATCGTTTTAAAATGTCTTTATTGTTTTATAGTTTTTAAATCCAGTACTTTGACTGTTACTATGTTTGCTTCTTTTTGCTTGCACATAGAAGTTTTTCTTTTCTAAATTACACATGTTAAAATACTTTTTGTTTTTGCTTGTAAAAATCTTTTTTGGGGCTTAACTGATATGTCATGTTTTGAAAAGAATCAACTAAAAATGTTTTGAAACTTTTTCTTAAAGATCAGAACCATAAAAATAAATTTTTTGTAGAAAACCTTGAGAAATGAAAAACAAGAATAAATGGTCTTTTCAGAAAAATCAAATCAAGGTAAAAGTCTTTTTACATGGAAATTGATAAATAACTTCAGTAGGAAACAAATGATTTGGTTGAAAACATGAAAACAGACCTTGAGCCCAAGTGAGTGTGTGCATCTAAACAGACATTATACACAAAGAGATCTCACTGGTATAATCTATAGTAATTTTTGCATGAATTTCTAATTGTCATCGGCATATGATTCATGGATATGATTTAGGCCATCTTTCTTTTTGAATACATTATAAGCCACTAGCCAAAAAGCTATCTGAAACATATCAAATGATTTATCCTTTGAGAAACCCCTTTGAGCCAAACAGTTAATATTTTATTGAAACCTTAACCTAGGATAGGAATTCCATACCCTACCTAAGGTTAGGAGAGCAAAAAAGGGAATGATTTGTGATGGAAAATTTCTTTTGGATAGTTTATGTTATGAAAAGGATTTTTAGCAGTGGTTATGTGCTATTCTTGAAAAAGAAAAGAAAGAAAAAGAAAGATAAAAGAAAAAGAAAAAGGAAATAAAATTCCTTGAAAAAGAAAAGTTGGGTGAAAAAGAAAAGAAAAATGATACAGATGTCTTGGAAAAAAGGAATAGGAAGTAAAAGCTATAATTGTCTATATTTCTAGTTTGCTCTCCTAATCCTTAGGTCTTTTGAATATCTAGAAAAATCAAGAATTCTTTCTAGCCCAGCCCAGCCATAAAAGACCTAATGATCCATGATGATTATGTATTATGATTTGATGGGAAATGAACTGCAAATTTTATCTATGATATCTCAGTGATGAATGTGAGAGTAAACACTTACCTTTGGGAGAATTAAACACTTATTGAGAGGTTTTCCTCTGTTTGATATCAGTCAAATGTTTCCTGTGAGGTCTTTTTGAAATGAAGTGTAAATTTGACTCTAACCTCATTTTGATTTCATGAAAATCCATCAAATTGTTTTTTCAAAGTATCAAGGTTAACTACTTTTTGAAAAATCTGTTCTGATAAAAATTAAGTGGATTCTTGAGGACAAGCAAGATTCTAGGTTGGGGGGAGTTGATAAGTGCCACATTTCAGTCGATTTCATGTTTAAAATAGTGGCACTTATCTTTTGATTTATTTCATTTATCTTAGAAAATTTCCCTAAACCTAGTTAAGAAGCACCTTATATTTGTATTTAAAGTGTTTCGGAAGATTAATTCAAACATGCTTTGTAATTGAATAGGTTTCGTGGGTTTCTAAAGCTTCCGGAGAATCAAAACAAGCAAGAAAGGTGCATATATCAAACATAAGAAGTTCAAACAGCAAACCAGGCCCATCAGACTTCAAGCCCAAGCTTTTCTTCATGGCTAAGCATTTAAGCTCGCCCAGACCACCATTTCATGTGTATTTTGGTCGCCTGGGCGACCCACACTCCCCAAGGAACCGCCCTAGCTCGCCCAAGCGCCTGAAAATAGGCTATTCTGGTCGCCTGGGCGCCCCAAGCAAGCAGGAGGCCATTTCCTATAAATATGGGACGAATTTTGGGAGCAAGGCATCATTCTTCACTTCATTTTCTCTCCCAAGCACTTACTTGTTCTTGTTTCTTTGTTTTTAGCTTTCTAAGTGAGTATAGAACTTAGGGAAGTGAGGTTGAGTGATTTGTGTAAGGAGATTCTGCCGAAGAGAGGATCGATGACGAGCTTAGTCGGTGATTCTCTCGAGAAGGTTCTGCCCATGTTCGCTTAAGCTTCTCTAAGGATTGGACATACTTTTCTTATCCCTATGCTCTTTTAATTATTTATGCATTGTTCTATTCCTTGTTGGTGATTTTATTCTACGCTTAATGCTTGATTCTAATTAACCGTTAGTTTCATGAACTTAACTCTAAAGGCGTCTGGAAAGTAAATTTAGGGTTTGAACTGAATCTAATCACTCGTTACATTACGTTACTAGGAATAGAGCTTAATGTTTCGATCATATTAAACACGTGATTAAGTTCATAATGCTTGGATATTTAATTAAATATGCGAGGGATCGATATTTAGTAAAATATCCTTAGGACCGTAATTGTGAGGAATCGAATTAGGGTTACTTAGACGTGTGCAGCAATAAGAATAGGAGATGCATAGGTAAATAAATCAAAAAGGGATAAGCAAGAGGAAATCCAATCCTACTCTCACTTGATTTATATCTGTTTATTTACTTCCCGCAATCATTCTTTGTTTCTTGTTATCTTTATTTACGCAAAACAACAAATGAATCTTCGCCTTTTAGCTGTATATAACTACTAAACTGTTAATTTTAAATCAACCGACGTAAATCCAAATCCCTGTGGAGATGAACTTTTATAAATTCGAAACTTACAGCGATAACAACGGTACGCTTGCCGTGGTGAAAATTCCTAACAAAAATCTGATTTTTCCAAAATCATAAGCCATGCGATTTTCTTTGCAAATGCAAGCATTTAATCCTATATACTACATATGAATGCATGTAAGTGAATTATGTAAATGCAATGCAAAGATCACTAGGCAATGTACTTGAACCACTTAGACAAATTACAAATGTCATCAAAATAATTGAGCATGATAAAAGCTAAAACTTCGAGCCAAATACTTTAGCCTTGCTTTGATAAACTTACAACTCCTACTTCCAACTCCCCCTATAGCTAACAATCTCCCCCTTTTCAGCTTTGAACATGCCAAATTTAATTGATCATTTGTTTAGCATTTAACTTCCTTGAGAGTGAAAGATAACTTTTAACTTCCTTGAGGGATGAAAGGTAGGAATGAGCATTATGCTTAATCCTGAAACAAATTAGCCTCTTGCCAAGAACAAGTGTTAAGTATATTAAATTTCAGGTATCCATGCATTTCATAATCATTTGCTCCCCCGTACTTAGACATATTTGTTAAAAAAAAAAAACAGAGTAGAGCAGAGCAAAACAGAGCATTTGCATAGAACAAAAACATCATTATTTGAGTATTTCTCCCCCTATTTGGCTGATTAAAGACAAAAATCAATAAAATACAGAGGTAAGAAATTAAACTTCATTTCATTGATGGAAATAACTTAGTACATTAATCTTAAAACAGAACATAAGAATTTAAAACAAACATAAACTAAAACAAAACTTAAGTAAACCATAAACAAGATAACATAGAAAGCTAGCTAAGTTTGTTAACATCATCTAGAACTAGCCTAACTTCTATATTTTCAAGCCTAGTTTTCATCTCTTCCAAAGATGAATTGTTCTCAGCCTTATGTTCATGATGAAGAGTGAGTAAAGCATCCATCTTTTGAACCATTAGTGATTCAAAAGGAGAGTATTGGTACTCAGTGATGTGTTGCAAACACATCTTAGTTTTAGGCTAGTTTTAGGTTAATGATTCAATTAAATCATTAGGAATTAGATTAGAATAGTTTAGTTTGTTATTATTATTCAATTGTATCTCATTTGATTACCAAGTTATGATTTCAGGACCAAAAGGAGGAGAACAAGGCAAAAGAAAGAAGAAAACCAAGCTGAAGGTCTCGCGCGGATCGCGCCAGAACCCGCGCGAGTCGCGCCACATGCCAAATTAGAAGTTTCAGTTTCGAACAAGTCACGCGAGTCGCGCCATGGTTTACGCCAGTGGCACCATATGCTCGAAGGCCAACCATTCAGCTCGAAAAGGCCATGCTATTAGCGTGGATTCCCGCGCGAGTAGCACCATAAAGCCGCAAATCTCGCGCGATTAGTGCGGAATTCTGTGCGATCCACGTGGCGACGATTCTGTTTCCTTATTTAGAATTATCTGGTTCGAAAATTGGCACAGGAAGAGGCTTTGTTACCCAAATTAAATCACTCTATAAAGGAAAGGCTTCTGGATTGAAGAAGGTGACTCTCTACACCAGATTTTAGCATTTTAAACCTTTGGAATTCATTCCTACATAGAATCAAAGCCAGGGTTTGCTGCAGAATCATGTTTCTAGTGAAAGCTTTGGTGTTCTTGATGCCTATGCCAGGCTAAACTCTGTATTGTGGTTAGGCCAAGAACAAATGTGAACCCCTCTGTAATTTACTGGTATTGAATGAGACTATTCTAATTGTTTTGCTTTATTTTGTTCTTCATTGTTACAAGCTTTCTTAGAATTGACTGTTCTGTTAAGCTCTGAGAGTTAGGATTCGCAATAGGGATGTTGGGATTCTAGTTTCTGACAGGAATTAAGTAACAATTGTTCATTGCCTAGGGATAGAGATGCGTGATTGCAGAACTTTATAATATATTCTATTAAATGCTTAACTTGATAGAATTCACTAAGGAATTAGGTTTTTGATTCAGGTTAAAGGGTTAATTCGCTAAGGGATTAGGGATTAGCTAAATTAGAAAAGATTTATTCTCTAAGTAATCAGAAGCAATCGACTTTGATAACTAGTTAAGTGAAAGAGGTAGGAATCAAAGTGGATTGCGTCCTGACTACAATTATTCCTTCCATTGGTTACAACTCATTTTATTTGCTTTTGAATTCATTTTAATGTTTGTTCTTTATTTAAACACTCACATTCACAACACAACAATTCTTCAAAACTACTTTCTTTTTACTTACAATTACTTAGACTATGAATTACTGTGAAATTCATACCAATCCCTGTGGAGACGATACTCTACTTACCCACTTTATTACTTGAAACGAGTGGTATACTTGTCGTGTTCGCAACAAGTTTTTGGCGCCGTTGTCGGGGATTGGTAAACTGATTTCGTAGTAATTTTAATCTTTGTGATTGGAAAACTTTGTTACTAACCGCTTCTCTGAGTTTATGCGAGGTTTAGTTAATCCTGAGAATTTACATTACGATCTTGAAATAGAAAGAACTGTTCGAAGGAGACTAGCCAAACAGAGAAGGAGAGAAGCTGAAAACTTTGACTTTGATCCAATTCCTGAATTAGAGTCAGAGGTAAAGATGGCTGAAGAACAAAATAATCAGCCAAGACCAAGACCAGAGGATGAACTAATGGAGGATATTCTGGCTCTAATGTTCACAAGACCAAACTCCAGCATTGTGAGACCACCAATACAAGCAAATCACTTTGACATTAATCCTTCATTGATTGCTTTGGTGGAACGCAGTCAGTTTGGTGGGGAAGACTTTGAACACCCTCATGATTTCATTGACAGATTTCTGAGAATATGTGATACCATCAGACATTAAGGGGTTTCAGATGATGCTATCAGATTAAGTTTATTCCCTTTTGCTGTTAAGGGAAATGCACTTAGATGGTTGAACAAACAATCATCAAATAGTATCACTACTTGGGAAGAACTAGTCTCAAGGTTTTTCGCTCAATACTTTTCCATGGACAAATACAACAGGTTGGTAAATGAAATCACCAACTTCGCTCAGAATGGAAGAGAGACCCTATGTGTTGCCTGGCATAGATTCCAGGAATTAATCAGGAGATGCCCACAATATGACATGCCTGTAGGTAAGCAGGTATGTATTTTCTTTAATGGTATGACTCCTGAGTCACGCATGATTGTTAATGTTGCAGCAGGGGTTACAATAAGGTCAAAAACTGCAGCTCAGACATATGAGTTGATTAACTCCCTTGCTCGTCATGAAAATGAAAGCGTCACGATTCAGCCAAAGAGGGAACTAATCCAACTGTCCAGCAATGATGCCATGCTTGCAGAGCAAAAAATATTAGCCCATCAGCTGGCTAAATTAACTGAAAAAATAGACAGACTTCAAGTCTTTGCAGCTCAAGTTTCATCCAATTGCATGCCCTGCATCAGCTGTGAGTACTACCAAGGTGAGCATGAATCTAATGTATGTCCTATTCTTGTTGGAGCTGATCCTATGCAGGTTAATGGAATCTGGAATGACCAGAGACAGCAACAGTAGTATTAGAGAAACCAGAATTTTGCTGCAGGGAACAATTATCAGAGAAAATTCCAAGGAGGGGGGTTAGACTACAAGTCTAACAACTACCTACAATTATCAGAGAAGCAATGGGATTTCTCTCGCTTTGAGAAACCCCCATATCCAGTGCAGACTAAGCAGCAATTGCAGAAATAGCAGTTTGCCAGGTTCTTAGATATGTTTAAAAAGTTACACATTAATATTCCATTTGCTAAGGCATTAGCCAATATGCCTAATTATGCAAAATTCATGAAAGAGCTTTTGTCTAAGAAACACAAACTGCAGGATTGTGAGACCATAGCACTTATTGAAGAGTGCAGTGCCATCATTCAGAGAAAGCTTCCTCCGAAACTGAAAGACCCTGGAAGTTTTAATATCCCTATAGCCATAGGAAATATCAATGTGGGGAGGGCACTCTGTGATTTAGGGGCTAGCATAAATTTAATGTCGTTGTCAATGTGTAAGTCCCTAGGTATCTCTGAATTAAAACCCACTAGAGTTTCCTTGCAATTAGCAGACCGTTCATTAAGGAAACCATCATGGGTGATTGAGGATGTTCTAGTGAAGGTAGATAAATTCATTTTCCCTGCAGACTTTATAGTTTTAGATATGGAGGGTGAAAGTGAAATCCCTCTGCTGTTAGGTAGGTCATTTTTAGCAACTACTAGGGCCTTGATTGATGTAGAGCAGGGAAAGTTAGAATTAAGAATGGATAATGAATCTGTTGTCTTTAATGTATTTGATGCCATGAAACATCCAGCTGATGAACATGATTGTTTTAGGCTAGATGTATTGGATGATGTGATTTGTGCAGATATGACAGCAGGTATAACAGATGCAGAAAATGCAACAACAGAATTTGAAGCAGAAAATACTGCAGAGGAAAATTCAGCAGAAACAGAAAGTGCAGCAGTAGAAATTGTTGCAGAATTGCAAACTGCAGATCAAAAAGCCACACCAGAAACCGGTGAACCTGTGCTGGAAGAGCTGGAGAAAAGGGAAGATGACAGTCCAGTTTGAGCACCGGAGGTTGAGCTGAAGGAACTACCTGAACATCTGAAGTATGTATTCCTAGGTGAGTAAGAAACATATCCAGTCATCATCAACAGAGGGTTGGAATGGCATGAAGAGGAAAAGTTGTTGAAAGTGCTCAAGGAGCACAAGACAGCCATTGGCTGGTCTATCACTGACCTGAAAGGTATAAATCCCTCCTTCTGTACTCATAAAATTCTTATGGAAAGTGATGTTAAACCTGTAAGACAACCACAAAGGCGACTCAATCCTACAATGAAAAAAGTGGTAAGAAAAGAGGTTGTCAAGCTGTTAGATGCAGGTATGATAGATCCTATTTCAGACACAGCTTGGGCAAGTCCATTCCAAACCGTCCCAAAGAAAGGGGGCATGACAGTCATTCAAAATGATGACAATGACTTGGTCCCCTCAAGAACCATCACCGGCTGGAGAATGTGTGTAGACTACAGGAGGCTTAATGATGCAACTAGGAAAGACCATTTTCCACTCCCTTTCATGGATCAAATGCTTGAAAGACTGGCTGGTCATGACTACTACTGCTTCCTAGATGGATACTCTGGGTACAATCAAATCCCAGTAGCACCAGAAGACCAAGAGAAGACAGCCTTTACATGTCCATTTGGGGTGTTTGCATACCGTAGAATGCCATTTGGACTGTGTAATGCACCAGCAACATTCCAGAGATGCATGCTATCCATTTTCTCTGACATGTTAGAGAATGGCCTTGAGGTATTTATGGATGACTTTTCTGTTTTTGGCTCTTGTTTTACTTCATGTTTGGCTAATTTAGCTAAAGTTTTAAAAAGATGTCAAGAAACAAATTTAGTCTTGAATTGGGAAAAATGTCACTTCATGGTCCGTGAAGGTATTGTTTTAGGCCACAAAATTTCTGAAATGGGAATACAGGTAGATAGAGCTAAGTTGTTACTCATTGAAAAATTACCTCCTCCTATTAATGTGAATGGTGTGCGCAGTTTTTTAGGACATACAGGTTTCTACAGAAGATTCATCAAGGATTTCTCCAAGATTTCAAAACCACTTAGCCAATTGCTGGAGAAAGACACTGAATTTTGTTTCAATGATGCTTGTCTTGAGGCATTTAACACACTAAAGCACAAACTCACCACTGCACCTATTTTGATAGCTCCAGATTGGAGTTTGCCTTTTGAACTCATGTGTGATGCTAGTGCTTATGCAGTTGGTGCAGTTTTAGGACAAAGAAAGGAAAAGCGTTTACATGTTATATACTATGCTAGCAAGATTTTAAATGAGGCACAAGTTAATTATGCCACAACAGAAAAAGAAATGCTAGTTGTAGTGTATGCTTTAGACAAATTCAGGTCCTATTTAGTAGGCTCTAAGGTTATTGTTTACACTGACCATGCATCTCTTAAATTCTTGCTAAACAAACAGGATGCAAAGCCACACTTTCTGCGTTGGATGTTATTGTTGCAGGAATTTGATCTGGAAATCAAAGACAAAGCTGGAGTAGAAAATAAGGTGGCTGACCACTTGTCTAGGATTCAGGAGAAAGATTTGCAAGATGGACCAAAAATAGAAATCAATGAGTCTTTCCCTGATGAGCAAGTGCTTGCTGTGCAATTCAGCCCATGGTTTGCAAACATGGCAAACTTTAAAGCTGCTGGAATCATGCCTGAAGAGTTAACGTGGCAGCAGAGAAGGAAGTTCCTACATGATGCGAGAAGGTATTTCTGGGATAACCCTTTCTTATATTTTCAATGCATTGACAATGTTATCTGCAGATGTGTAGCTGAAATCGAAGTGTCGAATATTCTGTGGCACTGTCATTCCTCTAACTATGGAGGCCATTTTGGTGCAAATAGAACTGCACATAAAGTTCTGCAATGTGCCTATTACTGGCCAACACTTTTCAACGATGCTAAAGACTTTGTTGTGCAGTGTGATAGCTGTCAAAGAATAGGTAATATTTCTCGCAGAGATGAAATGCCACTGAACAATATCCAAGAGGTTGAGCTGTTCGATGTGTGGGGGATTGATTTCATGGGACCTTTCCCTAAATCATTCTCTAATCAATACATCTTGGTTGTTGTGGATAGTGTTTCCAAGTGAGTTGAAGCTGCAGCTTTACCCACCAATGATGCAAAAGTGGTGGTCTCATTCTTGAGGAAGAACATTTTCACCCGCATTGGGGTGCCAAGGGCCATAATCAGTGATGGAGGGACTCACTTTTGTAACAAGCAATTTGAGAGCTTGTTAGCCAAGTATGGAGTCAAACACAAAGTGGCTACCCCATACCACCCTCAAACAAGTGGCCAGGTGGAGATTTCCAACAGAGAACTGAAAAGAATCTTGGAGAAAACTGTTGGAACATCAAGAAAAGACTGGGCTAAGAAGCTAGACGATGCGCTGTGGGCTTACCGGACTGCATTCAAAACTCCTATAGGTATGTCTCCTTTTCAACTGGTTTACGGTAAGTCTTGCCATCTTTCTATTGAACTTGAACACAAAGCCATGTGGGCAACAAAATTTTTAAACTTTGAACTGTCAAAAGCTAATGAAAAAAGGTTGCTTCAGTTGAATGAATTGGATGAGTTCAGATTAGCTGCATATGAGAATGCCAGGATCTATAAAGAGAAGACAAAGAAGTGGCATGACAATCAAATCCGCCCAAAGGAATTTGTTCCAGGCCAACAAGTTCTGTTGTATAATTCTCTCCTGCGACTATTCCCAGGTAAGTTAAAGTAACGATGGTCCGGGCCATTCCTTGTGCGAGAGGTCTACCCTTATGGCACAGTGGAAATTTCCCCTTTGGATAGTGACAGAGCTTTCAAAGTAAATGGCTACAGATTGAAGCATTATTTTGGGGGAGATGTGGACAGAAACGCGATTTCTGTTCCACTTCATTCCACAGAGGTTTAGCAAGAAGGAAGCGTCTAGCTCAAGAGGTAAAATGAGTCAAACCTTGGATCACTTTCCAAGGACTTTCAATCATCCATGTAATCCATAGCTACTTTAGGTCTTTTTCAAATTGGATAGCAGTAGATTTATCATTATACATGTTTCATTTTAGTCATTTTAGGTTCATGCATGTTAATTTGGTTAATAAAATAAAAAGAAAAACGAAAAGGAAAGAAGCAGAGCAGATTAAGGCATGGCGCTAACCGCGCCACATGTGGCGCTAATCGTGCCACGACACGGCCAATTCATGCTAACAGCGTGGACACTCGCGCTGATCACGTGGGATGTTCGAATCAAGAACCATTTATCCGCATTATTCTATTGATTTTGCTCTTTAATGTTAGTGGGCAATGAAAATGTGGGTGTGATTGGTGAATACCCATGGTTGCTGGTACAAGGCTTTCTTGATCCTTAATTGTGACACATCATTGAACCACACACTTGATTATCACTGATTGCTGAAAATGCTCGTAATATGTTTGATAAATTGTCTATGTGGTTTGTATATAAACTCTATTGTGGGCATAGTTTTACTTGTTTTTCATGTAGGCTCACAATAGAGGTTATCTTGGCATAAGGGGATGGACTAAAGATATGTTGATTGAAATAAGCCCCATGAAGCTGAGTTGAATGATATGCTTAAAGCATAGGCAAGAGTCGTAATTGTAAATGAAATATATGGTTGTTTTGGTCAGATTTTTGAACCAAAAGAATGGTTACTGTGATTAAATTGGTCTAATAATTGTTGGTTGACAAAAACCCCATTGACTAGTGTAAGGACCCTCCATGTGGCGCGGGTTGCGCCAGATCCCGCGCTGATAGCGTCGGGATCCTTCAGCAGAAAACCCTGTTAAGGGTGTGGCGCGGTTAGCGCCAGGGCTGGTGCGGATGGCGCCAGACTCTCGGGAAGTTCACGCTGTCAGCGCGGTCATGGCTCGAATAGCGTCAGTTGGTAGAGGAGATTGGCGCGGATGGCGCCACAGGTTCGGCATGTCCACGCTGTTAGCGTGGAAGTGACGCTGATGGCACCACAGTTCTGTACCTGGCGTGTATGGCCCGGCACCTAGCGCGGATCGCGCGGGAAGGTCGACGCAGACTTTTTTATAGGGGGGACGCGTTTTGGAGGAGAAGAAATGGTTTTCTTCTTCCTCAAAGTCTCCAGCAACAATGGGAGAGCTTCCCAAGCTTCCATGACCTTGCCTGATGACCCTAAACGCTTCCTGAACCCTTTAATCCTCCGAGAAACCTTGAGAGAGCAAAAATCCTTCCTCCACATCCTTTGGAACCCCAGAAATCCTCTTCTCTGAGAAAAGTTGAAGAGAGCTCGAGTTGGGCGAGGAATGGTGGTGGTTCAGCGACACCAGGGCTTGGGAGAGCAGCCCAGATGTCTTCCTCATCAGTTCTAAGGTAAGAAACTCGAGTTTCTCCATTTGATTTATGGATTGGGGGGTTTTGATGAATAGTGACCCATCTGTGATAGAGCTAGAATTAGCAATGGGTCTAGTTGAGAGATATGTTTAGAATGATATGAGGAGGAAGGATTAGCTTTCAGTTTGTGATTTGGTGACTGTTGGTTTTGGCTCTAGGTTGTGTAAGTGTGACTTGGCCTGAGTCACTTGATTTGAGACATGCAAGAGTCATGTTGATGGGCTTGTAGTGCCTGTGAGGCCATGAGAATGGTGTCTTGTGATGTGAACCATTCAAGTCCTTTGGAAACCCTGAGTAATGGGTTGAATGAGCTTTGAGGCTCACTGATGATGGCTTGTGTTGAGTCTGGTATGACTCTGAGGCCATGGATGGATCTGAGATAGACCGCTTAGGGTCTATGGAAAGGCTTGTAGAGGATGAGCCTGATGAACCTTAGGTAGATGACCTGGGTTGATGGGAAGGACTGTGGTTCCTTTCCCTGGGGCAGTTGTGGACTGCCTGATGAGCTTGTTCATGTTTACCTGCTTGAATGGTCTGTGATGTGTATTTGTATGCCTTGGTAGGACTTGACACAGTGGGTGTCAGAGGAGCAGACCATCAGTTGAGGCTAGAGCTGTGAGACACTGCTTGCCAGGTAAGCTCATCGTTTTGATGTTTTTCCCTTATTTTGGTTTGCCACCCAAGTGGGGTGAAGATTGCATACTATGTTTGAATTATATATATGTATATGCATGCAATTGAGACGAAGGCCAATGTGGCCTGTTATTTGATATTATATATGTTGGAAGCCTGACGGGCTATAAGAACGGTACTTGGAGTGGAACTCAGACCGTTCTAGAATGATGAACCCTAGGATAGACACTGAGACAGTGTGAGGGTAATGAGACACCTGATGTGGCAGGTGTGGATGGCCATGGGCCTTTGATAGATGAACACTGTGAGGTGTTCAGTGACCCTGATGGGATGCAGACCAGGAAAGGGTCTGTGATGGAATCTATAGGATACCGGCATGGTATCGGGCTAGTTGAGGTTCCCTAGCCAGAGGAAGAGTTTGAGGACTCCCTGGAATAGCTGAGATTCCTTGGGAGGTGCCACTGCTCTCCACCAAAGTCCTAAGGAAGGATTGCCCTACATGGATGTTCCTCCTTAGGCAGTGATGTTGAAAGTCCTGGATGTGATTGCCCTGTAAAGGAGGTTCTTTCCCCAGGCCAGTGTATGTGAAAGTCCTGGAGGTGATTGCCCTATATGGATGTTCTTGCCCAGGCATGAGTTATGAAAGTCCTGGAGAGACCAGGCAGTAGACAGATATGTTGTATCTCTAAGAGAGGGCTTCCCGAGAGGATGAGAGCCTAGGGCCTCTTAGATGAGCCATATCTAGATGAGCAAAGTCCTGAGTGAGAGTCCTCAGGCATGGTTTCAGGAGGCGGTGCCTCTCTGGTGTTGAGAAGTGTCCAGTGAGTGACACTTATATTATGGTACCTCTGTGAGATGGGCTATGAGAGCCAATATGAGATACTAGTGCCATGGTTATGGCTTTGATCTCTGAGAGATGGCTGAGAGAGCCAGGATGAGGTGGAATACCTCTGATGCTGAGAGCATCCGGTTACTGACCCAGATGGTTGGGATGTGTGAAAGCTAGGATGATGTCTTAGGCTTTGTATGCGTGAGCGAGGATGATTTCCTTAACTCTGTTTATATGTTTTGTTTATGCTTGGAGGTGAACCAGGGTGAGGAAGGATTTCCCAGAACCCTGAGTTTACTGAGACGTTTGTCTCACCCTGTGTGGGGTTGTGGTTTTCAGGTGCTTCTTGAGGAGAGGAGTGACCTCAGGGCAAGAGGCCCTAGTGGAGCTGGTAAGCTGGATGGGGGGGCTGCAGTAGAAGACCAGAGCAGAGCTTCAAGAGTTGAAGCCGATTTTAGAATCTCTGTGTAGTGGTAGGGTGTGTGTACACCCAAGTATATTGTACATATTTGTTGTATGACCCAGATGTGGTCTTTTTTTTGAGTATGTATATGTACAGATGATGATGTGTATAAGAGTATGCTTCCTCTTGGCTATCTTTGTTTTTTTTTTTATGTATCTGCCTATAAAGGTGTTTATGTTTTATTTGGATCAGCAAATGGCCTGTTTTATGATGCTTTGTGTTGTGTTTTTATTCCATGCATAATGTAATCAAGAAAAACGATTCTATCGCTTCCGCACCGCGTTTAGTTAACGCTGATAGCGTGCTTATGATATTATTAATGATAACACGTCCGGGGTGTTACAACTAGTGATTAACAATGAATAAATTGATTTGTGGTTGAATAGGACTAGGGCACATTGAATGGATGTTTGATGTATATATCTGCTTTAGTGTCTGAACCTACTTTGCTTGAACTGTGTCCATGGTAACTAGGATCAAATGACTTAGGAGCATCCACTGAGCTAAATCTGGGAATCCAGATGGAGCTATTCATTTCCTGTCATATTGTGAACACATTGCTTACTGTTAATTGCACTCTGAATCAAACCTGGTTGTTGCCTGAGCTGTATATCGTTGGATTGAGAAGTCATGTAAACTGATAATTGTGACTGTGCTTGCATGAAAGGATTAAATTCTTCTTTGTTGGTATGTAAGGAACCTAAATCTGGGAATGGAAGGTTCAACCCTTGCTTGTGGATAAACTTAGAAACCCAAATAGTCAGTTGGAATGTGCTTGTTGTTGTGAATAGAATGAATCCACTGTTGTTTGGTTATGCTGGGAACTTGAATTAACTTAAAATGATATTTGTACTATGATTGATTTTTGTCTAAATCTGGGAATCCACACTGGTGACCTATACTGAAATACTAAAGGATACCTATGGCTTGATTTGTATATAATTTGAATTGTCGGTACCTAAATTGAAAGTGGGGTTTTGTAATGCCCCATTAAGTCATCAGGGTCATTACCAAACATTAATCAACACTCACACATATAATCATAAGAGTTTAAGCAGTTTGGAAGCATAAACTAAGAGTGACGTCATCAAAAGTCACTAACATAAACATTGTACACTATAATATGGTGAATATACATAAATTCTCTGATTAAGTACAATACTGTACAAAATATCCCCTCAGGGTACAACAAAACCTAACCAAAGGCAAAATACCAAAACATCAGAGCCACATGCTCATGTCATCTATGCCTAAGGTTTCAAAACACAGTTATCCCTGCACAGGCTTCTTGCCTTGGGATCTATCTGCTCCTCCTGAGGTTTCACCTGAAAACATAAGTCCCACAAAAGGGGTGAGATATAAAATCCCAGTAAACTCAGGGTCCTTGAAGGTATTTCCTTCCCCTGGTTCACTTTCATACATATACATGAAAATATTATATCAGAACAATCAATATCAACATCAGAGAATCCCTCAATCATTCAACATGCACCATCAATGCACATCCACCTGTCAATAATCAGGCTATACTCATGGCATACAACCATTCATCACATACATCACTATCCTGCAGAGGCTACATCTATGTATATAGGAACATCTCCACCCAGGGAGGCTACATCTATATACTAGGAACA
>PYAF01003965.1:74138-85605 GCA_007407185.1 Glycine tomentella
TTCTTTATAATGAGGCTACATCCGTATATATAGGAACATCTCCACTCAGGAGGCTACATCTATATAACAGGAACATCTCTTTATAATGAGGCTACATCTGCAGATATAGGAACATCTCCCACCAGGAGGCTACATCTATATTGCAGGAACATCTCATAACCTATCTCAATACACTTGCCTGAGGAGGCTACATCTGTCGATATAGGAACATCTCCATTCGGGAGGCTACGTCTATATCACAGGAACATCTCACATCAGGTTTTACTCAATCTCGTGTCATCTATCCTACTACCATAGGATTCAACAATCAACCATGCAAATCATAAGCTAGACAATTCATAGCCATACATATCAACCACCCATCTCAGGGTGCAGCTCACAGGTCAAGCATCTCATATCAATTCACATCAATTGCCCCCTTACAGGGTACAGAACATCATTCAGCAATCATTCATAACAACATACAATTTCCATATATATGCATATAATCACAACAGAACCATCAACCTATCAGGATCATGGTGGAACGCAGTAAAGGACGCACATGCAAGAACCAAGAGCTTACCTGCTCTAGGCAAAATACCGGCTCTCCCGGCCTTGTGGTCACCACCACTAGGACTATCAAGCTCACGTCCTGCATAAGAATAACACATACTCATCAAATACCGTTTAAAGCCGTTTAGAACGAAAGGAAACTTATAATCTTTTCTACATAACACAAGAACAATCACTTCACAAGTGATTCTCAAACCCTCAAAAGGATCCTACTCAGCCTACACAAGGCTCCAGAGCCTCTTCGAAGACTCTGATCAGGCTAATATAAAGCATATCTCTGCTTTATCCAAATCAATTCCAAGCTTCTCATTATCACCAAATTCCAGCTCACAAACAACATCTATACTATCCCATGAGCAACTTTGTCAACTACTCTAAGGTTCATACTAGCCAAATAATCATCCTTTTACCTCTGCTCATACATACTCAGAGCCAAAATCAAACTTCATCAATAATGATGACTCGAGGCTCTAACTTCATCAGAGGAACCCTCTGAACACAAAACTCTACAGAGTCCAAGCCTAATAACGGCTCTAACACCTCCAAAAACACCTCTCAAGGTGCTCAAAATCCAACCAAAAACCCAAACACAGAACCAACAGCTAGAGCTCGAGTTTCTTACCTCTGTGCAGTCAAGACACACCAGGGAATCACTTTCCCTAAGGTAGATCGCTCATACAAAGCCTCATTCGCCTCTGATTCTTCAATTCCAAGGACTCCCTTAGAAATCTCGATCTGGCCGTTTACCGCCTCTTGTCGAGAATAAAGCTGGATCTCTAGCTTATCTCGAGGCTCTGAACACTTCTCAATTGGGCCAGAGGTGTTTAGATGAAAGATGGAGAAGATATGAAGCTCAATGGGTCATCAATGCCTGCTCTCTCTCTCTTCCTCTCTTTTTTTTTTCCTCTCAGCTCCGTCCCAAATGAGCTATTTATAAAAGGCTAACCGAAAGTCCCGCGCGGTTCGCGCCATTTCCCGCGCGGATCGCGCCAAAGATTCGAGCAACCCACGCCATTAGCGCCAAATCCACGCGGATAGCGTGAGATGGCCGGAAGGATTGGCTTGATTCAAACCTTCTACGCGGATCGCGCCACAGGTTCGAATCATCCACGCGAGTAGCGTCATATCCACGCTAATAGCGTCAGAGGGCCGAAAGCATTGCCCTTATTCAAGCCTCCCGCGCGGATAATGCCAGACCCCACGCAGGTCGCGCCACATGTTTAAATCTGTTTCTCATTGCTCTTAAGCTTTCTTTTAGGGACTCTAAGGCCTGGTTATGATCCTAATCACAGGCTTAATCCTATGCTTAAATCCAAGATATTACAGGTTTTGTCTGATTGATTGTTAATACTGACTTTTCTAAACCCCACTGCATCAAAGAGTTGAATATTTGGACAACCAACACCTTCTGCCTGACATTCATCCTGTATTAGTGTTGTGCTTGATCTGAACCACTGAAAAGAACAAATCTGGGAATTAAGCTTATTGAATTATGTACATATATCTGGAATTGTTCTGAGTTTCAGGGAAAACAGGTGGCCAAAGGTAAGAAGAAGAGCACTACTGCAACTGGCAGCAAACGGGCTAGACTTAACGATTATGATGAAGCCCGATTCAGATCAGCTGAATGCTAGGAACGCTTTGACACCTAGTACCTCCCGAAGAAGATAATCCCAGAGAAGAAAATCATGTGGGAGGTACTACCAGAGGGGAACCCAGTTCTAGAGGTGATTCTCATACGCCAGTGGCAAAGGTTGGTGAGCTTCCTAGAGCCTAGCTCAAGCGCCATCCTTAAAGAGTTCCTCGCCAACGTCGATCCCTCCACAGTGGCGAGGAGAAGACTTTCATAGGTCAGGGGCGTCAAAGTCCCATTCGATGAGAAGACGATAGAGCGCTTTCTGGATACCAGATATGACCCATTTGATGGGTGTGATTTCAGTCACCTCTTCCTGAGGATGCAGCCAGATGCGCTAATCAAGATGTACAGAGATGAAGTACCCCAGCTCGCCACTACCATCAGACACGCCATTACAGGCCTCTACACAGCATGGAAGGCCAAGCCAGGCCTGGATTACATCCCAGAGAAGCTGAGGAAGCATGATCTAGTTGGGGATGCAGACTTCTGGCATCAGTTCATAAACCACACAGTCATTCCTTCTACTAATATAACTGATGTGAATGTGGAAAGGGCCATCCTGCTCTACATACTCCAGGGTGAAGGTAACCTTTACATTTCTAACATCCTTTCTAACTGTATACTTCACATGATCCAGGATGCCAACAGCAAGTCTTGGCTGGCCCATTCATCTTTGATTTCTCACCTATGTCGTCAGGCGGGTGTTGAAATCATAGATGACGAGCCTATGGACGTTCAGATCGCGACGTTAATGGACCACAAGACCTACTTAGATGCTGTGGAGAACGTTGCTGAAGAACAGATCATTCGAGCTTCAAAGCTCCAACTAGAGGAACTTGCAGCTCGCAGTCCTCGAGATGCTTCACCACAGGACGAGCCCCAGCCACCAGAGCCAGCACCACCAACTCCTCCCACTGCCCCTGGACATGAGTTGCTCTATGAAGACTCTCCGAGTTACCTAGCCTTCCAGGATTTTGTCCGGACTCAGATGACACTGCAGACTTGTATGCTCGAGGCATTATACAGGCAGTGCAGAGTCTCACCCAGCGACTACCAGTTTCCAGTGACACCACCACCACCACCAGCTACTGCAGATATTCCTCTGGGACCCTTAGCTGCTACAGAGGTTGATGCAGCCATTCCTGAGCCTCCTCAGGCTACTCCAGCTGAGACTGAGGCCGTCGATGAGATTAGAGAGGAAGAGGAGTGACAAGACTTATTTTATTTTTCTTGTTTTCTGTTTATTTTTGGATTCTGCATTTGACATTTTAACATTCTGTACACTGTTATATTTCTTCATATATATATATATAGTACTTGTTTTATGATTCAATGTTGCGCATAAAAATCTGTTTAGATTAATGTTTCGGTTTGGTTGCGATTTGCCAAATAATGCTGAAGTGATGAAATTTTTTCCAAAGCGCTGTGACCTTATTGGTTGTTGCTGGGGACAGCAATTTCTAAATCTGGGAATGGACGCGCATACGCATTATTTCGCAAATCACAGTCAAGAAACAAATGACGTCTAATAGAAAATTTTTCAAAAATAAATAAAGGATAGCAGCACATCATATTTTTCAGAATAAAAGTGGATGGACACAGTAATGGATAGAATGTCTCTGATGAAAGCTTGTGTGAAATGAAACATAGCATGAACTGCATGATACATGAATGGAATTGTGATTGTTGGTATGTGACATGCATGTTGAAGATTGAAATGATGCTTGAAATGAAGTTAGCTGAGATTGACTTGAGTCTAACACCTGTGAGGGTTTGAGCCAAACAGTGGTAAATTTTCTTTCTAAGAGACTCCATTTTCATAAGTACTCTAGAACTTGAATTGTTTCTCTGGATGTAGGTGTGACTTGACATGATTAAGGCAGTTTCTTCTTCTGAAAACCAGAGCCAAATTGACTCACCCTCAATTCGTTTCCATTTGCTACCTCTTTGAGCCTGAATCTTTCATTTCAAATTGCCCAAATCAGAGCCATATACATTGACCAACCTCCCTGAGGCTAGAGAAAGCAGAATACAAGTCCATGACAGGGAATTGTCAACCAAGGCTTAGAAGAACACAAATTGAATTCAATTGGTATGGAAGAACAAGAGAATAAATAGATAAGTCCAGTTGGGAAACAATAAACCTATCAGCTGGAAATCTGAAAAGCTGTATTAGTTTGCTTAATTTTGTTATGATTATTTAAAAAAATCCAAAATCAAAAAGAAAAGTTATTTGTTTTGTTTTTAGTTACCATAAAGAATAATTTGGTTGAATAAAGTTGCCAGGTTTTGAAAAGGATGAACAAGGAATATGTATGAC
This sequence comes from Glycine tomentella, assembly GCA_007407185.1. Classification (NCBI taxonomy): domain Eukaryota; kingdom Viridiplantae; phylum Streptophyta; class Magnoliopsida; order Fabales; family Fabaceae; genus Glycine; species Glycine tomentella. Next base: position 78,650 of record PYAF01003965.1, read on the forward strand.
CACAAGATTGGGACTTAGGGACTAGATCTAGCCTCATTAGCTACTATTCCAAATGATTTTCCTACCCTTAGCCCAGCCTATTTACAAGCCAGAAAAGACCTTTTGATCAAGTTGTGCTTGCATTTGTTGAGAATATCTTCAAGCCTATGGTAGTGCTGTGACTATGTTGAGTGAGAGCTTGGCATAAACTGATACACTTGAGTGATGAGTGGAACAAATACACTCTGTGAGGAATACTCAAGTTAACTCTCACAATTGACAGGATTGAAAGTGTCATTGAAAGCTTTGATGTGAATTGATCATACTCAGCATGACGATTCTAGGACTGTAAATTGTGGTTTGGTTTGATCATTGATCTTTGCTTATTCTTGAAGTTCTGTCTGTTGCTGAGGACAACAATTTTTAAATCTGGGAATTATTTGATGTGTTGCTAACACATCTTATTTTTAGGCTAGTTTTAGGTTAATGATTCAATTAAATCATTAGGAATTAGATTAGAATAGGTTAGTTTGTTATTATTCTTCAATTGTATCTCATTTTATTACCAAGTTATGATTTCAGGACCAAAAGGAGGAGAACAAGGCAAAAGAAAGAAGAAAACAAAGCAGAAGGTCTCGCGCGGATCGCGCCAGAACCCGCGCGAGTCGCGCCACATGCCAAATTAAAAGTTTCAGTTTCGAACAAGTCACACCAATCGCGCCATGGTTCACGCCAGTAGTGCCATATGCTCAAAGCCAACCATTCAATTCGAAGACTCCACGCGATTAGCGTGGAAGCCCACGCTACTGGCGCCATTAAGCCGCAAGGTTCACGCGATTAGCGTGAAAACTAGCGCAAGTCGCGCCACAAGGTCTGAAGACAGTCATTCATTCGAGCGATCAGCCAAACTCTCGCGCTATCAGCGCCATGAAGATCCTGTTGCCTTAATTAAAATTATCTGGTTCGAAAATTGGCACAGGAAGAGGCTTGGTTACCCAAATTAAACCAATCTATAAAAGAAAGGCCTCTGGGACTGAACACAGGGACAACACAACATTCATTACCTTCTATTACTCCCAAAACCGTTGGAATTCAAGAATCAAGCTAAGGTTTACTGCAGAATCATGTTTCAATTGACAGCTTTGGTGTTCTTGATGACTATGTCAGGCTAAATTCTGTATTGTGGTTAGGCCAAGAACCAATGTGAACTCCTCTGTAATTTGACTGGTATTGAATGAGATTGTTATGATTGCTTTATTCTACTCTGTTCTTAATTGTTATAGTCTTTCTTAGAACTGGCCATTCTATTTAAGTTCTGAGGGTTATGATTCGTAATAGGGATGTTGGGATTCTAATTTCTGACATGAGTAAGATAACAATTGTTCATTGCCTATGGATAGGGATGCGTGATTGCAGAACTTTATAATATATTCTTTTAAATGCTTGGCTTGATAGAAATCACTAAGGAATTAGGATTTTGATTCAAGTTAAAGGGTTAATTCGCTAAGGGATTAGGGGTTAACTAAATTAGGAAAGATTTATCCTCTGAGTAATCAGAAGCAATCGACTTTGATAACTAGTTAAATGAAAGAGGGAGGAATCAAAGGGGATTGCGTCCTAATCACAATTGTTTCATCCATTGGTTTACCACTTACTCAACTTGCTTTTTAATTCTTTTAAATTCTGTTATTTACTTGATCACTTAATTTCACAACACAACAACATTTTTCTTAAAACAATTTATTTTTCTTCCAATTGCTTAGACTACAAATTACAATAGAATCAGTGTCAATCTCTGTGGATACGATACTCTACTTACCTACTTTATTACTTGAAACGAGCGGTATACTTGTCGTTTTCGCAACAGTATCTCCGACATATTTTTGCACACTTAATATTTCAGTTAATTTGCATTTTCCTTTATAAAAATTTTTCAAAAGATCAATCAAGTAGCTATTGTCAGAAAGTAGTAACATATACTTTTCTCCTTGACTTCTTTTGAAATCATCAAACTCTTACTGTAACAACTTGCATTTTTCAACCTTAGAAGAGGAAGAGGGACATATACACCCATTGGCCTTGTAACCTGAAAGAAGCTTTTCATTCTCTTCTTTCAATTTACAAAAGTTCACTTTGCATTTCTGAAAGTTTGGTGATGTGCCATCTTAAATATCCTTTAAGCTTATTATTTGATTTTGCTAACCTTTGAGCCTCATCATGCATATCATGGAAAGCATAAACAATTTGATCATATTCAGAATTTACCTCAGATTCAACACTAGAGAATTCTTCATCATCACTTAGAGTTGTAATGAGACAAACATTTGCTTCTTCTTCATTCTCAATAGCTTATCCGGATGTTGTTGATTTATTATCTTCCCAAGCAATATATGCTTTCTTTGGCTTTCCTTCTTTCTTAATCCTCCTTTCACCTTGTTGCTTCTTTAGAAAAACTAGGCAATCATATTTAATGTGGCCAGGCTTTCCACATTCAAAGCATGTGAAGTTGGTGGATTTGTTGTTGTTGCTGTCCTTTTTGCTGTTGAACTTTGACAACTTTTTGTTCTTGCTTTTCTTCATGAACTTGCTGAATTTCTTTACTATTAGATTCAGGTTTTCAACACTCTCATCTTCATCACTTGAATCTTCTTGTATCTCCACATTTGATGATGCAGTTTTAAAGCTATACTTTTTTGTTTTTTATCTGCATTCTCAGAATGTGTTAATTGAGACATTTCTAATTCATATTCAAGTAGCTTACCAAAAAGTGCAGTCATAGACATCTTGGAGAGATCTTTGGATTCTTTTATAGCTGTAACCTTTGGTTGCCATGATCTTGTAAGACTTTTCAGGATTTTGATGTTTAACTCTTCAACATCAAAAGTCTTTCCAAGACTAAGAAGATGATTCACTATGTGATTGAACCTTGTTTGCATTTGAGATATGGTTTCTGTGGAGTTCATCACAAACATCTCATACTCATGAATCAAGGCATATTTTCTTGATTTTCGTACTTCATTCGTGCCTTCATGAGTAACCTCTAAAATTTCCCACATCTCCTTAGCGCTTTTACACCTAACAGTCCTGAAAAACTCATCAGAAGAAAGTGCAAAGGTGATCATATTTTTAGCCTTAAAATCATATTGCACTATTCTTTTTTCAGTATCTATCATTTCATCCCATTCTTTAGGAATCAATTTACTATCAACAGTTTTCATTGGGACCAAAGGACCTTTTTCAATTGCATTCCATGCACCGAGATCATTTGATTGAATGAAAATCTGCATTCTATTTTTCCAAAAACTAAAGTGTCCTCCCTCAAATATCGATGGACGATTTAGGGAGGGACCCTCTTTGAAAGTAATCTGAGTGGTATTCATTTTCTTTATGAAAGATAGTGATCTTGAATAAATCTCAAGAATCAGCTCTTGATACCAATTGAAAATTCAATGAACACACTTCAAATAACCAAGAGGGGGGTGAATTGGTTAGAACAGTCTTTTAAAACTTTTCTTTAAAATAATTTGTGAAAGAAACACAGATAAAGAACACAAGACACAACAATTTATACTAGTTCACCTCACAAACTTGGAGGCTACGTCTAGTGTCTTCCAACCAACACTAGGTTAGAGTTTTCACTAAATCAAATTATTCTTTTACAAGCAATACAGGTGATTATCTTTATCAACCCTAGATAAAGATACTAAATTCTAAAACACTATTAGAATACAAATCACAAAGATCTTGAGAACCCTACTCAGATCTTTACCCCTTGAGAACCTTACTCAAGAAAGCTTGAAAGAACCAAAATGATTTACACCACAGAATTCTAAAACAGAAATTCTAAAAGAAAGAGTTCAAGAAATATACAACCTGAGATCCTCAACAGATGATTAAATGAATGTATGAAGTTACCAATCAATTAGGTTGTAGTAATTGTAAAATATGGGAACACTTCACACTTAACCAAGAGGGGGGGTGAATTGGTTAGGCTTGGTAATTTTAAATTTTTTTTTGAACAAAATCAGAGTTTTTCCCTTTGGATCTTTATCACTTTGAAACTAAGAACCTTTATTCAATCTAATGCTCAACCCAAGGTGTGCAATAGTTCAAGAACTTTGTTGATAACAAAAACACAAAATCAAGAATAACAGAATATGACCAATATAAAGAAAATAAGCTACACACAAAGATTTATACTGGTTCACTTCAAACACTATGAAGCTACATCCAGTTTTCTTCCACTCAACACTAGAATGGAGTTCCACTATTGCAAATTTCAGTCCTTACAAGTTATTACAAAGTCTCTCTTTATCAACCCTAGATAAAGTTTAGAAATCTAAAACACTATTAGATTCTTAGAGATAACCCACTGAGAACACTACTCAGCAAATACCCTAGAGAAACTCTATCTCTAGATTACAAGCAAGAAACTCATTTACAATAAACAAACAAACACAGAATTCAAAACAGAATTACAACTTCAAAGATTAAGAAAAGAAGTCACCTGATGATCCAATGAATGATATGCATATGAATGATTTCACCAGGTTGAAGAATGAAAACAAACTAAGAACATCACTTTCCTTAAACTTTGAAAAAGAACTTCTTGCTTTTAGAGACACTTAACAACCCATGAATGTTTTGTGAAAGAAAGAACTCTATGAACCCAGAAAATCACTAAAAGAATGTTTAGAAAGCCTTAGAATGCTCAGAATACGAATTGATCAAGTTAGTAAAACAGCTGAGCATGGGTTCTATTTGTAACAAACTTTCTAACCGTCAGTAATCGATTAAACACGCTCCTGTAATCTATTATTTGGCTTAAGTAATCGATTACATACGCTCCTGTAATCAATTAAACCATTCAAAACAATTCTGGGTATATGCAACGAACAAAATAATCAATTATTCCGACTTGTAATCGATTAAACCAGACAGCTGTACAAAAATAAAAACAGTGTAATCGATTACAATCCTTGGTAATCGATTAAACCAGGAACCAGTATAAAAATGTTTGAACTATGTACTACAATTGGTAATCGATTAAACCAAGAGATAGTATTTTCTATTTGGCCTATGTAATCGATTACAACTGGTTGGTAATGAATTAAACAATTCATCAAGGTAGTTTATAAGTAATCTAAGGTAAAATAATCAATTATTCCGATTACGTAATAGATTACATTGTTCTTGAAAAGTTTTCCATAAAGCACCAAGAACAAAATAATTGATTCTTTGCTTAACATAATCGATTAATTCAATATGAAATATTATTTTTCCAAAAACTCTTGATTTATTTCAAAACTTTAAACAAACTATCAATGCCTTGTGAACTATATTTCTTAAACTAATGAATAATATGAATGCAGTATGTTTGGATCACCAGAAACCCTTCTTCCTTTTACATTTGATCACAAGTTGTTCTTCAATGTATAACACCCCAAAATTTCCATAATTATAGCCAAGGCATTATATAATTATTGATGTACATATTAAGATTTGATGCTCTATATTTGGAAGATTAGGATGAAATATCAATTAGAGATATTATAGAAATGTTTGAAGAGAAAGGACCATGTTGCCCTTTTCGTAAATCAAAAATGACAGAAATGCCCTTGAGGTCGAAATGACGAAAACGCCCCTGGACAAATTTTGAAATGACGATTATGACCCTAGGATAGAAAATGACGATCATACCCCTAGACATTTTTGAAAATGACCAAGTAAGATATTTCTAGGAGAAATTACATAAATGTCCTTGAACAAATTGGATAATTACCATAACGTCCTGAGGATGAAAAATTACCAAAATGCCCTTTAGGTCAAAAATGACCAAATGACTTAGAAATTTTTGGGAACCTCAGTATTAGATAAAATGCTTTTAGATAACAAATTCTCAGCAAGATTGAAGGCAGAGAACCCTGAAATAGAATTTCTACGAATTTTGGAAGATAGGTTGAAAAGAGCTTAATTTAGACTACCTCGGGTATTAGAAAAATTATAAGAAAAGTGTGGGCATAATCTATAGCATTTTCTATTAATTAAGGGAGGAATAAGTTTTCTAAATAAGTTAGTTTAGTAATTTTAATAATTCAAAGCAAAATAGACCAATAAGAATTCAAGTAAAGTTATTACATGTAATTGAAAGAAAAATTGGTTGATTTGAATTCCTAATACAAGCTTTGGTCGTGTGATCTAGGATCAAAGGATAAAACTTTAAGAAGCTTCAAGATTGGCCACATGGAAGGCTAAGAAGCTTGAAAGTTCCTATTGGTCCAAGTAGAAAGCTAGACATAAATGCTTAAGAGATATTTGAAGCAAATTTTATTTTGTTCCCTTTGGCAGAACACGTGGACATTTATAGGCCTTATTTTAAAAATCCCAACGGTCAAAAGTTATATATTTGGGTTAGGAGTATCCCTTTAAAATATTAAGAAGATCCAACGGTTAATAAATCCAGAACCACTATTTTACTAATACGGGTTTTGGGAAAAAGTCAAGAATGAAGAAAAGCACAAAATACCTCTAACACTTAGCTATATCACGAATTTGATGAAAATTGCTCTCCAAGATGGGCAAGATCACGTGCACAACCAAGAGGAGTGGAGAAGTCTTGAGAATCTTCAAGACTTGGACTTGTATGGACAAAATCCATTGGCCAATGAAATTAAACCAAGTATAAAGCAAGCCATCATAACTCTTAGATTTTTGTAGTAAAAATCAAGCTTTAATCACCCTATATAAAGGGTGATATAAACTGAAATTTGGGCTGTCCAAAGGGAGTTTCAGCCGTGCCAAAACATATTCCAAGGCTTTTCCATTTCATTTCTTATAATTCTACCTTTTATAGAACAAAAACCAAGGCCTTCCACCCTTAATTTCCCACATGAAGATCAAGGAATTCTAGGAGCAAGGCTATTCAATTTTAAGGAGAACAATAAGGTATGGGGAGTTTATGATAGACTTAGTTGAAT
>PYAF01003965.1:116840-137120 GCA_007407185.1 Glycine tomentella
ATCTAGGGATACATTGGTCCTTTCCAGAATTGTTCAGGGCAAAGTTGTCATTTTCACCCTAAGGGCATAACCGTCATTTTTGAAATTGTTCAGGGGCGTTCTTGTCATTTTGCCTTAAATTTTTCTACTGTCTTTCATTAACATTTTACTCTTAGTAATTGTCTGTAATTCCCTAAAATTTTTTTTGGGGTGTTACAGTAGTTAACATTAACAGAAAGAAAGTTTGAAATTGCAAAGAGGCAAATAACAGATGAAACACTTAAATGGTCAGAACTGGGAAACCATGACAATAGATTTCACAGATGACCGAATCTGTTACAAGGTTCTAATGCTTGAAATTTGAATGAAAACATGATTTTTCAGTTCTCTTCCTTTCTTGCAACAAAATGAAGTGACTTTCAGTCAACTTAAAAATAATTTTCACTCAGAAGAAGATACATATCCATAAACACTATAATTGCAGACAGAAGAACAAAAAGTCCATAAACAATTTCATTAAAACACATAAATGTAGGACATAATTTTCATCAAATGGAAACTCACTAATCAAATCTGATTCTAAAGATGATTCTTCCTGTTGTTTCCTCATGTTACACCTTGGGGTTATGTTCATATGAGTCATAATATCCAACTCAACTAAACTGATCAATAAAGGTACAATAATACACTGTATTTCAAAATACAAATAAAAACTGACACACAATTGAAAGGAAAGGCTCAAAGATACAGTTTAACAAAGTTAATTCCCTATACCATGAACGCTATTTAACAAATGATCATTGGAGTATGTACTATGTATTGATATAAATTTATTTAAAAAGGTGAAACAGTCCAACACACATTCACACCCCGACACCTATCTCCCAACTAACAACCCACTAAAGAGCTCAGTTCCCTTAACATCGAATAAAAGGAAATAACTGGTCGGAGAGCTTAGCTCAATCACCATCTTTACTTGAACTAGACGAAGTCCAAAAATTGGCTTCTGAATACCAAATGTAAGTAAATTAATAATCACGCTCGATTCTTTGGGTGAACTCAAGGCATACCTAGCCCGAGTGTCAGAGACTAATCTCTTATAGTATAGTACTAAAAAATTCATTTAAGGGACTGACATCTTTCAACATACGTTCTTGTTCTTGTTCTTGCACACACATGAGCCTGAGATCGAACTCTAACACATGCTTAAGGGACTCATCTCGTGCATCTGTATTTATAAACTAGTAATAATCACACACTCATCTTGTGCATCTGTGTTTTCTGTGGCTCAAAGGAAACACTCAAACTCAATCTTAAGTTCCATAAAATAAAATAAAAATTGCACGTACCTAATCGTTACAAAATGCGAGAACCAAAAGGTCAAGAACCGGAAACACGAATTAACATCCAAAATTTCACAAGTTTAACACAACAAGCATTCAATTAAAACAGTCTCAAGCCTAATTTAGCAGCAAACCGCAAAGAAAATTGTATGCAAAAGAACCGAAAAGCAACACGGACAAAGGAAATTCGAGAAAAGTGGAAGAGAAAAAAACACTGATTAACATCCAAAATTTCACCAAATTTTACAACCTTTAACACAAAAAGCATTCAATTAAAACAGACTCAAGCCTAATTAACAGCAAACCGCAAAGAAAATTATAAGCAAAAATTCGAAAAGCAACACGGACAAAGGAAATTCGAGAAAAGAGAAAGAAAAAAAAACTCACATGGAAGAACTCGAGCTGGTCTTCGAGGTTCTCGAGGGCGGTCCGGATGGCGTTGAGGCTCTTGGCTTCGCGGACGGCGGAGTCATCGTCATCGTTGTCATTGTCGGCGACGGCGGGCTGTCTAAAGTCCTTGACGAAAACGAAACCGGAGGAACGGTAATCGGCGGCGTTGGGAAGGTGCGGGGGAGAGTTGTTATGTTTGAGGGTTTTGACGGAAGTGAGAAAATGGGATCTGGAGACGGAGTGAATGGCGTCGCTGAGCTTGTCGTGGAGGTCCCAAATTTTCTCCATAATCGCTTCGATTTCCTCCATCTGCATATCCCATTTCATCTTCTCCTTTTCGTTTTCTACACAACACAGAAAGTGATACAATACAATACAGAGACAACAGTTTTAAACACCCCGCATTTTTTTTAATGTGCCTACACTGCCACGAAAGGAATTTTCAATTTTGTGGCGCAACGACACGTCGTTTACGAGGCTGGCAGTTACGCTTTCCTTTTTAACGGCTTAAATGGAATTTTCTACCTCTACTTTTTCAAAATCCGACAATTTTGAATTCTTTATTATTGTAAAAAAATAAATAAACTTAAGAAATAAGATTTTTTCCTCTTTTCATAAAAAAGTTTTTGTGAGATTTTTTTAAAATGAATACTAAACATGAGAAATTAAAAAATTTTAATATAAAATTTCAAAAAAACTAAAAATTTCTCCTCTATCAAAGTGTCTCCTTAATTAATTGTGAATTTGACACAAAAAGGAAAATCAAAATATTCACTTATATTTTTTATTATAAAATTCACCACAAAATTTGATAGTTCATGTACCATGCATTATCATTAAGATGACAAACATTACAGCAAGGCTTAAGACTTGAAAATAGTTGTGAATGAGGACTTTTCTTTACAATTTATTCTTAACTCATTAGATATTAAGTTATAATATCATGAAAGATAAATGTAATGTGTATAAATTGCACAAAATGTTAGTTAAGGAGGAAACAAGACTTAAGAATCAAGCGAGTCTATGTAACTCACCAAGGGAATAAAGGAGATGGAATTTTTTTTATGAAGAAACATGATAAGGGCATAATGCCATTAAACTTTTTTATGTGCCTAGTTTATCTAGGAATTTAGTTTCATTATTTAAACTTGAAGTTATTGGATATTTTTTTAAATATGGGTAATGGATGTTTCAATTTATTTAAGCACAATCATCTCATTGGTACTATACTCTTTGTAATGGTTTATATTTTAAAACATTTTTGGCTTTGCATCATAATGTTGACACTAAATATAGTTTAGTGAATGAATGCTCCACTTTCTTAGTGCATAAATGTTTGGATTGCATTTCTAGAGAAATAATGGAAAGGTTAATAAAGAAAAATCCTTCCAATTCTAGATTTTATTGATCTAAATATCTGTGAGATTTTATTAAAGGAAAAACAAACAAAACACCCAAAGAAAGGGGCTACAAGAAGCACTTAGCTTCTTGACATTGTGTACATTGACATTTTGTGGCCTTTTTGATGACAATTCTTTTAGAAAGGAAAGGTACCTTATCACCTTTATTGATAATTATTCACATTATGGTTATATTAACTTACTACATGAGAAATCGTAACCAATGTATGCCTTCGAAATATATTTGAATGAAGTAGAAAGACAATTAGACAAAAAGGTGAAAGTTATCAGGTTTGGTAGAGGTGGTGAGTATTACCAAAGGTATGATGAAACTGAGCAACACCCATGTCCAATCGCTAAATTCGTTCATAAATGTGGTATTTGTGAGCAATACACGATGCCAAGCACACTACAAAAAAATGGTATGTAGAAAGACATTGCAGAACATGAATGAACATGGTTAAGAGTATGTTGAGTAACTCTAATTTACCTGTATCGTTGTGGACTATAATAGTCTAAGGCTTTTTATAAAAAGGAGTAAAAGAAATAAAAATTTAAATTTATAAAATTCTGTGGCAAAAGCCTTAGTGACGGAATTAGCGACGGATTAGCGACGGATTTTAGCGACGGAGTCTGGCGCCAAGAGCGCCATAGGTGCTGGAAGTTGGCGCCAAGAGCGCCACAGACGCTGGAAACTGGCGCCGGGAGCGCCAAAGTGGCGCCAAGGGCGCCAGATACACTGAAAAGCGGCCAAGGGCGCCAGAGGCACTGGAAAGTGGCGCCAAGAGCGCCAAAGTGGCGCCAAGGGCGCGGCATGTCGGTCAGGACCCCTATATAAAGGGATCTCGCGAATTTTCTGGAGAAAACCACTGTTTCTCTTCCTCCTTGACCCCAGGCAGCCATTAGAGCACCTTCGAAGCTTCATATCTTCATCATAAACCACTAAAACACCTCCTAATCACTTCTAAACTTGATTAGAACCATTGGGGAGCCAAAATCCAGCCTAGTTATGAGAGTTTGTAAGAGAAATTTGAGAGAAAACCCCATCCCTTGAGAACCTTGAGGAAAGCTGAGTTCAGAGAGGAAAGAAGGCAGCCCATGGAATGCTGAGGCTTGGAAAGGCAATCAGTGGGTCTTCCTCAACAGCTTTGAGGTAAGAAACTCAGCTTTCACCATTTAATTTGTGAAAAGGGTAATGGGGTGAATAGTAACCCATTTGGATTAGGACTGGAATTAGGCTTAGGTTCTTTAGAAAAGTATGATCAAGAGGTTGTTTTGAGGAATATGAGATATTGAAACTGGATTTCTGATGAAGTTGGGTTGTGACCCTGAGAGTGGTATGAGTAGGAAGAAGATTGAGCGGATAAGGGATTCTGAGTTAGAAATGAACCCAAGTGCCTTTATAAGAATTGTTCATGAGGCCAAATAAATGGTGAATATGCATTAATATGTCTGTTTTGGCCATGATTGATGACTGGTGAAGTTATGTACAAATAGACCATTGGATTGTCTGATACAGAGTTTTGCCAAGACTCTAAGGCCATGGTCAGGTTGAGAATGATCCTGCTAAGGATCTGTGAGTAGCCTATGAAGTGATTAGGCCGATAACCCTAAGTTAGATAATTGAGGGGCTATAGAAAGGAATCATGTTTCCTTTCATTCCAACGGTTGAGGACCGTTGTCAGATACCTGGCATTGAGAGTATGATATTGACCGTGCCGCATGTTTTGAATAGGGCGAGGCATGAGGGTGTCAGCAGCACGGATCAACCAGCTGAAGATAGAGGATCAAGCATGGATATACCAGGTAAGTTCAATGTTTCTTGGAGTGATTTCCCTGCTTGGGGTCACTATTTATTGATTTATATGCACTGTGGTGAATATGATCACTAGGTTAGTGTTTTGATTTCTGATATCATTATATGATGATGATCCTAGCACTGTGAAGGTGTTAGATATGATATTGTTTGGTCTTACAGGTATATAAGACATGTATGTAAGAACTAGTGCAGTTAAACACTAGGATAGAGGATGAGCTGTTTGGGTATGAGAGAAGTACCCGTAGTATGTTAGTGATGTATGAACACTGTAATAGTGCTCAGTGCCAGATGACAAGCTGACACTGTGATAGTGTACGCTTGGTATTGATAATAGTCTTGTCTGACATGTCAGGCACGATTATGTTGTGTGTTGATGATTATGATAAGTGAAACATCGTGAAGGTGTTGTGATATGTATTGAAGTATTACTATTATGCATGTTGGTAGTGATGTTAGATTGACACTGTGAGAGTGTCATGTTTTATATTGTTTATGAGAATTAGGTGTGCATTCTCTGGCCAGGGAATAGTGGACTATGGACCCTTGGGAATGTTCCCACTCGGTGGATGATCTCCCTTAGGGCAATCCATAAGCGTCCATGTAAATCCTGTTTAGATGTACCCACGAGTAGGTGGATGAGCCTATTCAGGTATTGGGCGGCGGGTTCTGAGTAGATGTACCTGCATTGGCAGATGATCCTATTCAGATACTCGGTAGAAGTCCTGAGTAGATGTACCTGCATGGGCAGATGATCCTATTCAGGCCTAGAAAGGGCCAATCCTGAGTAGATGTACCTGCATGGGCAGATGATCCTATTCAGGTATTGGGCGGCAAGTCCTGAGTAGATGTACCCACGAGTAGGTGGATGATCCTATTCAGGCATAGATAGAGCCAATCCTGAGTAGATGTACCTGCATGGGCAAATGATCCTATTCAGGTATTGGACGACGAGTCCTGAGTAGATGTACCTGCATTGGCAGATGATCCTATTCAGGTTCTCAAAGTAAAAGTCCTGAGTTGAGAGATTCCTCAGGCAACATGTGTTGAATATCTCTATTTGTCTTAGGCTGCTATGTGCATGCAGTTGACTAAGTAAGCTGTGAAGGCTGATTTTAGGATGAAATCCTCAGATATGAGATAGAGAATAGTGGGTTCTAGGGGATTTATGCTTGTCAGATGATTATCCCCAGGCTTTGGATTAGACTACAGAAAGCCTATTTTCAGAATAGGTTTTGTTTTAGCAGTTATGAGATAAGGATTAAAATCTGAGAGCTTGAGTGAGTCTATTATTAGACATATGATATCTCAGTGCAGAGGTTGAGTATACAGACCTCGTTAGGCTTGCATCTTATATAGTATGATAGGGAGGTGACGAGAGGAATAAGATGATTGTAGATAAGTATAATTTATGATGTAGGTGTCTAATAGTGATCCAGGGGGAGGAATACCTCCAGGGACCCTGGACTTACTGAGATTTTATCTCACCCCGTGTGGGGTTTATGTTGCAGGTATGGATCTTAGTAGCTGGGATAAATTTCTTGGTGAGAAGACTAGTAGGGTCGAGAGCTTTGGGGCTCCTTATGATGAGAGCCATGCTGTGTAAGGTAGTTTTCTGTCTCCTGTCATATCTAGTTATCTGCCTGATTTTCTTTGTTTATCTGGATCAATAAGGGCTAGTCGTATTTGATTCTGAGTTTGATTTATATTTATGTTTTACACCATACATAATGTATCAAGGAATACGATTCTTATATGCTTCCGCAACTTATTTATGCTAGTCTGATATTATAGTAATGTTAACACACTGGGTGCACACGGGGTGTTACATGGACTATGGGTTGCAATGTGGGCCACGACAGGACGACGATAAAAAAAAGATAGAGAAGGTGTTTTCGAAAAGGAAAACTAGGGGAGTCGCCAACCAATGCTTATTTAAGGAAAATGTCAGGAAAACCAAAAAGATAAGGTGTACGTTTTGAGAGAGAAAGAGTTTGAGAGTTGTTTACGCACGGGAAATGTGTTAGCACCCCACGCGTCCGTCATCGCCTTTAATCGAGTGTGCTAAAAATAAAGTAACTTTTAAATTATTTATCTTCCCTTAAAAACATGAATTGTGTTTGTTATATTTTGTTTATTCAAAAAAAGAAAGCAAATTTTTATTTTTTTAGAAGAGAGAGGATTTTATATTTAGTTTTTTTAGGTCGACAAGGGGTTTGCCTTCGACCCTACGTATTCCCAATTGCAATGAGAAAATCATATTTACGTAGTTCTTTGGTAGAAAAGAGCTTGTGTGTTGGGTTGATTTTATCTTTTTCGAAAGATTTGTTTTAATTGCGTGAAAAATAGTCGTTAAGGCGTTGGACCTTGAAACAATGTTGAATTTTAAGAAAAAGCAGCAAGGATCGCCTAAGGCATTGGACCTTGAAGTGATCACGAGTAATGCGTAATTTTTGTGAAGAAAAGGAGAATTGAGTGATCATTTATTTAAGTATTTTTAGCTTTTTTAGAAAAAAAATTTGGGTTTGCAGTAAACTCTGTGAAGTCAAGCAAGTCGGAGACCCAGCATGACGTTCACAAAAATTATCCACGCGTTATTGAAACACCACCAAGCAAGTCGGAGACCTAGCATTGAGTGTACGAAATGTAAGAGCGTACTAAATAATACTAAAGGGAATTGCAAAAAAAATGAATTATTGACATAACATTACATAATCAAATAAATCAAATGGCAATAAAAAGATATATAATAGAAGTGGGAGTACACTTAGTAATTAAAGATGTGGGATTGAAATGTGGGGAAAATAAAATAAAATAGTGTGATACTTACAACACATTTTTAATTTAACAAGATAATCAAATTGAAAAAAATAAAATAACCAACAGAAACAAACAAAAAAAAACTAAATAAAAATAAAAGTTATCTACTAATATATTAATTTTTTTTTGTGGGTGCATACACAAAGAAAGGGATAGTAAATAACCGTGCTTATTTTATTTAGGATTTAAAAAATATATTTTGAGAAAGATAAAATAAAAATTAATGAATTTCAAAAAATTTCTTTGGCCAAAATATCGATTAGAAGATTTAGCTTGTATAAATAAATATTGGTTTAATACCCATAATGGAAGCCGTTTCAGTATAGTAAGGATACAGAAGTAACACCTTAGAGCAATTTACTTAGGTTCATAAAAAGTATCTAATGATTTATGAATTCAATACATTCTGTTTAGCAGAAAGACGTATATTCCTTTCTAATTATCAGATAATTACTTATTCACAAACCTTGTGTGGAGCTAATCGTTTTCATTTCCCATCTCTCTATCTTTAAGTTGTTATTTATGTACTTTATTCCGTTTATTCTATCACAACTAAATTGGAATTTTTCTTTTTATTTTCAAAAATTTGTCTCATAATTACAAGTCACAAGTTTTGAAATATATATGTGAAACACCAACATTTTATTTTGATTATGTGCTATATTTTTTTTATAGAAAATAAAAAATGAAAAATTACTCAATTTTTATTTCTCCAAAATGATCAATTTTATAAGATTGAATTGACCCAGATGCATTGATATTTTTTTTTTCATTCTAGTTATTGACACGGAAAGGGTGAAGAAGATTATAGATCCAATTAAGTATTAGGATTATTTGATTCGTCCAAAAACGGCATGATAATCACTTTTTTTGTATAACAGGATTGTTAGTTACCTGTTGGGTTTCAATTTATTTTCAATTTTTTACATAATTGATACTATTTTTTATAAATAAAAAATTGTGAATTATACTTCCGTTATTCTGGCTGATTTAATGTCAATTACTTTCTCTGATCTATAAGAGAATATACTGATATTCTTTGAATATCAGGGGTTTCTATAAGTTTGGATTAGTTTCTTATTTCTATTATTTAATAAGCATCTTGTGTTTCATAAAAAATTGGGGCAATATAATCTTTATTATCTACAAAAGGGGCACAAGCATATCAAGTAATTCAGTTTTGTGGTTCTTCATTACCTGCATAGTCTGTTTTACGCAAAAAAGGTAAGGGGTGTATGTGTGAAAAGGGGAGGTGCAACTAGTAATTTTTATTTTATTTCAAACTTAAAGGTAAGGTGGTGTATGTGTGAAAAAGGGGGTTGCAACTAGCAATATTTATTTTGTTTCAAACTTAATAAGAAAACGAGCCAAACCCAAAAGTTAAGGGGTGTATGTTTGAAAAAATGTGGGTGCAACTAAAAGCATTTATTTATTTCCAACTTTACAAGAAAAAGGACCACGCGCTAAAGATAAGAGATTGTATATGTAAAAGTGGATCTGTAAATAGTAGTAATTAAGTTTTTTTTGGACTAGGGTTGGAATCGGGTCAGGACAACCCAGCCCAACCCGCAATTAGGCACACGGGTTGGAAAATCCTATGTGCCTAATCCACCAAAACGGCTCGAGAAAGGTAGGCACCACCACAGATGGTGGTATGCCCCCCCTTGACGCTATTGGTGTAAGGCCTTGTGGCACGAGCCGGTCGTGGGGCCGACGACAGCACCACAGCACGGTGGCGGCGCAGTAGCAACCCGAAAAAATAAGAAAAAAGCTATGAGGAGGGTGATGATATGCTAAAAAATGAAACATAAGGATATGTAATGGACAACCATGGCAACCTCTACAGTCTTGCCGACGGCCAAAGTGCTTGCCGGCGAGATGAAAAGAAAAAAACAACAAACCAAAAAGAAAGAATGAACATAAAAAATGAAAGAGAAAAGGAGAGGGAAGGAAGAGAACGAAGAAGAGAAACAAAAAAAGAAAGGAGAGTGAAAGAGAGGGAAGGAATAAGGGGTTACCTGAGATATCTCTCTCCTTCTTTGTCATTACAGCCAAATGTCGTAGCTTGATTGGTGTTTTTTTTATGAAAATACAATGAACGCTAATCAAACAAACCAAGAGGGGGTGAATTGGTTTATATCAAGGATTTAAAATTTTACTCAAAACAATTTGCGGAATTTGTTAGATGAATCGTATAACTTAAAATCTCTTTAAAATCAGAATCTTTCTTTTAACCAAAATCACCCTTGGAATTCAAGTAATGCCTGAAAATAAATCTTGTTGATAATTTCTTGATCATCCAAATCCAAACAATGGGAAATGAACAGAAAATGTTTCAATGATAATGAATAGACATGCAATGAAACATACGAAGATTTAGACAAGAGACAAATCAATTATACTGGTTCACCTCTCAACCTTGGAGGCTACATCCAGTTGCTTCCAACCAACACTAGGTTGGAGTAATTACCCTATCAAAGAATATTTTACAAGCAGTTTACAAGTGACTTCTTTATCAACACTAGACAAAGATACAAATTATAAAACCCTATTAGATTACAAATCACCAAGATACCGAAAACCCTACTCAGAATCTCAACCTTTAGAGAACTGTAACATCCTCAAAATTATATTATGAGTTATATTTATGATTGAATTATGGAAGTAGGATAATAGTTGGATACAAGAAAAATAGGATAAATTTTATTTGAACATAAGTTGCCCAAAACTTCCATATCTGCCACCCGAATTGAAAATTTTATTTCTCTCAATTCTTATCCAAATTAAGTGTATGATATATGAAATTAAATATCAAGATGTCTACTACAACATATTAAAATTTCAGATAAATATAGTTTGTGTACTGCTTGCAGTAATTAAAACCTTAAGAGATGTTAGAGTGGAATTTCTCAGCTTGCTGGTAGTTTTGAAGTCTAGATTAAAAATGTTATAGCCAGAGTTTTATAACTCCAAATAAGGCATGTGATACCATTTTAGAAATCTTAGGAAGTATAGTTTAACATACTAAAATATGAGGATTTATGGTCTAGTATATTGGTACAGAATAAACAATGAACAAACCTCATCTGTTTAAGTGTTTCTAGCCTTTGGACCATTTGGATTGGGCACAACTTGTAACTCTTGGAATTTTGACCCAAGGAATAGAAGCTTCAGCCCAAAAGGTGACAAAATCATATGTTTCCCCAGGCAAGATCAATCCCACGTGCACAAGAGTTCTCAAGAAGACCAAGCAAGCCATACATGAACTTTCTAGGCCATTTGGAAGTGGGGAAAAAAAATCTGTTACACATGGCAACTAATTAACTTAGGACCAAGAGATAATTTTCAGCCAAAAGTATTAAACCAATCAAATTTTACCTCTTGAATAAGCCTTTCCACGTGCATAGGCCAGCTGCCCCCAAGTCAAGGATTAAATGGAATCTTGACCAAGAAAAATCAAGTCAAGATAAGGCTTAAGCCATTATATCTTCTAAGGTAATGATTACCTAGTTAAATTCTAATCAAACTAAATCCTAATTCAGTTATAACCCAACTAAATCACTTAAAACACAATTGAATAAATGAGTATAAAAATAGCTAGGGCTGTGGAAAAAAATTCACTAGGAGCTAGCATCCCAAAGCCAAGGCCAATTCCAATTTTCCTTGTGTCTTGCTTTCATTGTCTTGCCTTCTATTTGCTGCCTACAAACCATGACCTCTTCTACCACCTCATCCACCAATCAATTTCTTCTTTCAAGGCTTCATTTCTTAGAAGATATTCCAAGAGAAGCAGCCACTTAATAAATTTCAAATCCAAATCCATTTGAGGTAGGCTAGGCTTCAATCTTTAGTTAAGCATTTGTTTGGTTTAACCTATATGCTTAATTGGACAGATTTATGGTTATTATTTAGGTTGGAAATTCATGTTATTTGAAGGTTATTTTATGATGTGTAAATGTTGATTTAAACCATAGGATAGGAGATGATTTATAGGTTGAAATATTAGTGATATTTGGAATCACATTTGATAATTTTTGGAAGTGATTTGATGACCTTTGGGCTGTTTGTTCATATTTTTATCATGGAACTGTTTTGAATTCAACTTTAGAAGTAGAGGTTGAATGATATGTAGTTAAATGGTTCAAATGCTTAAGTGATTAAATTTGAGGATGAAGTAGTAAGGTGGTAGGTGAAAGAAGATTAAGATGCACGCTAGGTTTTAATCTTTTCTTGTGAAGGTTTAAAGGAATTAGAAATTATTTGAGAGATATATTGTGGTTTATTAGTTAGATTACTAACATGATTTTTCTATAGCTTGAGGATATTCAATGGTCATGCCTAAGTGGTAATGATCTTATTTAAGGTATGGTGGTTTAACCATACTTGTGGTACGTATGATGTTATGATAACAACATTTTTCCATAAGGTGGTATGTATTTTGGTTATAGATTTTATTATGGATGGATGTTGATGTGATGATAGGTTGATTCATGTTTTCAAGTCCAGTACAAGATTTTGTGAAACAGAATCTAATACTACATACAGTACAATATGTAGTGACCAGGTGCAAATATATGGCATAAATTATGCATATTTGCTTAAGACGATCACAACGTCTACATCCAGTACGAGGTGTAGCTACATACAGTATGATATGTAGAGGACATGTGCACCCTGGGAAAATCCATTTCATGCATTCATATAGTTTGCATAACTACTTTATGGATTCATTTGAATATATTGATGATTCACTAACGTACTAACGTGTTTGGTGGTTTAGTTTTGCCTACTGAGAAATTTTTATTTCTCATTAGATTTGTTCCATTTTTTTTAGATGGTTCAAGTTACCACACTCTCCAGGTTGTAAGAAATAATAGCTCAGAATCGCAATCTTGAAAACCTTCCTTTTCTAAAACATTTTCTCCAAAAAACTCAGAAATCTTGATCACGCAAGATGATGTTTGAACTCAGAGTAAAACAGCAATTTGGGCACTTATGAAAGCTTAGAAACTTTTGGGTAAGTCACTCTTGTTGTTAGTAAATCGCTCAATGTCTATTTATAAGAAAAAGACTCACCAAGCTTTATATAAAACATGTTCATCAACTTTCTGGAAATGGTTTCATGAACAAAACAATAGATTAAACTGTACTGTAATCGATTAAAGAAGCAAGCCATGAAAGTTCAAAACTCATATGTAATCGATTACGAATCATAGTAATCGATTAAAATAAAACGACATGATTTCCAGAAATAGACTATGTAATCAATTACAAGAAATGGTAATCGATTAAGTCAGCAATGCATGGTTTTCTTTTAACACTATGTACTCGATTAAAATGAGCATGTAATCGATTAAACTGTTCTTCAAGGCTTTTCTAGAAAGGTTTGAATGTCTTTAATCGATTAAACTGCTTATGTAATCGATTAAAGCAGTAAGTCTTGGTTTTTTAAACAACTAAGCCATGAGAACTTAACATTTTGTAAAACCATTTGATGTCTTACTCCATTTTAAGGAACAAAACAAGAGAACAATAGCCTGACAAAGGGTTTAGCCATAAAATAGAATCCATGTCACCTCAGCTTGACGCCCCAACCATACTTTCAAAGTCACCAAGTGGTAGTCAAAACAAACTACCCCATCAAACGTGTGTTGTAAAAGCCTGAATTGGTAGGTGTTAGACACAAGGGGAGCTTGAAGTGGACCAAGATCAGGAAGCTCTTTGAAGTTTTAGCTTTTTACATGCCATTCAATCGAAGGCATATGTAATTTGTTAAGTTGTTTAAGAGCATCATCTTATGATCCCTTGCATTGCATAAACATGATCAGTAGCATGCATACATGATTTGATAAAAGCATATAGGTTTTAATGTTTGCATAAAGAAGCAAATTTCTCATGGCTTAGGTTTTGGAAAATCAAAATGTACACTGCTTTAATCAATTACCAGCTTGTGTAATCTATTAAAAAGCCATGAAGAACACTTTAATTGATTACAAACAAATCGTAATTGATTACACAACACAAAAACACAAAACATGCATGACTACCTTAATCGATTACCACTCAATCGTAATTGATTACATAGGCTTGTTTCAAAACCGAGCATGATGGCCTTAATCGATTACAGCTCGATTTAATCGATTACATTGTTTGTAAATCTTTTCCAGAAAGCTGAAGAACATTTTAATCAATTAAGTTTGTTTTTAATCGATTACTTTGGCGATTTAATCGATTACATTCGCTTACAAATGTTTTCTATAAAAAGCTGTTGGGTCTTTTGTTTTGGATAGAACTTGATTTTGCGAAATATCCATTACTTACAAAAGCTCTCACAGTCTGAGAAAAGAGATTCTGAGTTACATTGATCTTGTTTCAAAACCTAAAACTCATGCATCATTGATCATGTTGGTTTGAACAAGATTTGTCAAGAGTTTTTCAAAGAGAGTTGATTCCAAGAATTGCTTACATTCAACCTGAGTTTGTTTGGTAAAATTCATTCATTCATCTTCTGAGGATCATGAGGTTGTATCTCTCTTAAACTATTGTAGTGATTTGATTGTTTACTTTTTTTTCTTGTAAGTTCTTAGATCAAAGAGGTTCTTTAAAGCTTTTTCTAGAGTAGGGTTCTCTAAAGGGAAGAACAGAGTAGTGTTCTTTGGTTCTTGGTCATTAGAAGTCTATAGGGTTTAGATTTATGTTTCTTTATCTAGGTTTGATAAATGTGATCAGTTGTAAAAGCTTGTAAAGAATAGAGTTTGATTTAGTGGAACTCTAGCCTAGTGTTGGTTGGAAGAAACTGGATGTAGCTTCTCTTGTTGAGAGGTGAACTGGTATAAGTTCTTGTGTTGATTACTTTCTTTTAATCTCTTCTAGCTATCTTAATCTGTGATTCTTTTGATGAAATCTTTTATTACTCAACAAGTGAAGTTTTTAGTAATTGTATTCTTGAACTAAGTGGTTTGATTGATTGAAGCATTCTTATTGTGATAAAGATCCTAAATCTGCTGCTTGTTTTAAAGAATTTTTAAAGACTTTATTTTAACCAATTCACCCCCTCTTGGTTATTGTGGGTATTTTCATTATTTTCAGTAGGAAGGATGGTGGCATGGTCTGTAGAACTGTCAGAGTTTGACCTCCAATACGAACCTTGTGGCCCCATGAAAATACATTTAATGGCAGATTTCCTAGAAGAGTTTGTTGGCAGTGACCAAACCACCCTAGAATGGTGAAACCTCTATGTTGATAGAGCGTCCAACGTGAAAGAAAATGGAGTAGGCATCATCCTTGAAGGGCCTAACAATGTCAGTCTAGAGCAAGCTCTCAAGTTCAACTTCAAAGCCTCAAATAATCAAGATGAGTACGAGGCACTCATAGCAAGCCTGAAACTAACAAAAGAAGTCATTGCCAAAAAGCTAAGATGCTGCACCGACTCTTGGCTTGTCCAAGGACAAGTGGCCAACAAATAACTAAGGAGATAATACTCCTTTGGTGTACTATCACACTGCAAAAATGCTCATTGACAACTTTGAGTGTTTTGAAATGTACCACATACCCAGGGAGAGCAACACCAGAGTAGACCTACTCTCCAAGCTGGACAGCACCAAAAAGACCAAGCATCTCAAGACTATTATCCAGAAAACGCTTTAAACTCCCACCGTGGACACCCAAGAAGTCATGGCAGCAGAAGAGGAGGAACCAAACTAGATGACCCCACTACAAGAATTTCCTGATTCAAGGGGCGTTATCGTAAGACGAGAACGAAGCCTGACGCTTGAAAATGAAGGCCAACTACTACGTCATCCTAGATGGAGATTTGTTCAAAAAAGGGTTGACAGTACCCGTGCTCAAGTGCCTAGACAGTCAACAAACAGTATATGTCATGAGAGAGCTTCACGAGGGGATCTGCGACCTCTATACTAGGGGACAGTCCCTTGCCACCAAAGTAGTGCGTGTGGGACACTACTGGTCGACACTTAAGGAAGACACCCTCAATTTCACTAGGAGGTGCAAATGATGTCAAGAGTTTGCAAACATTCTGACAATCTCCACAGCTTGAGCTCCATTTTGCCTTTCGCCATGTGGGGAATGGACATGTTGGGACAATTGCCAAAGTCCCCAGGAGTAGTCAAATTTCTTCTAGTCGCCAAAGATTACTTCACCAAATGGATTGAGACAAGGCCATTGCGAGAAATTTCCGCAAACGAGGTAGAAAAGTTTACCCGGAAACACCTCATATGCAGATATGGCCTCTCTTACATCGTTGTCACCAACAATGGTACTCAATTCAAGGCTTAGACTTATCAAGGCTTCCTGACAAGGCTAGGCGTCAAGCACCTCGTGACTTCTATCGAACATCTCTAGACCAACGGTCAGGTAGAGGCAGCAAAAAGAGTTATACTCAATGCCCTACACACAAGACTTGACAAGTCCAAGGGTCTGTGAAAGGAAGAATTCCCTAGTATACTTTAGGCTTATCATTGTTCACCCCAGATGGCTACTAATGAGACTTCTTTCTGACTCACATATGGCACAGATTCCTTGATCCCCGTTGAAGTCGACAAACCATTGACAAGGAGGATGTTGTTTCAAGAACAACACAATGAAGAAAACATGAGGGTTGAACTAGAGACAAAGAACGAAGTCCAAGAAATGGCCAAAATAAAAGAAGAGGCCACCAAGCTCTGCACAACAAGATATAACACCAAGGTTCAACCTCAAACCTTCCAACCTGGTGACCTCGTATGGCGAGTCTGAGGTGAAGCATGAAAAGATCCCCGAGCGAAAAGCTTGGACCCAACTGGGAAGGCCATTCAGAATCGTCACAAGCCTAGACAATGGAGCCTACAAGCTACAATAATTAGATGGTAAAGCAATTCCAAGAACATGGAACGCTACCCATCTAAAGTTCTATTTTAGTTGACTTGCTACAAGACCGGATGATGTACTCTTTTTCCTATTCGAGTCTTTTGTCCCAAGAAAAAGTCAGGGTTTTGGCTTGAGAGGTTTTAACGAGGCACATCCAGGGAATAAAAGGGAATTTGTACTCAATTGCTACATTGAATAAAACGTATCTCCTTTTAAATTTTATTTACTTATGTCAACTCTACAGAGGCTCGACAAACCCAAGGTTCGCCCTTGGTGAGCCTCGCCAAAACCCAGGACGGACAAGTTTGTTGGTCGATCTCTAAATGTTCACAAAACCCAAGGTTTGCCCTTGGTGAACCTTACCAAAACCCAGGATGAACGAGTTCCTGGTCGATCTCTAAAGGTTCACGAAACCCAAGGTCTACCCTTGGTGAACCTTGCCAAAACCCAGGATGGACGATTTCCTAGTCGAGCTCCAAAGGCTGTAAAACCCAAGGTCCACCATTGTGAACCTTGCCAAAGTCCAGGACGGATGAGTTCCTAGTCAAATCTCCAAAGGTTTGTAAAACCCAAGGTCCACCCTTGGTGAACCTCTCCAAAACCCAGGACGGACAAGTTCCTAGTCTATCTCCAAAGGCTCGCAAAACCCAAGGTCCACCCTTGGTGATTCTTGATCTCCAAAGGTTCGTAAAACCCAAGGTTCACCCTTGGTGAGCCTCACCAAGACCTAAGACAAACATGCCCCTGTCAAGGGCTCGATAAACCCAAGGTCTACCTTGGTGAGCCTCCCTATTGTTTAAGATTCCCCTACGTGAAAACTCAAGGTATGCAAGGTCCACCCTTGACAAACTTTTATATTCCTAAAATCTATCTTTGCAGGAATACAAGAAACCCAAAGTCGACCCTTGGTGCATAAAACCCAAGGCACACCCTTGGTAAGCCTACTCCTTGAAACTACGACAAATATCACATCCAGTTTTTGCACAACACCACCAAACTGGTCAACAAGACTTTTAATTAGGTGAAATTCAAACTAACTCTTCATAAGCATCAGGGGAGAAGCTCCGCAAAGTGAAAGGAAGCTTCACCAGATGACTGACAAGACCTTCAACCGAGTTGAAATCAAACCTGAGATGATTTTGTGTCATCTAAACTCTCAATTTCCATCAAGGTCTTGCTTCCTATGCCGCAAAGACCTCATTCACACCAAGGTGGCCTACCCTTACTATTACGGAGCATCACAACAAACGACAACAACATACAAGACACATAATAGAGAAAAATTTTGTCCAAAAAGGGAAACATTTGTATTAAAATAGAATAATTGTTAAAGCTACAAAGCCTTCACGACCCAAAATCAACAAAACAAAAATACAAAGAAAAATGGGAAGCCTAGACATTGGCCCCAATGTTTTGCTCCTCGCTAACACCCCCTCCGCAGCAGCTATCTCTTCCTTGTCAAGCAGAACATTGTCCTTCACATCCTTGAATGGGTCTAAAAGAACCAAGTCAAGGTCCTTGGTGATGATGTCTATGGCTTCACTTTTCGGTAAGCTACTTGAGTATGAGTTAGAATTGTCACAATTAACACATGTTGAAGATGCAGATAAAAAGCAAAAGAGCCATAGCCTTGAAAGCTGCATCACCTAATGTGGAGAAAGAAGAAGACTCAAGTGATGTAGATGAAAGTGATGAGAACATGAACCTAATAATCAAGAGATTCAGCAAGTTTTTGAAAAATAAAAAGAACAAGAAGCTATCAAAGTTTAACAAGAGAAAGGACAACAACAACAACACAAACTTCCCCTACTTCGTGTAAGGACCCTCCATGTGGCGCGGGTGGCGCCAAATCCCGCGCTGATAGCGCCAGGATCCTACAGCAGAAAACCCTGTTAAGGGTGTGGCGCTGTTAGCGCCAGGGCTGGCGCGGATGGCGCCAAACTCTCGGGAAGTTCACGCTGTCAGCGCGGTTGTGGCGCGGATAGCATCAGTTGGTCGAGGAGCATGGCGCGGATGGCTCCACAGGTTCGGCTTGTCCACGCTGTCGGCGTGGAAGCGGCGCTGATGGCGCCACAGTTCTGTACCTGGTGCAGATAGCACAGCATCCCGCGCGATCCACGCGGGAAGGTCGGTGCAGACTGTTTAAAGGGAGGGGTCGCATTTTGGAGGAGAAGAAATGGTTTTCTTCTTCCTCAAAGCTTCCAGCAGCCATGAGAGAGCTTCCCAAGCTCCCATGACCTTGCCTTATGACCCTAAACGCTTCCTCTACCCTTATATCACCCTAGAAACTGTGAGAGAGCGAGAATCCTTCCTCCACCTTCATTAAAACCCCAGAGAAGCTCTTCTCAGAGGAAAGCTGAAGAGAACTCGAGTACCTACGAGGAACGGCGGTAGTTCAACGACACCAGGGCTCCGGAGAGCAGCCCAGAGGTCTTCCTCATCAGTTCTGAGGTAAGAAACTCAAGTTTCTCCATTTGATTTATGGATTGGGGGGTTTTGATGAATAGTGACCCATCTGTGATAGAGCTAGAATTAGCTCTGGGTCCAGTTGAGAGATGTGTTTAGAATGATGTGAGGAGGAAGGATTAGCTTTCAGTTTGTGATTTGGTGACTGTTGGTTTTGGCTCTAGGTTGTGCATGTGTGACTTGGACTGAGTCACTTGATTTAAGACATGCAAGAGCCATGTTGATGGGCTTGTAGTGCCTGATAGGCCATGGAGATGGTGTCTGGTGAGATAGACCGTCCAAGCCCTGAGAAACCCTGAGAGTTTAGGTTGAGAGAGCTTTGATGCTCACTGGTGATGGCTTGGTTTGAGTCTGGAATGACTCTGAGGCCATGGATGATCTGTGATAGACCACTGAGGGTCTATGGAAAGGCTTGTAGAGGATGAGCCTGATGAACCTTAGGTAGATGACTTGGATTGAGGGAAAGGACTGTGGTTCCTTCCCAGAGACAGTTGAGGACTGCTTGATGAGCTTAGGCATGATTGTATGCTTGAATGGTTTGTGATGTGTGCTTGTATGCCTTGGTAGGGCTTGACACAGTGGGTGTCAGAGGAGCAGACCATCAGTAAAGGCTAGAGCTGTGAGGCACGGCTAGCCAGGTAAGCTCATTGTTTTGGGGTTTTCTCCTTATTCTGGTTTGCCACCCAAATGGGTGATGTATGATATATATATATATATATGTGTGTGTGTGTGTGTGTGTGTGTGTGTGTGTGTGTGTGTGCATGTGTTCTGAGCCTGAGAGGCTGATGAACAGTACTTTGAGTGAATCTCAGACCGTTCTGGATATTTGGAATTTGTGATGGCCTAGTGTGTGCTGGGCTGTAATGATGAACCCTAGGATAGACACTGAGACAGTGTGAGGGTAATGAGACACCTAATATGGCAGGTGTGAGGCCGTGGGCCTTTGAGGGAATGCAGATCATGAGATGGTCTGTGATGGAACCTAGAGGATACTGGATGAGCATCAGGCTAGCTGAGGTTCCCTAGCCAGAGGAAGAGTTTGAGGACTCCCTGGAATAGCTGAGATTCCTTGGGAGGTGCCACTGCTCTCCACTAAAGTCCTAAGGATGGATTGCCCTGCATGGAGGTTCCTCCTTAGGCAGTGATGTTGGAAGTCCTGAGTGGTTATCTCAGGCATGTGATTGGAAAGTCCTGGAGGTGA
>PYAF01003965.1:137220-156699 GCA_007407185.1 Glycine tomentella
TTCCTTGGGAGGTGCCACTGCTCTCCACTAAAGTCCTAAGGATGGATTGCCCTGCATGGAGGTTCCTCCTTAGGCAGTGATGTTGGAAGTCCTGAGTGGTTATCTCAGGCATGTGATTGGAAAGTCCTGGAGGTGATTGCCCTGTAAAGGAGGTTCTTTCCCAGGCAAGTGGTTATGAAAGTCCTGGAGGGTTTTCCCAAGCCAGATGATAGGCAGATATGTTGTATCTCTAAGAGAGGGCTTCCCGAGGGGGACTAGAGCCTAGGGCCTCTTAGATGAGCCATATCTGTATTCTCAAAGTCCTGAGTTGAGGGATTCCTCAGGCAATGTTTGGATGGTTCAGAGGCGGTGCCTCTCTTGTGTGGATAGTGTCCGGTGTGTGACACTGATAGTATAGTACCTCTGTGAGATAGGCTATGAGAGCCAGGATGAGATACTGATGCCATGGTGATGGCTTTGAACTCTGATGGATGGCTGTGAGAGCCATGACGAGGTGGAATACCTCTGATGCTGAGAGCATACAGTTGTGACCCAGAAAATTGGGATGTGTGGAAACTAGGATGATATCCTAGGTTTCTTATGTGTGAGCAAGGATGATATCCTTGGCTCTGTTTTTAATGTTTGTGTGTGCTTGGTAGTGAACCAGGGTCTGGGAGGATCTCCCAAAATCCTGAGTTTACTGAGACGTTTGTCTCACCCTGTGTGGGGTTTGTGGTTTTCAGGTGCTTATTGAGGAGAGGAGCGACCTCAGGGCAGGAGCCCTAGTGGACCTGATAGGCTGGATGGGAGGCTACAGTAGAAGACCAGAGCAGAGCTTCAAGAGTTGAAGCTGGTCTTAGATCTCTGTGTAGTTGTAGGGTATGTGTATACCCATTTCCTGTACATATTATGATGTATGACCCATCCGTGGTCTTGTTTTTGAGCATGTATATGTACAGATGTTGATGTTGTATGAAAGTATGTTTCCTCCTGATTATCTCTATTTAGTTTTAGTTATCTGCCTAGCTGTTGTGTGTATGTTTATCTGGATCAGCAGGGGCTTGTTATATGTTCTTTGTTATGTGGTTTTATATTCCATTCATAATGTAATCAAGATAAACGATTCTATCGCTTCCGCACCGCATGTATTTAACGCTGATAGCGTGATATGGATATCATTGATGATAACATACGGGAGACGTCTGGGGTGTTACACTTCGAATGTGGTAAGAAAGGTCATTTTAAATTTGAATGTCGTATATTTTTGAAAATGCAGTTAGGTGAAAAGAAATCAAAGAAAGTATGCATTGGATGGGAAGACAATGCCTCAACAACATCTGATTCATCAAGTGAGGATGAAAAAGCAAATGTATGCTTCACTTCCATAGTTGATGAAGATGAAAATCTCTCAAGTGCTGAATCAGAAGTAAACTTTGAACTTGATCAACTTTATGATGCTTTCCGTGAGATGCATGAAGATGCTGAAAGAATTGCAAAATCCAACAATAAGCTGAAAGGTAACCTTAAGTGGCAAACTACCAAACTTGCTGAACAGCTAGATGAACTTTGTAAGTTGAAAGATGAGAATGAGAAACTTCTTTCAAACTACAAAGTCAATGGGTGTGTATGTGCTTCTTCTTCATCAAATGTAGATAAATGCAAAGCTTTAGAAAAAGAATTGGAAGATTTAAAAAGGAGTCAATCTAAAAAATTATGCAATTGCTATCAAAAAATTCTTACTTTGTTGATCTTTTAAAAAAACTTTATAGAGGAAAATGCACTTTAGATTGTTAGGAATTTTCGACAAGCGCACCAATGTGTCGTTGTAAGTTTCAAAATTTATAAGATCGTCTCCATAGGAACTTGAGCTTACTCAGTTGATCCAAATAGAATTAAACAGTTCAATAGTTATGCACAAGTAGGTTGAGCGAGATTTCATTTGGTGGTGCAAGTAAAGTAAAGTAACTAAACTTTAGCGAAAATGAAATATACTTATGAGAAAGTGGGATTGGATTTCATCATTCTTATCCTTTTTTCTTCAATTAATATTATCATGCATAAATCATTGTCTACCCTTATTGATGCACACTAGTTTCTCTTGAATCGATCCCTCGCATTCAAGTTTTAAGAATATCTACCGAATATCGATCCCTCGCATATGAAGTAAATACCCCAGCATTAAGAATTATAATCACGTGCTTTATGCAATCAGAATGTTATGCCCTATTCCTAGCAACGTAACGTAATGAGTAAATTCATTCAGTTCAAACCCTAAGATTACTTTCCAGTCTCACTTATGATTTAAGTTCATGATACTAGTGATCAAGTAGAATCAAGCATTAAGCATCAAATGAAATTACCAACAAGAAATAGAACAATTCATACATAAGTATTAAAAGAGATATAGGGTTAAGAAGATTACATCCAATCCTCAGAGAAGCTAGCTACTCATAGTGGAGAGAACTTCCTCAAGGAAAGAATTGATGAATGTCCCCATCACCGCTTCTATTCGGCAGAGTCTCCACATTAATCCTCGCTTCTCTCACTTTCCTAGCCTACATACTACTAATATTTAACCTCCTAAACCTAAGGAATAAGCCTTAAGCAAGAAAGCAATGCAAAAGAATTAATTTTTCTCTCCAAATTCATGGCTATTTATAGATCCATGGCTTTCCTGCTTCCACTCACCCAGGCCACCATTTTCTTCATGTTTTGGTCGCCTGGGCCAGCTTAACATAACTTTTTGGAACCTGTAGCTCGCCTGGGCGAGCAAAATACACTATGGTTGGTCGCCTGGGTGAGTTAAAGTCTTAATGTTGAAGAAAGCTTTGGGCCATGTCGGTTTCTGGGCCTGAAATGCTTGTTGCACCTCCCCTACTTGCTATATAAGCCTTCTTTGCTTGCTTTGCTTATTTGGAAGCCTCGGAAATCCATGGAATCTATCAAAATACAAAACATGATCAGATTAATCTTCCAAAACAACTTTTATTTAAGTACTAAGCATATTTTAACTAGGTTTAGGCAAGTTTGTAAGCAAAATTAAATGGAATCAAAAGATAAGTGACAGCATTTAAAACATGATTTTAACTGAAATATGGCACTTATCATAGATCAAATGCTAAGTGTTCAAAAATATGTTGGAGATGCTTTTGGTTTGGGTTACAAGCATGAAGCAAAACCTTTTGGAAAAACAAAATTTGTATCACCAAAATAGAAGAATAATATAGGCTTTTTAAAAACAAAGCATAATCGAATGACTAATTTTGAAAGAGCATCAAAATCTATAACTTGCAATTACTGCATGAAGAAGGGTCATACATCTCATAGGTGCTATGCTAAAAGGTTCCTTGTGCCTAATAGAGATTGCATTTGGGTTCCAAAGAAAAAGAAGAAAATGACTAACCCATATGGACCCAATATAGAGTAGGTACCTTTCTTTGGTATTTGATTTGATTTCTGCAGGTGTGTCTAAGAGAAAAAACATAATCATGGTACTTAGACGTAAGAAGCTCTAGACACTTGACAAGTGACTTGTCCATGTTTACAAGGTTGACTCTAAAAGATGGAAGACTTGTCACTAGTGAAGACAACAATAAAGGAAAATGAGAAGGAAAAAGATGAATCAAATGCAGAGTTTGATCAATCAATAATCTACTCAAAAGCCAATGGAATGGACACAAACACATAGATATCAGGCATCATTTCCTTAAAGATCACAACCTAAAGGGTATTTGTTCAATTGAGTTTATTAATCATTCATTGGCTGGTACATCAAACAAACCTTATCTTGAGAGTGGTTCTATGATCTTAGAAACATGCTAGATATCCTTGATGAGTCTAACATTTGCTAGCATGCTTGTTAT
This sequence comes from Glycine tomentella, assembly GCA_007407185.1. NCBI lineage: Eukaryota > Viridiplantae > Streptophyta > Magnoliopsida > Fabales > Fabaceae > Glycine > Glycine tomentella. The sequence goes on from PYAF01003965.1 coordinate 141,063, forward strand.
TTGCTTATCTATGTTAAATTGCATCTTACTTGACTAATCATCACATGTGCTTCAAAATTCAAAATTGGTTGCATAATTACTATTCATTCTGCAAAATGCTCTGTAATAATCGATTACAGCACGGGATAATCGATTATTTGAAGTTTATGCTATATTCAGAGTCATTTTCTATGTCATGTAATCGATTACATTCACGGAATAATCGATTACTGTCCATCAAAATTGAATCCTCAATCTTAATTCTCACTGGAATAATCGATTACCTTAATGAATTAATTCGATTACTTGAAGGTTTCATTGAATCCAGAAATATAATTTCACTGAAATAATCGATTACATCAACGAATTAATCGATTATAGTATGTTTCAAAATTGTTCCAGTTTACAAAGCGCACTGGAATAATCGATTACTTTTCGAATTAATCGATTATTTAAAGCTGAGGTTTATTTCAAAGTCCTATCCTTCATGTTTTGTTCCTCTGCATCTATCATGATTCTCTTTTATGATGTTTATATCCTTGCTTGCTTATCTCATGTATCAATTGATTGTTTTTGACTTTAATAATCCTTAAGGGAGAGAAAAATAAGAACATAAGCATATTTTAAAGGGGAGAAAGAACATATTACAGGGGAGAAAAATGAACTTAGGAAACAGATACACTCTGTATTGTTTATTGCTCTTATCTGGATTAAATATCAAATTACCTAAGATAGGGGGAGCAAATTTAAGTGACTTCTGTTTATGCTAGCATTATGCAAGCATACTTGACACTTGCACTTGGCAAAAAGGCTGATTTGATTTTAGGTTATAAAGTACAAGACTCCTATCATTCTTCCCTCAAAGCACTTAAAGGCTAACAAATGTTCAATTGATATTTGGCATGTTCAAAGCCAAAAAAGGGGAGATTATTGGATATAGGGGGAGCAATAAAAAGATCAAGTCAAGGATGAAGCATGTGCCTTAGAAGAAAGTTTTAGCTTTTCACATGCCAAGGCATTTGTAATTTGTTAAGTGTTTAGGAGGTTTATCTTATGATCCTTGCATTGCATAAACATGATCATTGACATGCATACATGATTTTGTTAAAGCATAAAAGCTTTCATAAAGAAATTGATTTCTCATGGTTGTGTTTTGGAAAAATCTTTTTACACTGCTTCAATCGATTACACAAGGATATAATCGATTACAGACTTTTGTTTTAAAACTGGAAAAGCCATGAAGAACATTTTAATCGATTACATAGCACAAAATGAAAATCATGTTTTCCTGTCTTAATCGATTACTACGATATTGTAATCGATTACATAAGCTTGTTTTACAACTGAACTCATATGCTTTAATCGATTACACCTCGGATTAATCGATTACTTTGCTCATTGCAAGTTTCTAGAATGATCTATGAACATTTTAATCAATTATTTGACAATTTAATTGATTACATACGCTATTTTAATCGATTACTTGGCGCTTTAATCGATTACATTCAGTTATAAATATTTTCTATAAAAAGTTGTTGAGTCTTTTGAAATAAAACTTGATTTTGTGAAATGCCTATTCTTACAAAAGCTCTCAAAGTCTGAGAAGAGATATTCTAAGTTACATTGATCTTGCTTCAACACCTAGATCTCATGCATCATTGATCATGTTGGTTTGAACAAGATTTCTCAAGAGTTTTATAAAAGAGAGCTGATTTCAAGAATTTCATTCATTCAACCTGAGATTGTTTGGTAACATTCATTCATTCATCTTTTGAGGATCATGAGGTTATATCTCTCTTAAACTCTTGCAGTGATTTGTTTGTTTACTTTTATTTCTTGTAAGTAGGGTTCTGTCGAGGGAAGAACATAGTAGTGTTCTCTGGTTCTTGATCATTAGAATTCTATAGGGTTTAGATTTATGTTTCTTTATCTAAGGTTGATAAAGGTGATCAGTTGTAAAAGCTGAAAATAATAGGAATACTCACAATAACCAAGAGGGGGGGTGAATTGGTTAAAACCTTGGTATTTTAAAATTAGTTCAAATCAGAGTTCAGGATCTTTATCACTTTCAAAACCAAGAAATCTTTTTACTCAATCAAATAACTCAACCCCAAGAAATCAATAGATCAAAACAGAACTTGTTGGACAATGGATATGAATCAAAGAATAAATGACCAATGAGCAAGAAGAGTAATAGAGAAATAGAATCAAAGACAAACAATTTACACTGGTTCACTTCACAACTGAAGCTACATCTAGTTTCTTCTAATCAACACTAGATTAGAGTTTCACTATTATAAATTTCTATTCTTACAAGCTTTTACAAAACCCTCCCTTTATCAATACTAGATAAAGAATAGAAATCTAAAACCCTATTAGACTTCAAAGGAGCAAGAACCTGAGAACACTACTCTGTTCTTTAGTTAGAGAACCCTTCTCTAGAACTAAGCTAGAAGAACCCACTTTACAATAGCCAAATACAACAAAAATTCAAAAATGAATTTACAAACAAAGATTAAGGAGAGAGACAACCTGATGATCCATTGAATGTAATGCACATGAATTACCAAGTCAGGTTGAATAGCAAACAAAATCAGACCATGCTTTTCCTTAACCTTGAAAAGTTTCTTGCTCAAGAATCATTCAAAGACCCATTGATGTTTTGAATGAAGCAAGAAGTAATAATACTGAGAAAATCACTTTGAAAGGCTTAGAAGGCTTGTGTATACTCAGAAATACGAAGTGGTCAAGTTATCTTACAAGCCAAGCCTTCAATCTTATTTATAACAGAATTTGTAACTAACTGTAATCGATTAAACGTGCCTAATAATCGATTAAAATTCTTATGTAATCGATTAAATTATCACTTAATCGATTAAAATGTTAAAGAAGCTTTCTGTGTTTCAGCAATGAGTAAAATAATCGATTAAACTGAGCTGTAATTGATTAACACAGAAAGCTCTGTTTCACAAAATGAACTGTGTAATCGATTACGAATTTTGGTAATCGATTAAATCAGAAAGGAAGCTTTTACCAGATGAACTATGTAATCAATTACTGATAATGGTAATCGATTATCATAGCAAGACTTAAAAAAAACTTTTAACTATGTAATCGATTACACCAAGTAAGTAATCGATTAAAACATTTAACAAAGCAGTTTATTTGCAATCAAATGTCAAATAATCGATTAATCTGATAGGTAATCGATTAATTTGTTCATAAAGATTTTTCCAGTTGGAATGAAGAACAAAATAATCGATTATATCATTAAGTAATTGAAAATAGAATGAACACTTATGCAAATAACCAAGAGGGGGGGTGAATTGGTTTTTCCTCAGAGTTTTTAAAATTTAAAACAAATTTTATACACAGTGGAAGACTTTGAAAGAAGGTTCGTGTCTTAACCAATTAAGAAATCTATCTTTTAAAATCAACTTTTATCTCAATCAACCCACTCTTGAGCTTCAACCAATCTTGTGATGTAAACAAATATAATACTTCAAGAACAATATGAATATGAACAGAAAAATACAATTACACACAAGATTTATATTGGTTCACCTCTCAACCCCAGAGGCTACATCCAATTTTACTTCTAATCAACCTTGATTAGAGTTTCCACTATAACAAAATGAATATCTTTACAAGCAAACACAGATCTCTTTTACCCACCCTAGGTAAAATTCAAAATCTAAACCTATAGACTTCTCAAAAGAGCTAAGAACCAGAGACCCCCTCTCTGTTCTACCCACTAGAAACCTATCTAGCAATGCTTTAAAGATACAAATTGTTATATGAACAAACAACAACAAAACAATCAATTTCTAAACAATAGAACAATGAAATTGATTCAAGAAAGATATCACCTGTACATCCTCAGTGAAATGAACGAATTTAAATGATCAAACCAGACTGAGAATGAATGCCATGATCTTTCTTGATGAAATCTTTTGACAAATAGTGCTTCAACACAAGCTTCTCATGAAATATGTGACTCAACAAATGAGATTCTTCATGATTCTTAAAACTATTATGAATGAATGTTTCTAATGAGCCTTGGTGCTTTTGAAATCTCCAGAGAGTGTTTTACAAGGCTTTCTTCGAAAACTCATAAACTCTTGTTTCACTTAATGAGCTACATCTATTTATAAAAAACATAATTAACTGTTTGTAATCGATTATTCCGTAAGTGTAATCGATTATTTTAACTAATGTAATCGATTAAAGTTCAAAAATAATCGATTAAAGTGTTCATCTGAAATCTGAAAAAATTCTCAAGAACAAATAATCGATTAACTCATGTCGTAATCGATTATTCCAGGAGGTCAGGATTTTCAGATACACTGATGTAATCGATTAATACTCAAATAATCGATTATCACAGGAAGTGTGAAAAACTCATCAATGCATATTTAATCGATTACAACAATCTGGTAATCGACTAAACCAGATAAAATTTCTTCTGAAAATTATGCAGATGGACATATAATCGATTAATATGTCAAGTAATCGATTATCACATAATCGATTAATCTGTCAAGTAATCGATTATCATAGAACGACTTATCAAGGTCAGCCTAATATAATCGATTACAAGAATATGGTAATCGATTAAATTGTTCATATGATAATATGATGTTCTATAAGCATGAAATTAATCGATTAAATAGGATCAGTAATAGATTAAAACAGTGAAAAAAACTTTTTGTGAAAAACTTCAATGCTTTAATGTCACGCCAAATGATTCATGTGATTTATGTGACCTAATCATGAATTAATGAATGAATGTATGCATGACTTAATCAACCTATGTGAGGAATAAGAGATTTTATCTTTCTTGAACCAAACTTTTAAACAAAATACATATGCCATCAATTTGAGTGGGCATGTAAAATCAAAACTTATGACAATATAGACTTGATTCCTCATGATCTTCCTCAACATATTCTTCATCATATCTAACAGTAATCGATTAAAACAGTAAGAAAAACATTTTTCCAAAAACCTTTTAATCAGATTCAAACCTTAACCAAAAAGATAAAACCTTTGATGTTTTAATGAAAACCATTTAAGCATAATAATGAATGAATGAATGCAATGCAAGGATCAATCAAATTGTCTTTCTCTTACACTTGAATCATTTACAAAACTTCAAAGCACTTCAAGCATGTTGAAAGCTCAAAACACATTTCTAAATCAAAGTCATTCACTCTTCATAATGCTCTCCATATATCCAACAATTCCCCCTTTTTGGCTTTGAACATGCCAAATTCTTGATTGGTCATTTGTTGGACTTGAAGTTCTTTGAGGGAATCAAAATAGAAGACATAAGCTTTTTCAAACCTGGAAATAATCGTAGACTTTTTGCCAAGAACAAGTGTTAAGATATCTGCTTGCTTTATTCATCATTCATTAACTTGTATATTTGACTTAATTTGTTAATTTTATTACTTATCTCCCCCTTAAATTTGTGCAAAAAATGTGCAGAAAAATAGGGTAGAACAGAGTACAATGCAGAGCACAATCAATCACACAATCAATCAATTATTTCTCCCCTTATTTGGCTTATCAAAGACAAAAATTAAATAGCACAGCGGATAACAAGTAGGAGAAGCTAAAACAACTTCATTAATCATTGAGGGAACTAGTATATTGCTTAAAAAAAACATAAAACCAGAAACCAGAAAATATAAAAGATAAAAGAGGAAATACAAGGCTTATAAACTAGAAAGATTCAGAATTATCAAACATCATTGTTGCTTCAATACTTTTTAGCCTAGACTTAATTTCCTCTAAGGCTGCATTGGTCTCAACCCTATGTTCATGATGAAGAGACAATAGGCCATCCATCTTTTGAATCATTAAGGATTCAAATGGACTATAGGCAGGTTGAGTGGGGCCTCCTTCTTCAACATCTTCTTCATCATCCTCTTCAACTCCATTAGCAGCAGCAGGAACAGCTTGTTGGCCAGCCATTTGCCATCCTTGAGGTGTCTTCACCATCCCTAATTTGGTCAGATGCTTCTCCTTGATGAGACTGTTGCTTGAATTGGTGTTGTCCACCACTTCATTAGAAACATCTATGTTGAAATAATCTATGAATCTAGAGATGAGCACAACATAGGGAAAAGGATAGTTCATAAGCCTCTTGGACTTTAACATAACCTCAAGAATGAGAATCCAATTCATCTGAATTGAATTCTTGAGACCATACACTAGTTGCAGGTCATCATCAGTGGCTTGGGCATGGTTAGTGGCTTTAGGAGTGAGAATGTATGTGATTATATAGTGTAGGAGTCTATCTTCATGGGTCATGGGGCCAGTGCTAAGCCTAAGCTTTAGCCTCATTTGGGGATCAATCAACATTCCCTTATAGGTATCTACTCTATTGTACCACTTAGCCTCTTCCTCAAATTTCCTTTCCCTTTCAAAGGAAATACCAGCCACTGCTTCCCAGACTTCTGGAGTTATTTCCATGGCAACTCCATTCACTTGGGACCTAAGTATACCATCCATGGAACCTTTGGCACATGTGTAAAACACCTTGACCAATTCAGGGTAGAATGTACCCTTCATCTCCACAAATTTTCTTAACCCCTGGGTTTCAATAAAAGCAGGGAATTGGAAGCCTTACCTAATGAACCAATCTAATTCTAGGTGTTTAGGGGGACACACTAACTTAGTGGCATTGAATTGGAGATATGTCATTCTGTCCCATTCAGTAGGGAACCAATGATCCAACCTACTAACCACTAGGTTAGAGGTTTCTCTAGCCTTTCTCTTAGAAGTCTTAACTCTCTTAGAGGCAGACATCCTTTGGGCAGAGTGATTAAACTCAGATAGAAGAAAAACACAGTAGTGTGTGAGAGATTAGAAAGAGAATAGGTGTGAATTCTTCCTTCAACAATAAGTTGTATTTATAGAGATTTTTAGGCTCCAAGTATTTGAATTTTGAATTAAGGAGCAGTTAGTACAAATTAATCACTGTAGAGGATTCAAATTTGAATTAGGTGGGAGTTGGGCAGTTACAACTTCCAAGAAAATCTGTCAGATTTTGCAATAACTCCATGAATAATCGATTATTTCCTTATGTAATCGATTAATTTGTAAGCAAAATCACTTTCTACAGATACAGTAATCGATTATTTCGTAACGTAATCGATTATTTCTGTAAAATGCACATGTAGAAGACAAAGTGTAATTGATTATTTTATGATTTAATCGATTATCACAGAGAAGTTTGAATTTCAGAAACATATAGAGGCTTGTGTAATCGATTAAGCCGACATGTAATCGATTATTCCAGTAAGTTTGAAATTTGAAAAACTGATTCTCAGTAATTTAATCGATTACCATTCACTGTAATCGATTATTCCAATGAATTTTCACTTTGTAAAAGAATTTTTGATCAGTGTAATTGATTAATTCGACTCTTAATCGATTATTACAGAAACATTCAATCTTATGAAAATGAGTTTCGAAGAAGAATAATCGATTATTTTGTTTATGTAATCGATTACATAAGCTCAGATTTCATTCTAAATTTTGATTTAAGTGATTTTAATTGATTAATACGACACTTAATCGATTATTACAAAACAAGTATTTGATAAAACAGAATTTTTGCAGCACAACTTGGAAATTTTAAGCATTTGTGATGAAGGATTCAATTCACAAATCATTTCACATGAAAAGGCATACAACATTCAAGCTAACAGAGTTAGATTCATCCAAGATTCCTAGCATGTTTCTAAAAGCATAGAATCTATCTCTAGCCAATGGTTTAGTAAATATATCAGCCAATTGATTATGAGTGTCAATGAAATCAATTTTGATATTACCTCTCTAAACATGATCTCTAAGAAAATGATGCCTTATCTCAATATATTTGGTCCTTGAGTGCATTATTGGATTCTTTGAAATGTTGATAGCACTTGTGTTGTCACATAGCAAAGGTATTTCTTTCAATTCAACTCCAAAATCTTGTAATTGTTGCTTCAACCATAGACTTTGTGCACAACAACTTCCAGCTGAGATATATTCAGCTTCAATAGTTGACAAGGCAACGCAAGATTGTTTCTTGCAATGCCATGAGATTAATGAACTTCCAATTAGATGACAAGTTCCACTAGTGCTTTTTCTATCTAACTTACATCCTGCAAAGTCAGAATCAGAATAACCAATAATATTAACTAAAGCACCTTTGGGATACCAAAGACCAACTTTTGATGTTGTCTTGGGATATTTGAGGATCCTTTTGACTGCTGTTAGGTGAGACTCTTTGGGATTTGCTTGATATCTAGCGCACAAGCACACACTTAGAATTATGTCTGGTCTACTAGCTGTCAAATATAATAATGATCCAATCATTCCTATAAATTTTGACTCATCAACCCTCTTTCCATTTTCATCTGAATCAAGATAGGTTGATGTTGCCATTAGGGTTGCAGCATCTTTACTTGTCTCCATTTCAAACTTTTTGATCACTTCAAGGCAATACTTAGATTGGTTGAGAAATGTTTCATTCTTCATTTGCTTAAAGTCTAAGAAAATGTTAATTCTCCCATCATTGACATTTCAAATTCTTTCTGCATAGCTTTAGAAAATTCCTTGCACAGCAAATGGTTAGTTGAACCAAAAATTATATCATCAACATATACTTGAACCAATAAGATATCATTCTTCTGTCTTTTGATGAACAAGGTTTTGTCAACATGAGCTCTTGTGAAAGATTGTTCAAGTAGAAATTTGCTTAGTCTTTCATACCAAGATCTAGGAGCCTGTTTTAAACCATAGGGCCTTTTTAAGTTTAAAAACAACGTTTGGATGTTTAAATTAGTAAAACCAGGAGGTTGTTCAACAGATATGTCCTCCTCAATGTATCCATTTAAGAAGGCACTTTTGACATCCATTTGAAAAAGTTTAAAATCCATTAAACATGCATATGCAAGCAATAACCTAATTGCTTCCAATCTTGCAACTGGAGCATAGGTTTCCTCATAGTCAATGCCTTCTTCTTGGTTGTAACCTTTTGAAACCAATCTAGCTTTATTTCTGACTATGATTCTACTCTCATCAAGTTTATTTCTAAAAGTCCATTTTGTCCCAATGGGTTTAAGAGAGGGTGGTCTAGGAACAAGTTCCCAAACTTCATTTCTCTTGAATTGATTTAACTCATCATGCATGGCATGCATCCAATGTTCATCAATTAAGGCTTGATCAATATTCTTAGGTTCAATTTGAGAAACAAAAGCCATATTACAACATAGATTTCTTAATAAAGATCTAGTAGATACTCCCTTTGAAACTTCACCTATGATGTTATCAAGTGAGAGATCTCTTGTTGTTCTCCAATCTTTTGGCTCTTGAACAGGTGTTGATGGTTTCATTTCAGCACTTGGTTCTTCTTTCTCCTTATTTATGGAATCATTAAGCTGAATAAATTCTTCCATAGGACCTGCATCTACATCACACTTCTTTTCCTCTTTTGAGGGATTAGACTCATCACAAATCACATGTACATATTCTTCCATGTACAATGTTCTTTTATTGAAAACTCTATATGCTTTACTATGTAATGAATATCCAAGGAAAATTGCTTCATCAGCTTTAGCATCAAATTTTCCAAGTGATTCTTTCCCATTGTTTAAAACAAAACACATGCAGCCAAAGGCTCTCAAATGAGAAATGTTTGCTTTTTTACCTTTGTATAGCTCATAAGGAGTTTTCTTTAAAATAGGCCTTATAAGTAATCCTTAAAACGCTAATGTAATCGATTAATTTTACTTATGTAATTGATTATTAACACATTCAATCGATTAAAGTGTTCTTGAGCTTTCTGGAAAATATATATGAACAAAGTAATCGATTATTTTGTAATGTAATCGATTATCACAGGAAGTCTTGTTTTCAAAAACATACCATGTAATCGATTACCACAAATAGTAATCGATTAACACAAGAAGACTTTTTTGTGACTTTGTGTGTAATCGATCACCATTCTATTGTAATCGATTAAAGTGTTCTTGTAAGCTTAAGTAATAGATTACCACAAGTTGGTAATCGATTAAAGCAGAGAAAAAATGTTTCTCCAAAACCTTAAACTTTGAACACTTTGGTTTTTATGCAATCATGTAAACCATTTGTTTCACAAAAGCTTTTTCAATAAGACTTATGCATTTATGAAAACATGAATGCAAAAACTATGAATAGCTTTTTCAATAAGACTTATGCATTTATGAAAACATGAATGCAAAAACTATGAATGATGTTTATGCAATGCAATGGATCATAGGATGACTTACTTAGACATCTAAAGATTACATATACCTTCAATTGAATGACATGCAAAAGCTAAAACATATTCATGCCTAAAAGCCTTAGCATCTTGATCCTTTCAAGCTCCCCATGTATCTAACAATGTTCTCTTGGTTGAGTTCTTTTTGTTTTGGTAGAAACACCTCGTTCAAGTAGATTTTGTCTTGCACATCTACAAGTGTCTCATACAAGAATTTTCTTATAACTCCATGAATCTCAAATACGTTAGTGAGGATCACACTATGGTATATATCCTTCCCAATGCTCTTGTCCTTCATCACTTAAGTAGCAAAGTAGTTGAAAAGAATCTGGGGAAAGTCAAAGGGAATGTCCTCTATAAGGTGATACAAGATGTGTTAGACAAGAAATCCTTTGATCCTTGCTTGTGAATGATGGCCCTGTTGATTATCTACTAGAAGGTTTTGGCCTTACTCAACAATGTTCCATATCGCCTTGAGGTCTTAGCCCAGTTGGGTCCCCAGAAGGAATGCCCAATGTGATCTTCAAGTTCATCTCCCTAGTTGTTCATGAAGTTGGTTCTACGATGCTTGCAGCCAATGACATGAGCAATGGTTTCGAATGATATCTTCACTTGGATATCAAGCACTCTTCCAACAAAATATCCTCCAATATCTTCATTCCTGTAAACTTTGGCAGTCCTTCAGAACTCTCAAATAAGTTTAGGCACCACCACTTTGGGATATTCAAAGAAGTGGTAAATGCCACACAATAGAAGATGGGCTTTGATGACATAGCCAACGTTTTCCAAAATGTTGATATCGAAGAAGTGCTCGACATGAACCTTTGGTTCCTTGTCCTTCATCATTACTTCTACAATGAGAATGGTTGTGAGTGCGGGTTTGGTGATACGAACAAGGGAACCTTCCTCGGATGATACAAAATGAGGATTGTTCCTGAAGTCTAGTGTAACTTGGATGGCTTGAGGTTGGTTCTGTTTCTTGGCCATTGTTAGGGTTAGGAAAAATTTATGATTTTCTGAGAGGAAGAGATGTTAGTGTACATAGAGGATTCAGAGAGAGAGAATGTGAAGGGGTTGCAAACAATTTAATCGTTAAAAGACGTAATGATGAGTGATAATGACAGTTAAGTGTTTAGGGTGAAGAGAGAGAAAGAGGTCGTGGGAGGAAGTTGAAAAGATATGGGCTTTTTCAATTAGGATCGGAGCCGTTTCAGGTGACTTAGCACAAGTGTACTCAAATGCTGTGTTTCACTAAACTTTCATCCAGGGTCATGGTCCATATATTGGAGGCATGTGTGTAGTGGACAAATATTGACCTAGCTCATTGGATGATAGGTCCTTTGGAAACATAGTGATGTGTTATGGCTTCACACTGAAAGAAAGGGCCTTGAAGCCCGAAGGTATGTGAGAAGAAAAACAAATTTTTAAAGCGGAAACACGCATAACACCCAAGAATCATTCTTTAGGATATAGATATTACCTTGTTTGCATTCGAAACTTGATGATCAATGATAGGCTTGAATATACAAGCCCTCTAATATTGATCCACACCACTCCTTGTCAAGACTCAAGAACACTTCTTGAAGGCCACCAACGAACACCAATGGAGGCAGACTAGGCGCACCAATGGAGAGGAAGAAGGTTAGGTTTCAAAGTGTTTATCTTATCTAAGAGGCTCACCAATAGATGATATTGGTGGCTGAATTTTTCTGTCAAAAACTCACACAAGGGGCACGTGAAAGGGAGAAAGGTAGATACGTTTTTTTTTCTTAAAAACCATTATTAGAGAACTATGATCACAAGAGTATATTTTATAGAAGAGTTTTTGGTTAGATTTTTAACCAACAAATCTGATTATGAAGCATCCCACACGTGAAGATAAAGTGGAGTTGTTGCATTTCAAAAATTGCTAACAACCTCAGATCATATCTTCCTAAGACCAAGTCAATTACTTGGGATTTATTTTGCCAAATAACAATTAGATATTCAGCCGTATGTAAGCCCCTAATCAACCCTCAAACTTCTTCCTAAAATCTAGGACATGATCATGATAAGATGTTAGTTGAATTCATATTCAAATCTAGCTCTTATCTTCTCCTTTTGATATGAAACTATCTACTATAGTTAATTCATATTTAAAATATTTAAATTCAAAATTTAAATTATCAAATTTGAATATTAGATAATTAATTTAACTATTTAAATTAATTAATAATGTCTTAGACTATCCAAGCCCATTAACACCATTCATGCGCCCCTCTCTCTTTAAGATAGGTATCAAACTCCTTCTTGGGCCAACAACCATTATTAGGCCCAAAAACTTTAATGTTATAATGTCGTGACAATAAAGTGTTAGTGTGTGACCCATTAGGCCCAACATAGCTACTGACATAAATGAGTTTGGGCCCAACAATGCCACTACCCATTTAATGACAACACAGAGCACTAGCAATGCTTTGTTGCCCCAGAACTAGTTAGGTAAATGACAAGATCATCCTATTAAATCTATTTGGTTTCCGTATGTATTTCCTTTCGTCTTGGTTACCTTCCCATAAAACCTAGGGTAAGGAAACGTATTAGTCCTTGCGGTCTAGGGTAAGCTTTAATACAAAATAGGGAGTCTCCAATTTCACTGACTCTAAAGGCGAATCATCTCATGATTTCTTTTACTATGCATAGATTCCCAAGTTCCGTAAATGTCATCCCGATTTCTCCGGTTTACAGATAACCTAATCTCTCACAGAGATTTGACGAATTCCTTTAGCTAGTCACCCTAGACTTGTGTTCTTTCAGGACATGCCCAAAGATATACCTATGTGTTTCCATGTTTCAGGCAGACGAGGTATACAATCAAAACATGTCTTCTAGAACACAGTCTAGGTGAAAACTTCTGGTCTAAGGAAAGACACACCCAAATAATAAGAGACTACTCTAATGATACTATCTGTGAGATTTCCTCATAGAGTCTCTTTGTGGGTCCGTTCAGTGCGAGCTATACCCTTATAGGTCCACCTATGACATCTCCATGTCTGTAGCTCATGAGGTCTTTACCTTGTATCTGTATACAAGTAGATAAGCCGTGCTAGTCTTACCCGAGATCTCTGATCCCCATTCTCAGTGTCTCTAGACTAGGAACATAAAATTTAGGAGTAGACATCTGGTATCCTTGAATCCTCATGATCGTCATCCCATCACTGATATTCACGAGATACCTATTACATTCCAAGGGTTTTATCCAGTTACTCATATATTAATAATGATATCGAGACAGAATATGAAACAAGATAAAGAGTGCTCATAATTTATTCATGACAATATGAAAAGTACATGTACGTCCTAATCTAATGAAAAGATTGTCTCTAGGACATCCATATACTAACACACACATGGATTTAAAACTTCATTCCATAAGGAATATGCCAAGCCTTTTTCTTAGAGAGATTAGCCTGTCCTCAATAATAGGTTTTGTAAATAAATCAACAAGATGATCCTCTATGTATACAAATTGTAATTCCACAATACGCTTTTGAACGTGATCCCTTATGAAATGATGTTTTATTTCTATGTGTTTGGCACGTGAATGCATGATGGGATTATTAGAAAGATCTATGGTACTAGTATTGTCGCAAAGGATAGGAATTTTACTCTCAAATAATTTGTAATCCTCAAGATGATATTTGATCTATAAGAGTTGAGAATAGTTGATATATACTCTGCCTCTACTGTTGATAGAGCTTTTGTCCCTTGTTTCTTGCTCGTCCAAGAAAGCAAGTGTAACGACCTAAAATTATTCTAGATATTGTATTTTTATTTGAGTTAAATTACTAAGAAATCGTTAGATAATAATGATTTTTGCTGAACATATACTAGTATAAATTCTAAATGTAAAGATAAACTGTTATATATATTACAAATAGTCATAGTTCTTGTTACAAGTACAAGCTTTTTCCAAACAAAATTCTACTTCATATCTTCATTTTCTACACCATCAGCGACCCAAGTCATCAAGGAGATTGACCACTGTTGCCATCTAAAAAATGAAACAAATATAGTGAGAAATAAAATTTCTCAGTAGGCAAAAGCTAAACCATCAAAAATACGTTAGCACATTAGTAAATCCTCAATATAATCAAATAAATTCACACAAGAATTATGCAGCTATATGAATGCATGAAATGAACTATCCCAGAGTGCACATAGCCACTACATATCGTACTGTATGTAGCTACACTTCGTACTGAGTGTAGACGCCGCGATCGTTATAACGACTACGTTTCTTGTTCGTATTTAATAGATTTTGCTTATTAATTTTACAGAAAAAAATTTTCTACATAATTTTGTTTACGTAAAATTTGTTATACGTAATAATTTATTTTTCTAACGTGTTCGCAAAATTGTCAAAATATACAATTCAAATATAATTTAAGATACAGTCCGGATACAACACAGTCCCAAATAGTTTGTTTGAACGTAAGATACATACAGCATAGCATAGTATCAAATACAGACAAATAGAAAATCACAAATAAAGCATATAGTTATCCAACAGCAAACAGAACATCCAGCTCTCCTTCCTTAATGCTTTCCTCAGCTTACTGTTCCTCTGCTCACCCAAATAGATTGGGTCATCACAGGTGTCAAACCACATACACAACTCAGGTAAGTATTTAATAATCATGATTAGATAATTGACAGAAATTGAAATAACATCACAGACAATTAACCAATAAATCATCATTTATAAACAGAACCAGTTTCATGGAAAATGATGCATGATTTCTTTGTTAAATGATGCATGACTGAGATCTCAGATTATCACCACAGAGTACCATAAGCAAATTAGTTTCACCCACTCTAGTGAAACCTCCCTCCACTCTGAGGGGTCAAATGAAAATGATGCATGGTTTGATTTTTTTTTTTAGATCCTCTTTATCATTAATTTATTTCTCAAAGTCTCATATCTTAGCACCATAAATTTTTAATCATCCATTAATATCAAAGATAAGTGTCCACAATTTTCTTAAGGAACTAATCTTAACAATATATAATACAAATCTTTAATCATATATCCATGACCTATTTTCTAATAGAATAAACCATAGAAACTTTATCATAGCTCAACATCAAATGAATAATGAAATAACATACAACATCATCAAGTTACAAAATTAATCTACAGCAACATAATAGAATAACATACAGCAATCATTAAGTTACAAATTAATATACAGCAACATAATAAAATAACATACAGCAACATTAAGTTACAGAATTAGTTTACAGCAACATAATAAATTAACATACAGCAACCTTTAAGTTACAGAATTAATTTACAGCAACATAGTAAATTAACATACA
>PYAF01003965.1:206190-219884 GCA_007407185.1 Glycine tomentella
CTCCCGGCCTCGTGGTCAACACCACCAGAGCTATCAAGCTCACGTCCTACAGAACCAAAACACAAGGTATCAGTAACGGTTCTAAGCCGTTATATCGAAAGGAAACCACAATTCCTTCCACATAACTCATAACAATCACTTCACAAGTGATTCTCAGACCCTCAGAAAGATCCTACTCAGCCTACACAAGGCTCCAGAGTCTTTACCATGACTCTGATCAAAGCATATCCCTGCTTATACAGATCAATTCCAAACCTCTCATTATCACCAATTCCAGCTTACAAACAACATCTATACTATCTCATAAGTAACTTTGTCAACTGCTCTAAGGTTCATACTAGCCATATAACTAGCCTTTTACCTTTGCTCATACATACTCAGAGCCAAAATCAAACTTCATCAATAATGATGACTCAAGCAAGGCTTTAACTTCATCAGAATAACCCTCTGAGCATAAAACTCTACAGAGTCCAAGCCTAATAACGGCTCTAACACCTCCAAAAACACCTCTCAAGGTATTCAAAACCAACCAAAAACCCAAATACAAAATCAACGGCTAAGGCTCGAGTTTCTTACCTCTGTGTAGTCCAGACACACCAGGGAATCACTTTCCCTAAGGTAGCTCGCTCAATCAAAGCTTCCTTCGCCTCTGATTCTTCGATTCCCAAGGACTCCCTTAGAAATCTCGATCTCGCCGTTTACCGCCTCTTGTCGAGAATAAAGCTGGGTCACTAGCTTATCTCGAGGCTCTGCACACTTTCCCAGTTGGGTCAGAGGTGTTTAGATGAAAGATGAAGGAGATATGAAGCTTCAAAGTTCATCAATGGCTTTCCTCTCTCTCTCTCCTTTTTCCCTTCAGTTTTCGTCCAGAAATGAGCTATTTATAAAACTGAACCGAAAGTCCCGCACGGTTCGCGCCAGGTGCCGCGCTGATCGCGCCATAGTTCGAATAACCCGTGCCATCAGCGCCAAATCCACGAGGATAGCGTGAAATGGCCGCAATGATTGGCCTGATCCAAGCTTCCCGCGCTGATGGCGCCCTATCCCGCGCTGGTTGCGCCACAGGTTCGAACAACACACGCTGTTAGCGCTACAACCACGCTAATAGCGTCAAAAGGCCGCAAGCATCACCCTTATTCAAACCTCCCGCGCGGATCGCGCGAGACTCCACGTGAATCTCGCGAGTTGGCCGAAACTGCCTAATGCTTTTCTTTTTAGGGCCTCTAATGTATGATTATAATTCTTAATCATAAGCTTATTCCAGGCTTAATCCTATGCTCAAAATTCAAGGTATTACAGGTTCTATGTTTGGAGTATTGATAAACATCAAATTTACTGGATTCATATGCATTTTTGTGACGCTTATTTGTCATTTTAGTTAACTTTATACCTTTTTTTTAATCAAATTAGCTTTAAATTCAATTTTTACTTTGTCTTAGGTAGAATTTTATGTTTTAGTTATTTTAATGAAATTTTTGATAGTTTTTTCTGGCAAAAGTTTGCTTAGGCGCCAAAGCTCCAGAGGCCCAAAATTAGCAGAAAGTTCTAGAAGGAGAAATTGCAAAAAGTGAAGATAAAAGCTAGGAAAATCAAGAACAAGATATTTTTCAAGGATGAATCAGCTGAAGAAGAAGATAATCACTTGAATTAATTAGAGATATTATTTGTTAATGGTGAGCAACAAACCCAAAATGTTGAAGGTGCAAATGGTGAACAACAAGTTGATGTCAATGGTGCCAATGGTGATCAAAATGCAATGCTTGCTGGGTCTGCACAACCTCTTGTCCAACAAAAGCCTCCCATTTTGGAGGAACCTCATGTACAACAACCAATTGTTTAGCCATAGCCCAAACCTACAAGCAGATACAATAAGACGAGTTTTTAATACATTGGTTATTTTCTTTTCTTTTTAAGTTGAATTCTGACAATTGTTTTGGGAGTAGGGAAAAGTTGTGAAAAAAGAAAATGATAGTACCATAAGTTAATGAACCACAACACCATACTCCATAACAACAATCTAGATCTGTAACGGTTAAGGAACCACGACACTACTACATAACAACAGACTAAACCTGCAAACAGGCATTCAAAGGTAAGACTAAGATCAAGTTAAGTTCAATTTTTTATGTTTCATTATTATGTTACATGTTGAACACTTTTTTGTAGGGAACTTTTATGAATAGTAAATTTGTCAGGTCAGATTGATACCTCAAGCAAAAAAAGTAAATGGAACCATGCCACTAACCAAGACAATACAAAAATACTGGTAAGCAAAATCCCAAAATTTTGCTTGAGAGAATATAACCATTATTGTAACTTGAGGAAATTGTGTAATGCATAAACAATCATGTCAATGTAGCAGTCAACTATTTCCCAAAGCAACACCAAAGAATTTATGATATGATGGCATCAAAAACTGGCAAACCAGAAAAAAGACAATGTGAATCTTGGCATACATACATAACAAGGCAAAATGAGCAATTGAAGGAACCAGTGGACAGAAATAGGGTTTTGTGATATTGTATTGTATTGGGATTTTGAGGATTTGTTGTGTGAGAAGCTTGCTTTTGTGTTACTTTATTCGAACCATGTGCACTCGTCTGCACCTTTTGGAAATTTGTTCTAGATAATGGGTATCTTAAGTACATTTAAGACTTTATGTTACAATGTAAACTTGATGAATTACTTTGTTGATTTTGGAATCAATTTAGTGTTATTACACGTGTTTAATTTACTGTGACTCATTTGTCTAATACAAAATATTTTACGTACCAAATCAAAAAAAGATAATGGTACCTAAAAGCTTTGTTCATTTTTTAGGTAACAAGGGACTTAAGATAAACACCAACACATCACAAATGTAGAAATAATCATGCACAAAACATAAACTCATATCAGTAAATGAACCCAACTACATCACATACATCATTGTCACTTTTACAACTGACCCTAACAAATTTAGACCAAAGCCAATCTAACTTAAAACCAACACCAACCATCTAACTTTTACGGTCCTACAAATTAAATCACTTCCTTGTAACACTACCAATATTTATTACAACTACAATGGCCAATAAGGTTATGAAGACCCAAAGGACTACAACTACAAAATATAACAACTTCACCGTATTCCTTTCGACAACTAGCTACTTCTCTTTCCTTCTAATTTTGGTCTTCTACATCAAAGCTTCTTAACTATATCGACGACATTATTCTTCTTTTTTTGCCAATTTTTTGCTCAAATATGCTATTTCTTCTACATTTGCTTGTGTTTCCTCAAATAATGAAGCAACTCTATACTTTAGCTCTTCATTCTCCTC
Source organism: Glycine tomentella (assembly GCA_007407185.1). NCBI lineage: Eukaryota > Viridiplantae > Streptophyta > Magnoliopsida > Fabales > Fabaceae > Glycine > Glycine tomentella. The sequence continues at coordinate 209,511 of PYAF01003965.1, forward strand.
AATGTACCTAGCCAAATCACTCCCCTCTACAAAAACATTGTTCTTATCATCAGAAACGATCTTCTCATTAGAGTTTGGAATCCGTTTAGAACATCTTATCCTACAACACAAAACAAAATAAAGTACGACCCAGAAAGATTAAAGCCAAATTTTTTTTGAAAGAGAGGACATTTTCTTAGGTTCCAATATGGGCATCTCCAAAAACTCTTCCTCGAGTTCTTGTTAGTGTGCGACATGTACAAAATGGATAGCTTTTTACATTTGCATTCCAACAATCCAGATACTGAAGACATGGGTGATGACCCACCCATTGCACTATTTTGATCAACCATCAATGGATGAAATGTAGATCTACTCCCTTAGGGCATGAACACAAGAATGTCACAAGGATGGTTGTCTGTTCCTCTTAGCGCGATGCCCCTTGGTTTCATGTGGTGTATCAATATAAAATGTTTTATTTTATTTTTAATATGACAATAATTATTCATTTAAAATTAATTAATACATGTAAATTAAATGGGGTGATGTGGAAGTGATGACATGGCTGATAGAGTGCTTTTAGTTAAATATTTTTCTATCCTTCTTAGCTTATTTGACCTCTCTTGGACCTTTATTTTCTGATTCTAATTCAGTTTTTGGTTTAGGCAAGTAAGTGGGCTTAATTGCTAATTGTTGCGTATTTTCAGATTTTTGCTCACTTGACGTATCTGACTTGTGCAGGACCTATAGAGTGCTATCGATCTTTGAATGGAGTGATCTAGGAGTCCCGGGAAAGATAAAAAAAAGATCTACAAGTTTGTTAGAAATAGCCCAAGGCCAATTCTGTCATTTAGATGGTCATTTTAAGCTTCAAGTTAGCACCTCTACACTTGTAATTTTGGGCTACAAATTTAACTTTCATGGTTGTAAATAGCAAATAATTAGATTGTTGGGTTTGTTTATGGCCCATTCTATTTTCAGAACTTAGCCACTATTTATATTAGTGACTTTAGTGAAACTTGGACAGCACACTTTTCATTTTAATAAAAACAGTTTTGCATTTCTTTTTCTTAAGTTTTTAGGATCAAAACCCTTGCTCTCATTTTCTCTCTACTGTTCTTCCTTGTTCTTCATTTTAGTTTTTCTGTTCTTCCATTTTCGTGCACTCAATTCATGGGGCTTTCATTGATGATGATCATGGAAGGCTAAATCACCAATCAATCCAAGGAACCAACCTAAGCACAAGGAGAATTGGAGTTCTGGTTTAGTATTTCGAATTCTACTTGAATGTTCATCTTCTTCTTCAGTTGCTATTCTGTTTTTCATGATTATGAATGCGTTTAGGATTGAAAGTGGATTAGGTTATGGATTCATGCCTAATTTCAAATATTAATCACAGAATAATTGGATGATATTTCAATTAGGGTTGTGGTTTCAATTAAATTAGGGGTTAGTTCGATTGAACAACTTCTAATGAGATTGAATGAATGTTCATGATAGGATAAATTTATAAGAATGATGATGATTCGAATTGCTTGGTTTGGTGAATTGGATTGATGCTTCTTTAATCTGTTTTACTCACTTGTTGATAATCTTGTTAATTTCTGCACTGTTCTTTAATTTTAGTTTACGTTTTTGCAAGTTTTACTTACGCACACAAACTGTTTGATAAAATTTCCCCTTCACTGTTATTTGTAAATTGAAGCTAGAACCATATTGATTGTGTCTCTGAGTCGACCTAGGTTATCTCTGTGCTACATAATTAGCTTAGTTAAATTGTTTTAGTGTGTGTCGACAACGTGTTATCAATGGCAAACAGTTATCAATCTCATACTAACGTTAGGTACCAAATCCAAAAAAATTGAATAAGTAAAAATCTAAAAAAGAGATATATCTCAGGTAGAAAAAGCATAATTAAGCCATTATATAATGGTAAGAGGTGCAAATTCAACAGAAGATAGTAAGAAATTCTTATTTTTTCAATTTAATGAGAGGATAATCTTGTTTTAAATATATTTAGGCATGTGCAAAACATGAGAGCAAAGTGAAGTCAATTAAACCCAAGAAATAAAAGTTTGTAGTTAACTTCACTTTATTTACCATTTTCAAAGATTTGTAAAGGAAATGACAACACTTTTTGTTCTCTTCCCCATATATAAAGCAAATGGCACCTAGCATTTATTTTCCTTAATAGGGATTTCTTTCGAATAAAAGAATAACATATCTACATAACTTAATCTAACAATGACATCTACCATTTTTTTTCCTTGATAGCTAAGGGAAAGAGGATTAAGTGGATTGAGAATTTTTTCCTTAATAAGCATGTTACACCCATGTTTATCTTTTGCAATACCTTAGAGCATTAGGGTCAGAGGAAGTGAGATACAAATTGATCCTTGACCTAGTCTAAAATAATATACACTACAATTAAGTTGGTGTTTAATAACTTTTTTTTTTTTTGCAATGACAACAAATAGCCAGAAATATTATGATTTCAGACTCATATTTAACAGCCACAATAATGTTTTAATATTCTTTTTTAAAACTTTTACTTTTTCATGTATTCCCCCTCTTTCTCTGTCTCTTTCTTTAACGCAAACATCTCATACTCTCACTTTTGTCTCTCTTTCTTAACCCTAAGCATTTGTTTCAATTTCTTAGTGAGCAATTTGTTCTATTTCTTAGGGTTTGTGGATTTCACCCTGAGTTTCACAAATCGCTTAAGGTTTTGATTGAAGATCATCGTAGTTTCTTCTTGCATTCTTCTCTTTCTCTTCGTACTTTGCTTTCACACTCTTTTCTTTCTCTTTGTTTCTCACTCGTTGTTCCCTTCGTTCTTCTTTCTTGCAACAAGTAAGAAAGTTCACACTTCAAATTCCATTTCGCAACTTCACCAGCTTAGCGCTATACGCTTTTCTCACAATTATTCGTTGTTAAGAGATGTTGAATAAACAAGTGAGATGGAAAATTCTAAACAACGTCTTTTGATTTAATTTGTACGATTTGATTGGATTTAGGGTTTCCAACCTCGAGGCATTGTATACATTGTTATCATGTTTTTTAATAGATTCTAAGCATGGGTTCATTAGTTATTTTTACCTTTTACCAGGTGGTGAAGTTTTTAGTAGAGCATAATAGTAATAATATTCTTCATGTTCAAGTTACAATTAAGACTCTTATTTTTCAGGTATCTTGTTGAGTTTGAATGTTAAACTCATTAGCTTTTCATAAAGTAATATGCTCAAAAGTTAGACTTATATTGCATATCAATATTTTGTTCATAAACTCACGTGTGAGATTTGAAATGTGAATGCATCAATTTGTGTTTGTATTATATTTTTTAATTTTAATTGAAGGGAGCTAGTGGCAAATCATGGTCTTAATAGATGAGTTCAAGATTAATGAGTTTACGGTATTCTTTGATGTCTTGATTTGGGTATGATTTTGTGTGTGTTTGTGAAATGGCCGTAGTTGGTATTTGAGGCGAGATTCTTAGACTGATTCTTGGTCTATTTTAAACGAGTAGCTTCATGTGATGTGGTTATTTTTGCAGTGACTATCTGTTCAAGCTCCTTCTGATTGGAGACTCTGGTGTTGGTAAATCATGCCTTCTTCTAAGATTTGTTGTAAGTGATATACTGTTTCTTATTTCTTTGTTCTCACTTTTTTGTTTATTTTTATTTTCCTTGATTTACTCATTGGTCTTTTTGAGTTTAAATGTGATGTACAGAAATAATCCTGTGTGGTTATCTAAAGTGTGTATCTAGTGTCATTATGTGTGGTTATATAATTTTGGAAGGTTCTAACCTGAATGCCTTATCTCTCCATGTTGATTCATCATGGAGATGGTACACTGTTGCTCAATACTATTATTTAAAATTTTAGCTTTATGATAATTTCTATGTTGTGTTATAGGATGATTCATACATTGAAAGCTACATAAGCACCATTAGAGTTGATTTTGTGAGTACAATGTGACACATTTGAAACTTGAACTCATTTGAAATTGGATCTCAACTAATCATTGTGTTATTTTGTGCAGAAAATTCGCACTGTTGAGCAGGATGGAAGACAATTAAACTACAGATTGTATGTATTGATTGACTTATTTTGCCTCTTTATTTACTACAGTTATACTTTCAGTAAGCTTGAGATGTATGTTTTAATCTTTTGTAGGTCTATTTTCTTTTCCATTGAGGTGTATGATATTGTTCATTTCTATATTAATTTTTGAGAATTCTTTTTTTGAAGCTATTCTGTTCCTAGACAGTGAGATTGTGAGTCACTACAATTCTTGATTATATTGTCAAATTTTTCCTTACTTTGGTTTACAACCTGCTCTTTGTAGTGGGATACTGCTGGACAAGAATGATTTAGGACAATAACTAGTAGATACTATCGTGGAGCACATGGAATCATTGTGGGTGATGATTTTCTTAGCAATATGATTTTAAACATAGAAGGTTCCCTGCCTTTGCGGGGATTTCAATTTCATTGCATTTTCACTAATTGTTTCCTTTTGCAGATTGTTTATGACATGACAGATGAAGATAGCTTCAATAATGTGAAGCAGTGGCTTAGTGAAATTAACTGCAATGCCAGTGATGACGTTAACAAACTTTTGGTTGGAAATAAGAGTGATCTGTCAACAAATAAAGTCATCTCGTATGACACAGCTAAGGTATATAGCCTTGACATTCTGTTTATAGTTGCTGGAATGATAATGTTCATGTCCTGGAACCAGCACATCTCAACCTCCTCTTGTTTTTTTTCCTAATGCAGGAATTTGCAGATCAAATTGGCATACCTTTCATGGAAACAAATGCAAAAGATGCTACAAATGTGGAAGATGCATTCATGGCCATGTCTGTTGCCATGAAGAATAGATACCCCATTCCTATTCATTAAGAAAAAAATCACTTAAGCTTAAGATTTCTTTGTTTCAGCTTTTTAAAAATAATGTTTTTATGATGTAGTATAGCTTTTAGTTTTAGCTAGAGAAAAGCACTAAAACGTTTTTTCAGATATTTTTTAGAAGCAAAGGGTGCAGGGTATACCAAGCCTGATCCTAGGGATTACCTGTCTGGGACTGATGTTGCTAGAAAGGTACAATCTACATTATTTTACATATATGCAATATTTTATTGTCATGCCTGTGAAGTATAAAGTTCCTTCTTGAGGTTGATATCTCTTAAGTTTCGATAGAGATGTAATTGAATTGAACCAAAATCACGTGCAGTGCTTTTAAGTTTGATTTGCTCATATTAAACATTGAGGCTCAAAGTTATGCATGAGCTAGATTTCAAATTTTCTTAACGTATGTATTAAGTAAATTTATCATGTATTTAATTTGAAGCTAAAATTTGAATAGTTAAAATTTTGAGATTCTAAAAATCATTGAAATGTTCATAACACAAGTTCAATAAAAAAATATTATTTTAAACAATCTCAAATGTCTTGTTGATAATTGACCTTAAAATATCGAGTAGATAACTTTTGGTTCATTTTTTTTTGAAAGGCAAATAACTTTTGGTTCATAATCTTGAACTAATATTATTTTGATTCATGATAGCTTTTTATGCTTAATTAACTCAATCCACTTTAATTTGGTTGTGATTGTTATTTGAAATTAAAATTCTTGTGGTTCAACAGGTGATAATTCTTGCAAGGGAATCAGGTTTGAAGCTGGAGCTTTCTGATATTCCCGTTGAATATCTTGTGCCATAACCATTAAGAGTAAGAACCAATTTCTATTAATTATAGTACAGTTCAGAGTTTTATGGTGTACTATTATTACACTTGATATGAAATACTCTGGTGATTTCTTACAGGTTAGTGCATCAGCTCAAGAGTTTATGCAACAATTGCCAAAATTTGACAAGGAATTAACAGAGAAATTAAAAGATGTGGAGTGTGTTGAAGACATTTTACTTCAGGAAACATTGGAACACCTGGTAGTTATTGATATGATTGAACTGTGCAATGAAGAAAAAGTTGAGAGCATAAGCTATTAGGTGAATGTACTTTTGAACTTGTCTGTCATAGATTGGAGTTTCATTAATTAAATCTCAAGTATATTACACTCTTCATTTCTAAAAGTGGTTTTGAACTCCAACATTGAAACTAATTGCAGGTGGAAATCATCTCCATTGATATCTCAATTGAGTTACCCTTTAGATTGAAGCAACCTATGGTTATAGCAACTGCTCAGGTTTGCTCTTGACTCTTCTACCTTTTTATTTCCTAAATATGTTTTATTGATTCTGTTTGGGTTGTTTGTAGGTTGGAGAAGATGTGGTGGGTGGACTAACCAAGTCCTTAGAAAAAATCACTTTCCTTTCTTTATAACTTGTTTTGTTTTCCCCCTAATGTCTGGCTTTGAGAATAATTTTCAGTTTGTATATGGCAGAAAATTTGGATTAATGAGTTTTGCAGTTTAATTTTTTTTCTTTTAAATTTCTTGTTTAGTTAAGGCCTTAAAATAAAGACAAAACCTAACTTGGTGATGTGATGTAGGTTAATGACAAAGTTGGAACAACGACTAGAGCTAGATTCAACAATCAGGATGTCATTGCTAGAGTGATTCTTGGGACAGTGACAAATGCATCTTATGTAGAAATATGTTATACGACACTTATTTTCTTGTGTGATAGAACTGTGTTTACAATGATTCCATGAGGCAACTAATGAGATGGTAATGATTATTTATTTATTATATAGGTTATTAACATGGAGTGGGGTAATTTCTGTTCCTTGCATATGAAAACAATAGGAATACCTATAACATCCCGGGCGCTAACGAGGGCGGGGAGTGATCGCCGATGCAGTGAGGCATGGACAACAAGCGGCTCCTGGCAGGCTTCCAGTGGGAGGGGTACATGAATGAATCGAATACACACCCGAACGAGAGGGATCCAGAGGCTGTGCAGGTATGGGACTGTACAGTTGAGGATAACTTAAAGGATTTAATAGGTATTACCTATACCAACAAGGTGCATCTACTTTTCGGTAGCCCATAACATAAGAATTCCACAATTAAGCGTGCTTGACTTGGAGTAATTCTGGGATGGGTGACCTCCTGGGAAGTTTCTCAGGAACTGTGTGAGTGAGGACAAAGCACACTGAAAAGTCTTGTGTTGGTATGTAGGGACAGTCGTTGATTCTGTAAGTGACCGGACGTTACAAGTGGTATCAGAGCAAGACCTCTTTACCAATAAGGTGTGGTTCGAGGATGAACCAGGCGAAAGCTGGTGGGCATGTAACATCCCGGGCGCTGACGAGGGCGGGAGTGATCGCCGGTGCAGTGAGGCATGGACAACGAGCGGCTCTTGGCAGGCTTCCAGCGGGAGGGGTACATGAATGAATTGAATACACACCCGAACGAGAGGGATCCAGAGGCTGTGCAAGTATGGGACTGTACAGTTGAGGATAACTTAAAGGATTTAATAGGTACTACCTATACCAACAAGGTGCATCTACTTTTCGGTAGCCCATAACATAAGAACTCTACAGTTAAGCGTGCTTGACTTGGAGTAATTCTGGGATGGGTGACCTCCTGGGAAGTTTCTCAGGAAGTGTGTGAGTGAGGACGTGTTGGTATGTAGGGACAGTCGTTGATCCTGCAAGTGACCGGACGTTACAATACCCACAATAACCAAGAGGGGTGTGAATTGGTTGAAACTTGATCTTTTAAAATTTATTTGTCAAATCAGAGTTAAGTTTCTTAATCACTTTCAAAATCAAGAATGTTTTTACTCAATCAAATTACTCAGCTAAAGAAACCAATAGCTCAAAACAGAACTTGTTAGGTAATGATAATGAAACCAAGAACAAATGAACAAGATGACTTGTAGATATAGAGATAAAGAAAATTAACACAAGCAATTTATACTAGTTCACTTCACAGCAGAAGCTACATCCAGTTTCTTCTAATCAACAATAGATTAGAGTTCCACTATTATAAATTTCTATTCTGACAAGCTTTACAACAATCTCCCTTTATCAACACTAGATAAAGAATAGAAATCTAAAACCCTATTAGATTTCTAAAGAACAAGAACCAGAGAAGATTACTCTGTTCTTTCTTAGAGAACACTACTCTAGCCAAAGCTTCAAGAACCCACTTACAATAGCATCAAGTAACAGAAATTCCAAAACAGAATTACAATCAAAGATTATGAAGAGAAACAACCTGATGATCCAATGAATGTGAATGCATATGAATTACCAATCAAGGTTGAATAGCAGAAAACAGAATTTCAGAACATGCTCTCCATCAAACTCTTGAAGTTTCTTGCCCAAAAATCATTCAATAGCTCATGATGATTAAAGAGTGGGACAAGTTAGAGAACCCAGAAAATCACTTTCAAACTCTTAGAAGGCTTGTATATACTCAGAAAATGCGAAGTGTTCAAGTTAAAAATCAAACCAAGCCTTCCTTCTATTTATAACAGAATTTTGTAACAATCTCTAATCAATTACACGTGCCAAATAATCGATTAAAACACTTATGTAATCGATTAAATAGTCACTTAATTGATTAAAGTGTTCAAGGCATATTCTGGGTTTTAACAACGAGAAAAATAATCGATTAAACCAAGCTGTAATCGATTAAATCAGAAAAGTTCAGTTTCACAAAATAGCCTGTGTAATCGATTACAAATTATGGTAATCGATTAAAGCAGCAATGCAGGTTTTTGCAAATGGCCTATGTAATCGATTACAAATGATGGTAATCAATTATCACAACAAGACACAAAATAAAATACATTTTACACTATGTAATCGATTACAATAAGTGAGTAATTGATTAAAACATTTACTAAAGCTTTTCAGTTTCAAGTACGAGCCAAATAATCGATTATTCCGATAGGTAATCGATTAAAATGTTCATAGAAGCTTTTCATGTTTGAAACAAGAACTGAATAATCGATTAAAATGCTATGTAATCGATTAAAATAGTAAAATTATATTTTTCCAAAAACATTACACAATTAAATCCTTTTTCAAATAATTAGTAGTTTTGATGTTTTAATGAAAATCATTTAAGCATGTTAATGAGTATGTGAATGCAATGCAAAGATCAAAAGGTTGACTTCTCCTACAATACATTTGAATTACAATCTTCAAGGCATGTGAAAAGCTCAAAACTATCTTCTAAGTCTTAGGCTTTATTCTTCATGTTGCTTCCCCTATATTCAACAATCTCCCCCTTTTTGGCTTTGAACATGCCAAATATTTGATTGACCATTTGTTAGATTTTGAAGTTCTTTAAGGGATAAAAAGTGGAAGACTTTGAACTTTTGTAAACCTGAAAACAAATCAGCTTCTTTGCCAAGAACAAGTGTTAAGAGATATGCTTGCATAAACATTAATCATTAACTTGCATTAGTTGCTTCTTTAGACTTAATTTGCTCAATTTGCTCCCCCTTAATTAGATAATTCATTAGTTTTGATTTGTGCAAACTTAGCAGAAAAGCAGAGCACAACAGAGTATGATAATCAATCAATATTTCTCCCCCTATTTGGCTTATCAAAGACAAAAACATAGCACAACAAATAATGAGAAGCAGAAACTTCATTAATCAATGGGGAAGAACAGTACATTAATCATAAAAAAAAAACATAAAAGAAAACAAAGGAAAAGCAAGAAAAAGGACATACGAGAAACTAGAATGAAAAACATAGAGATCCTAAAAGGATTCAAAACCATCAAACATAAGCTTAGTTTCTATGTTTTCTAGCCTAGACTTTATTTCCTCTAATGCTGAATTTGTCTCAGCCCTGTGCTCATGATGCAGAGACAATAGGCCATCCATCTTTTGAATCATAAGAGATTCAAATGGACTGTAAGATGGTTGAGCAGGGCCTTCTTCTTCAGCTTCTTCATCGCCTTCCTCTTCAATTCCAGCAGCAGCGGTAGGGACTTGTTGGCCAGCCATTTGCCATCCTTGAGGAGTTTTGACCATCCCTAGCTTTGTGAGATGTTTCTCCTTGATGAGGCTGTTGCTAGAGTTGGTGTTGTCAACAACCTCATTTGAAATATCTATGTTAAAATAGTCAATAAACTTGGAAACAAGCACAACATAATGAAATGGGTAATTCATTAACCTCTTAGACTTAAGCATTATCTCCTCAAGAATGAGAATCCAATTCATCTGAATTGAATTCTTGAGACCATACACAAGTTGCAGGTCATTATAACGCCTCTCTTTAATCACTCGTGCTTGATTGATTTTATATAAAATTCCGTGTCCACTTTGTCTTAAAATCAAATTAGTTATAAACTTTTTCACGAAATTCTTTTCACTTTGCTTTCCAAGTTTACGAGTTGTCTGTAATATAAACGATTTTCCTCACCACGGACCATGCAAATAAAATTTCTTAACACATATT